>OZ020311.1:43096563-43469401 GCA_963971305.1 Arcuatula senhousia
CAGCACAATGGAGTAAATCGTACCCAAAAGCAAAGAAAGGAAATGCATGTGTTGTGAAAGCAAAAAGGACACCACCAACATTTGGTATGTTCAAGTGCACAATGATATGTACCATTATGTAACAACGATCTATTGAAATTTTCGATAATTAAAACTGTTTAAATCTTGAAATATATTTACTACATCTCATTTACATGTAAGATATATTTACTGTCTCATTTACATGTAAGATATAATCGACATTATTTTTCAGTATATCAATTGTCATTGGGAAGTATAGTAACCATATAATTAGTTTCTGTTTTAATTGCAGCATACATTGAAGATCTTATGCACAGAATTTTCGCACGACGTCAACAATATGACACAGTCTCTGCTGCATACGAGGATTACTCAATTGGATATCCACAGCCACAACCACTGACCAGCTCCTTCGTGCAATTCGATAAAGATGACTTGATACAGAATCGGGCTTCAAGATTTAATGTCACAATCTAGATTACAATAAACAATTAAATCTTTTCATGGTCGGGCATATTTAAAACCACAGTAGCTTTCAGATGGATATGCTTCTCTGATTTTTTTTACAGCACAGGATGGGATCACTTTTCTGTGCCCTTTTCCAAGGTGGTGCCAAATCCATCTTGTGAAATTTCTGTATGCCATATAGCGATACATTCTGTAAAAAAAAGAAACAAATTACTTTTCAATTTTATTTTGGGGTGGGTGGGGGTGATGGGGTTATTTGGTAACATATAAATACAATTTATTGTTCATTGTGTCATACATTTACATGTCATGAAATGTTGTTTATTGTTTTTGTTTAATAAAATGCTACATGTATATCAAATGTACATGTATGCTTATCACTTAATGGATCTTGCACATAAAAATGGACTTGGTGATGCAAAGGTATTTTGTTGTAGTTTTGTATAACTTAACTAATAAATGTTATTGTTACAAGCTTTAATTTGTGAATGAAAATATGTTTTCAAATTTGTAAAATAAATCTATTTGATGAAGATCTTGTTTAACAATTCCTTTGACACCAAGACCAAAGAAAATCAAACTTACTCATTTATAGGTTCATTGTCATCTATTGGACCCTCACTGCTGACATATTCATATAGCCAGGTCTCGACTACATGTCTGTTCAGGCAGTTCCCAACAAAGCCCTCATGCTCAGTAATACAGGTTATGTCTGCTTCTTCGATTTTTTCATCTACGGGCCCAACCTCATGGCAACAAACACATTCTGTTCTTGTTGGCATAGTCATGCAGTTATTACAATCACACCTACAAACAAAGTACAGTTTCATGTTACAAAACCATAATATAACAAATTAAAGAATATAATTATACCAAATAAACAAACATTTTTTTTTGCTGTTTAAAACACAATTGTCAGGAATGAAATCCTTACACTACATTGTATGTAATTAATATGTGCAAAACATGCATATTTCATTGTACTATTGATGAACATGATGCAGGCCTACATGTACATGTAGGTGAATGTAAAAAACACTGTTCCAGTAACTTCCATAATGTAAACATGTGGATTACCGGCATATTTAATGTTATTTAGCTAAATTTATTGTAAGATTTACAAGTAAATCTTGAGATATAAAGTTTTTTTCGTAAGCACTGTATCAGTATGTCTGCTGCTTTCTACTTCCCCACTGGTTTTGCATGTGCATATGAAAAACAAATTTAACTCGCACTTGCAAAGTGAGGAGGGCTTGAGTGATTCCTCCGGTGTTTGCGTCACTATCAAATGGAATTGGCTGTTCAAACAACATACAGTATAACTGTATTATAATATATGAAAACATGGCATGCATGCGCTGCCTACACCCCCCCCACAAACAAAATGATAAATTTGGTTGTGGATACGTCTATGATGAGATGTAAATAAATTTATAATCGTTTCAATATAAATGATCTATTTCATGGGGTACATACCATGCTAAGTTGTCCGTTCTTACATCAGCTTGGGCATTCTGTGTATTCTGATCTTCACTGTCACTTCCACTTTCATGACTTGCATCATCATCATCCCCCATTTCAGCAGAAGATTCAGCATTCCTAGGTGCATTCGACATCGGCTCGAATTGGTAAGGTTGAATAGTACCTAGTGGTTGAGAATACAAAGCATCCTCTTCCTCGAAACTATCATTATTTGCCATTCTAACGGTTTTAACTTATTTGTTTACACTCTACAATATCGCGTCTGTTGAAAGATTCACATCTATGATGTATCACTTCCGCTTTTGGTGTGCTAATTAATTGTCGGCAACTACCGGTAAAAGTCGGAAATCTGTCAAAATTATCATTTTATCGGAGTAGGAAATAGGTTATACAAACGAAATGAAATGCGAGTGTGGTTTTAATTGTTTTTATTTATCTATATGTTTTGATTACCGATCTATCCATTTTTCATGTCAAGTGTCCTTTAAATGTGAATTTATTTCAAGTGGATGCTGCTATAATAACAAGACTCATCTAGTAGTGAAATACCATTGACCCCTAACATGTAGTATCCGAGATATTGACCTGAACCAAGAACTTAAACTGTCATTCATACATAAAATATAAGTCATTGCGACCAAACTTCTATATGAAGTGGTGTATTATTACCCAAGACACATCTAGTGATGAAATACCATTGACCTCCAACATGTAGTATCTGAAATCGACCTTAATTAACAAATTAACCAAAGTAATTTATGCGTAAAAGATAGGTAGCAGTGACCTAATATCTAGTAGGTGGTGTAGCCCTACCCAAGACCCATCTAGTGGGGATTTATCATTGACCCCCAACATCTAGTATCTGAGAAATGGACCTGAACCAAAGATATACTAAAAGGTTACGGACTACGTTCGTACGCACGGACAAGGGTAAAACTATATATCCGATCCACATACGTGGTCGGGCCATTAAAATAGCAACCAAATTACAACTAAATGATCAACCTCTGTCTTTGGTATGAAAAACGTATTGTTAAAATTCAATATGATTTTGAACACAAGGTTTCTTTATTTTTAGTGTACATGCTCGATGCGCCTGTGACTGGATTTGGCTTCCCCGTCGAAACGTTTAGGCTTTTTTTGGTGAGGGGGGGGGGGGGTGAGATTTTTATGGCCCGACCACGTATGTGGAACGGCCATATAGTTTTACCCTTGTCCGTTCGTATGTCCGTAACACTTTGATTAGGTTCTTGGGTAAGGTTCATAACTTTGATATCAGATGTTTGTGGTCATTGATATTTTACCACTGGATGTGTCTTCGGTAGCGTGACACCAACCACTAGAAATTAGGTCTTTTTGAATTTGATTAAGTTCTTGGTTAAGGTTCATCACTTGGATACTGGGTGTTGGAGTCAAAGGTATTTCACCACTTAATGTGTCTTGGGTAACATGATACCAATCAATATAAATTGGGTCACTGTGACCTACATTTTATGCATGAATGACTTTTGTTAAGTTCTTGGTTAACGTCCATATCTTGGATACTACATGTAAGGGGTCAATACTATTTCACTACTATATGAGGCTTGGTAACACCCACCACCAAACAGAAATAAGGTCATTGTGACCTATATTTTACGCATCAACACTTTTGATTAAATTCTAAGTCCAACAAAAGTTCAACCAAAAGTCGAACACCCGTGAAGGTTTAGCACTGCTGGTGGAGTTTTAATTCCCCGAGGTTAGCCCGCTCCGACACACTTTTGTGTTAGAGAACACATCAAAGCTTTAAATTATCCGTTTAAATTTCAAAATTGTCTAACCCCTAATAATCTTAGTAACAATTTGGTTCCCCAGTTCGATATTTTTTGTTTTATTGTTCTTTGCTCTTCATTATCATATAGTGTTTGGCATTTTCTATATTTTTGGTTGAGCGCCTCTGATGAGTCTTGAATAGACGAAACACGCGTCAGGCGTAGCAAAATTTATTGTCTGGAACTTTGTTGTCATTTGTATTTCCAAGGTAAAACACGTTGAATGTCAATAATATTTCAAGAACGAGACCATTCTGGTGCTTATAGACACATTTTCTTGTTTTCAATTTTTTTAGTTTTTGGTTTTTGACTTTCTAATGCTTTGACTTAATGCTGCTGATGAGAGGTTACTCCTTCAAATATACTTAATATACATCATATTCAAAATTGCTGTTTTGTACCTCGATAACAGATGATGGTGGACCAGAGGCCTTCGAAAAAGTAATATGCTTGGTGGTCAGTCTTGTCTGTCACGAGTTTACTCATATATTTATTTTTGATCATTGCCATTTCCAATTTTTGACTCTCGTGGTCTGTTTCTTTGTGCTCTTCTCTATGGTGTTGGCTGGTTTTGTCTTATCTCTTTCGGACTTTTGTAAAAATTATTGTCGTGCTATGAATGAAGGAGTAATCATCAGTACAAAGATTTATGGTGGTTGGATTGTATTGTACCTTTGATTATTTACATTTGTAAGTCAAAACAGTTAAACTATTATTTCAGGCAAATAGGGATTGAAGGCTAATTAATCAAAAGAATCGTGGAGATAGTATTTTGGAATAGAACGAATATTGTAGATTTGAATTCAATTCAACTTTTTTTTCAAAAATAAAGTGTAACCGATATTGCCTGTCAAATGGTAATAAAGATAACAAAAATATTGAACTATCACAAAACGAACATTTTTTTTTTCATTTTTTTAAGTTTAATCACTCCATTGAAAATAATAACCGTTGACAAAAACGAGAGAGCAAATAATTATTTGAAATATATCGTCTGTTCCTTTTCCATTCAGTATTATGACGATGAGTGAATATGCGCCTTAGAAAAATATATCTATAAATAATTGGGTTTATCTAATTATAAGGTAAACCAATTTAATAAAAGAGAAAATTATCTAACGTTCATGTCCTTTCCATTTTACGCCCCCGTAATTTCTATCGGAAATACGTTACCCAACTATTAGAGCCAGAGAAAACTCATTATACCGATATGACGGTGTTCATTTGACTGATCTAGGGAACGATGCACTCTTGAACAACATTCAGGCAGCCTTAAAACCTTTTTAGATTTGGCTAATACTCGTTCTTTTCCCGCTATTTAATTTCTAATACAAGGGGTATGTTGAGTTAAAGTTGGGGGGGGGTAAATATATGACCGTGTAAAGACACGCCCATTTGGCAAAATATGGCAAGATAAGGGGACACTTTCCTTTCCTTAATTGTACGTCGGGTCATATTCATTATAACTTTCCAACGCTTTACCGTTGGCAGTTGGTCTAGACCATCTCATGTCTCCATGAGTGGTCGGTTCTTTTCTGATCACCAGATTGAATTTGGCCAGTGTATAATTAAATAAAATTCAAAAAATTAAATAATGATATTGTTTAAATTCACTCCAATGTTTTATAAGTATTCTACCATGGGGTGACAAAATATGGGCTGGCGTATCTGGAAAATTGTGTCCCTTGTTCTCTCAAGAAACCTTGAGAAATGTGAGCATCCATTGCCTACCAATGGTGCACAGACTTGTCCGTATATCCCCGTAATTGGCATTCTGTTTCCCTATCTTGTCAATTCCTCTCTTGCTGTATACTGCGGCCGTTATTAGCCATTTATTACTTGTTTATTTTTATTATCCAAAAATTGATTCCTTGGTTAATTGGGTTTATCTAATTATAAGATAAACCAATTTAATAAAAGAGAAAATTATCTAACGTTCATGTCCTTTCCATTTTACGCCCCCGTAATTTCGTTTCCGTATTTGTTTCGAAATTAGTTTTACATTTCACGCCACCATTCATTGAAGCAAAATCAACCCCCCTTCCACCCCTTCTACCTTCCACCAGTTTCTGCTGCTGTTTTATGAATTTTTCAGGTATCTTTTATGCCATTGGATTTTTCGGGGATCTGAGAATTTCGTCCAGACGAGAAATTCAATGGATACGATTAAATCCGACACATGAACTGGATAGTGGACGTCTACTAATAGAGAACAGTTGGATCAAAGACAGACTATTCATACAAGAAAATGATGATCGTTAATTGTGGTATTTTTAATTTCTTTGATTTAATGTTTACATCGAGTTCGCGCTTCACAGATGCAATTTTTACTGGAGAAAGCAGACATTTAATTTTTCATTCAAATATTCGAATGTTTTCAATTCATCATTTATAATTCATATCATTTTTATATTATATATATTTTGTATAATGATATTGTAACAATAAAAAATTCTTGTCACAGTTTGCTTGGGAGGAATATGGCAAGATAAGGGGACACTATCCTTTCCTTAATTGTACGTCGGGTCATATTCATTATAACTTTCCAACGCTTTACCGTTGGAAGTTGGTCTAGCCTATCTCATGTCTCCATGAATGGTCGGTTCTTTTCTGATCACCAGATTGAATTTGGCCAGTGTATAATTAAATAAAATTCAAAAAATCAAATAATGATATTGTTTAAATTCACTCCAATGTTTTATAAGTGTTCTGTCATGGGGTGACAAAATATGGGCTGGCGTATCTGGAAAATTGTGTCCCTTGTTCTCTCAAGAAACCTTGAGGAATGTGAATATCCATTGCCTACCAATGGTGCACAGACTTGTCCGTACATCCTTGTGATTGGCATTCTGTTTCCCTATCTTGTCAATTCCTCTCATGCTGTATACTGCGGCCGTTATTAGCCATTTATTACTTGTTTATTTTTTATTATCCAAAAATTGATATTTTGGTTAATGTTTTTACAAGCCTTACCATTTTGTTTTTAATGTTGGAGACCTGATATTGTGTCATACAACATATAAACTCACATCCCTTATTTTCTACACATCTGTTAACAATACTCCGAAGTCTTTGCTGCTGTGACAAAATTGGCAGTTATCATTACACAGAGCTGAAAAAATTTAATTTTTGCAAAACTGCACTTGAATTCCTTGTTTTATGAAATATAATTTATGTTTTGAAACTAATTGATTTAAAAACAAGTTACTAGATTGCTTTAACTACATGTGTACCAGGACGAACATCAGACAGAGAGGTCCTCGGGTGAAAAAAATTAAAACAGAGAGCCAAATAAAAAATCAATCATAGATTTGTTGTGAAGAAAATAACGAGATGATGTATAATTTGAAGTGTTACTTTTTTCAAATTATACTGATTCGTATATATGCCTTATATCTTTTTCTTATCTGTTAATTCGCTTGAGTTTTTGCTAACATTTTTAATTCAAAAAAAGTCGATTGCAGGTTTGAATTCAAACTCCTAGCCACTTTTGCACACAAAAAAGCTTTGGCAACAAACGATCCTCATTTTGAAGGTATTTGTTAAAAATGCATGGTCATTTTTACAAAAAAACAACATCAGAAGATATGGTAAAATAACTTAAAACGGCATATTCAGAATAAAAATCCCTACAAAAGTCCTCATTTAGTTAAGTCATATGACCCCTAATAGAGGTTATGGCCCTTTAAATGTAAAAAAAAATAACATTTTTTCGTGTGTTTGCCATATAAAAGAAGCAGAGGTACCAAATGGTCAGAAAGGACGGAGACAGAACCATTTACCAACGGAAACAGACAAAATATAACACTGAAATATCAAAACAATTGCAAAGCAATCAGCAACGCAAACTCCATTTGTAACGAGAGTGAACTCAGATGCTCCGAAATAGCAAGGAGTTCCTGTTTGCTTTAGCACATCCGTCGTGCTGCCAACCTTCAATTCTTTGTGTCAAATCTGGTAAAAGAAAAAAAAACAACAAAACCCTATGACAGACCTACATGTGCTATCTTCTGGGAGATTGAAGTTCCCTTTCCATTCAGTATTATGCCGATGAGTGATTTTGCGCCCTAGAAAAATATATCTATGAATAATGTTTTAACAAGCCTAACCATTTTGTTTTTTGATGTTAGAGACATGATACTTTTTTTCAGTTAATATCTAACTGATTTAGTGTCATAAAACATATAAACTCACATCCATTATTTTTACACGTCTGTTAACAATGCTGCTGTGACAAAATTGGCAGTTATCATTACGCAGATCTGAAGAAATTTAATTATTATAAAACTGCACTTGAATTCCTTGTATTATAAACTATAATTGATGTTTTTGAAACTAATTTATTTAAAAACAAATTACTTCAACTGTTTAGTTGAACCAATTTTCCGACTCTCTCTTGACACCATTTGCGAGGATGGTCTCAAGGAACGATGCTAGTCCTTCGTAAGGGCGAAAAAAGGTTGTCCCGTGTATACGTATGTGGAGAGCAATACCTCATGCACGTTAAAGACCCCTTTGTAGAGTTCGATACGAGAAGGCTCAATTTGGGGCCGCTACAAAGGCCTTACTCGCAAACTGCTAGCTGGAGAGGGATTTATATAAGCATAAAGCTTGTTTCCAAATCCAGGGTAAATAAATATGTTTAAACTGTACCAGGACGGACACCAGACAGAGAGGCCATCGGGTGAAAAAAGAGCAAAAAACAGAGAGCCAAATAAAAAATAATAGATTTGGTGTAAAGAAAATAACCAGAAGATGTATAGTTTGAAGTTTTACTTTTTTCAAATTATACTGATTCGTATCAATGCCTTATATCTTTTTCTTATCTGTTATTTCGCTTGAGTTTTTGCTAACAACAGTAGTCGATTGCAGGCTTGAATTCAAACTCGTAGCCACTTTTGCACACAAAAAAGCTTTTGCAACAAACGATCCTTATTTTGAAGGTATTTCTTAAAAAATGCATGGCCATTTTTACAAAAAGAAAACACAACAGAAGATATGGTAAAATAACATAAAATGGCATATAACCCAGAGCATATAAAAAAGAATAAAAATCTGAAGGATATTTGGCTCTTCAGAATCAAAATCTTTACAAGAGTCCTAATTTAGTGAAGTCATATGACCCCTACAAGAGGATATGGTCCATTAAATGTCAAAAATAGCGTTTTGTCGTGTGTTTGCAATATACAAGAAGCAAAGGTTCCAAATTGGCATCCAGATATCAAAAGTCAGACAGGGCGGAGACAGAACCATATACCAACGAAAACAGAACGAAAAAAAGACAACATAAAACACTGAAATACAAAATCAATTGCAAAGCAATCAACAACGCAAACTCAAGTCGTAACAAAAGTGAACTCAGATGCTCCGAAAGAGTAAGCTATATCACATCAGTCGTGCTGCCAACCTCCAATTCAGTGTGTCAAATCCTGTAAAGAAAAACAGCAAAACCCTATGACAAACGAACATGTGCACTCTTCTGAGAGATTGAAATCCCGGATTTGTCTATGACCGCATGATGTCATCAGTAAAATTTCTTTAGTGAAGACAGCAACTTAGAAGCATTATAACCCCGCAAGCCTTCGATTAACGAATCGATTGTGATACGTAAACTCCATAAGCATGATAAGCTGCAACGGACGTAATGAATGTTGCTAAACAAGAACTAAAAGTTGACGATTGGAGTTGAAGTCATTAAGCTTGTCATAGGGCTTTCTTGAAAGTTTTTTTTTTAGAATTTATTACAAGATGCAGATTTAGATATTAAGCAAACTTCCTAGAATCCGTTTCTTGTAAGTTCATGGGGATATATAAGATGGAGAAAGTCACAAAAACGAATATTTTTTAATTAAAGGACATCATCAATATAACGAAAAGTGATTTTAAAAGATAGAGCTAGTCTACGATTCTTTTTCTAGAAATGATTGTAAAAAGTCTGCTTCAAATGAATGAAGAAACAAATCAGTATGAAAATTTGCATACTAAGTACCCATTGGAATCCCTATTGTTTGCTGAAAAAAAACACATCCACCAAGCTAAACAAATATGTTGTCTATAAGAAATTTGAGCATGTCGAATATTTGGTATTCTGAAAATGTGTTCTTTTTCTTAGACTCGTTGTTGACAAAGTAAGTATAAGTTTATTCGATCATATATTTGTACATGTGTTTTTCATTTAAAAAAAAATGCGTCTAATCAGCTATGTATAATCAGCTATGTCAATCGTGATTTAAGTTGTTAATCTGGAATAGAAATGGAAAGTATAGAGAAATCGAAACGTTTGATGCTGTTGCAAGATGAAACTGATTTAGAGTTTAAAATCTCAATCAGTTCTTTAGAATTCTTCAGGACCCATATTTGATTGACACCATTTCTTGAATAACAACGATCGTAATATTTCTGAAAACCGGGTTTTATTGCTGTCAGTATTGAAGTCAAAAGAACTGAAAGAGGTTTAGTGGTACATTGGATGAACCCGCAATGAAGCGCTGTAGTAATAATGTTTATGCTATTTAAGAATCCAATTCAGGGAAGGAATCTCATCACTATTACAGAAAGGCCGAAGAAGGAAATGAAAGATTTGTGATAGTCAATCATTTTCTCATTAGGCAGTGTCACTTCTGTTTATGTGGTGCTATCAAACAGTCAGTGTTATGTGTCTTGTACACAAAACGATGTTTTTTTATCTTTGTCTGCAGATCCAACAACACATTTGTCATGTTAGAATGACAATGTTTTTGCTACATCAGCGTTGCTGAAAATAGATTTTGCCTCAGTGCTCATCGAGTTTTTCAAAGAATTGATTCTTTAAAAAACCAATTACCTCATGGCTTTTACCCAATCTGACCAAAACGTAAATTTCTTTCTTGGTCCGTTTTCAGGCATTTTTTTTAACTGAGTTCTTAATTGGTTCAGTTGTAGCTCCTTGGCTTACGATATCATGGTCCTATAGCCTTTATAAATAATAACTAAGCCGTTGGCCCTAGATATAATATTTCATATATTTTTTATCAATTTTTGCATGGATTGTTTTATTCTTTTTGAGTTCTGTTATTTTTAACGCTTTTGAGTACAGCTAGATGATTTAAGGTTAATATCGCGAACATCCTTTCACATGGCCTAAATTCTCATGCGACATTTTACAATTATTTTACTAAACGTGTTCCCTATGTGGTCATTAAAGAGGGACAACAGGTAAGGACATTGCCTTATTCAAAATACAATTTTTAAAAAAGAGATTGAAAACTTTTGCAGATAAAAAAAAGCCTTTGGCTTTGTTTGCTTAAACCTTCAGCAAACTTAACTGTACGAAAGTTTTCATTTGGTCGAAAAATCATATGGCTCCTTTTAATGGTTATGGTTCTCTAAAGGTCAAAATTACAAATACCAAAACGCGGGTATAAACGGTTAATTTTGATATGCTATATATCGATATTTCAAGGAGTAACCGTCATCAGTAGCATTTAAATCAAAACATTTGAAGGTCAAATTCCAAAACTGTTGAAAACGAAAAGTACTTGAATCCAAAAACGTTCGAACAAGGAAGTGATTTCAACAGTGGGAATTTATAGTAAGCTAGATCAATATAAGTTACAACCCACCAAAAGTGTAATAGCAAAAGTTCAGACGAACCTACCTTTACCATCAGCAACGAACCAATGAATCGTCTTTCAACAGGTGTCGATCTTGGCATAAAACATCATTGAGAACTCAAGAAAACCATATCAACTCATATTGAGGAAAATATTTCAAAAGACAAGAGAACCATGTACAGTTTAATGGGAGCTGGTCTACACGGGGAAAATGGTTTTAATCTCATAACCTGTATCGATATTTTCAACACATACGTCATACCTGTACTTATATATGGCTTGGAAATTCTATCACCAACTGATTCTCAACTGCAGCCCATAGAGTGTTTTTATAGAAAATCTATGAAACAGATTATGTCCTTGCCAAACAATACTGCAGATCCCGCCATCTATTTGTAAGCGGGAACAATACCAATCAAAGGAAAAATCCATAAACTGGCCATAACCATGTTCCATAAAATATGCTGTATGGATGATTCAGTGGAAAAAGATTTTGCTACAAGACAACTAGCTATGTATGGTTTCTCTGACTATAGTTGGTTTAGCAAAATGAGATGTATTTTGGCCAGATATGATCTTCCATCTGCACATGACGTTGTGAAAATCCAATGTCATCGCCAAAATGGAAAAAAAACCTGGTCAGGAAGTCAGTTGAGCTCAAATGGTTTACTCAATTTCAGGAATCTTTATCTTCTGGCAGTCTATTTGGAAATAAATTGCATCCATCCCTAGCAAGCGTAGGATCATCCCAACTTGACATTAGTCGTTCATGGTCCTTCGAATCTCTTGTCTTACATAATCAAGATTTACGAAGATTAAGAATTTCGCTTTTTAAAATTCTTGTTTATCAATTTAAAATAACCACTTTGTTTTTATTCAAATGAAATAAACTGAACTGTTGAAGAACTGTGATGATTTTAAACGGCTCGATTACTTAGAAATAAATGTTTAAAACTTTTAGTATGGTTTCACATGCATGACAATGATGTCGTTACATTTTGAGTTCTATAACGGATAATAGAGATATCGCAAACGATTTACCCTTGCTGCTTTCAACACTCTACCTATTCAAGAGTTATGTTTGTGTTGTGCATGGTTTAATGGGTATCAGAGACATTGCAAAGTATTTAACCCTGTCAACAAGTTCTTTCACCGCCCTAGCTATTCAATGATTATTTTTGTGTTGTGTATGGGTTACTCAAGAAGTTTTTCACCACCTTGATTATTCAAGGGATATGTTTGTGTTATGTTTGGATTAATCTAGAAGTTGTTCCACCGTTCTAGCTATTAAAAAATAATTGTGTGTGTATGAAAAACACGTCATTTATGATATGTCCAATCTCTATGATTGTCTTGTGTATGGGTAAAAAGTTTATCATTACTTTTCCCTTGAAATGTCATAATCATAATATGGACATCTTAATATTTCTAGAACAAAGATTGCATATAGAATTTAAAACTCAACCACTGGTCCTAGATACAATAAGTTCTTAATATTATTTATTATATTTGAATTTTACTTTTAATCATGACATTGTCTTTTTTTCAACTTACAAAAGTTTTACGAGGATTTTTAACATGTCGTGTGTCAAATGTCCGAAAGGGCAACAACAAAACCGGTAAACACGAACCAGAACAGCACGAAGAAACACACAAAATCAACCGAACGGAAATTAACAAGAGTGAACTCAGGCGCTCCGGAAGAGTGAGCGGTTCCTGCCTGCTAAAGCACACCCGTTGTGTTGCTAATTTCAAATTCAGTATGTCAAAAAAAAAAACGGTAAAGGAAGATAAAACATATTTCTACGACAAGCCAATATCTGCACTTATTTAAGAGAGAAAATCCCATATTTGTCTACGAGTGCACGGTCTCTACCGTAAAACTTCTGAGTGAAGACAGCACTATTGGAGCAACATAACCCCGTGTCGGCAATTTCTGTGTCAAACGTGACGCTCTGCCATGGAAAGTTGACGATTGGAAAGTTGAAGTCCTCATGTTTGTTATAGAGCTTTGTTGAAAGTCTTCCTTGAGAGTCAATTCCGAGATGTAGATCTAAATATGAAGCAGACTTCATAGAATCCGTTGTGTCTTTATTTCAAGTTCCTGAGGACATATGAGGTGGAGAAAGTCACCAAATCGAAAATTGTTCAGTAAAGGACATTATCGATGTAACAGAACGTGATGCCAGTCTACGATCTTTTTAGTCTTGAAGAGATTGTAAGAAGTCTGCTTCATATGAATGTCGAAGCAAATCAGCAGCAAAGGTGCACAATTAGTGCCCATTGGAATCCCTATTTTGTGCTGAAAACACGTCCACCAAAGTGAACAAATATGTTGTCGATAAGAAAATTGAGCATGTCGACTATTTGGTCTTCTGTATATTTCTTCTTTTTCTTAGACTCATTGATGATCATGACAATGTAAAGGACGGACCATTTAACTTGAAAGGGGGGGTTTGGTATTTTGTTTTGATCAGAAATTTTTTTTTCATTATCAACATTATTTTTTATCGCAAAAATCCTTCTTGAGAATATTTTTTCTTACCCTCAGCTGCCAAAATATTTTTGTCATCAAAAATAATTTCAAAATATTTTTTTGGGGAAAAACCAAGGCCCCCTTCAAGTTAAATGGTTGGTCCCTAAGTCCTGCTGAAACCGACTACCAGATATTTGTACCTGTGTTTTCCATACTTATTAAACATTTGCGTTTAATCAGCTGTGTCAATCGTGATTTGATTTGTTCATGCGGAATATAAGTGTAAAGAGTGGAAAAATCGAACGTTTTGATGCTGTTGCAAACTGATTTTGAGCTAAGAATCTCCAATAGTTCTTTCCAATTCTTCAGTATCCACATATGATCGACACCATTTCTAGAATAACACAACAATCGTAGAATTTCTATTACAAAAATGTTTTCACCAATAGGTCAATGGAGAGGTACATAAGTAAAATATAACACTATTCAAAATACAACCTGAACGGGAAAGAATTTGTACCGAGATAAAAACCTATCTTTATTAATAAAAAGGATTAATGTGATTGTTGTTTCTATAGGTCAAATTACTGTACATATACGAAGATTTTCAATCTGTTCTGATGAACCTTAATTTGTGGCATTGTTTTGTTGTTTACTTTTGATTTCTTTAAAACTTGCTTTATTTGTTAATATTTCAAAACTTCGTTACCCTCAAAAGATTGCCTTCAGTTAGAGACCTTGACACCATTTTTTGGAAAAATCGGCAAGTCTTTTCCTGTTTTTTTTTTCAATGTCGTTTATTTCAAAATATAAATCTTACTCCAAAATGACAGAATATTTTTTCCGGCTTTTTTGTAACGGAAATAAATCTACGTGATATACAGAACCATTAAGGGGATTTTTATATAAGATCCACCATAAAACTTTTAGCACTTGGTTTTTTTAATACAAAGATATTTTGATTTTTATCCACTAGTCATTCCAACAAAGTTGGAGAACACATCAAAGCTTTAACTTATCTGTTTAAATTTCAAAATTGTTTAAACCCTAAGATTCTTACTTCTCCAGACATAGGTTGATCATCTTAGTAATAATTTGGTTCCCCAGTTTGGTATTTTTGGATTTACTGTTTTATGATCTTCATAATCATATAGTGTATGGCATTTTCAATATTTTTGGTAGAGCGCCTCTGATGAGTCTTGAATTGACAAAACGCGCGTCAGGCGTAGCAAAATTTATTGTCTGGAATTTTGTTGTCATTTGAATTTCGAATACCCGTGAAGGTTAGTACTGCTGGTGGGGTTTAAACTCCCCAAAGGTAAGCCCACTCCGGCACCAACACTTTTGTGTTGGAGAACACATCAAAGCTTTAAATTATCCGTTTAAATTTCAAAATTGTCTAAACCCTAAGATTCATCCTACCCCAGACATAGGTTGATCATCTTAGTAATAATTTGGTTCCCCAGTTTGGTATTTTTGAATTTACTGTATTATGCTCTTCAAAATCATATAGTGTTTGGCATTTTCATTTTTTTTGGTAGAGCGCCTCTGATGAGTCTTGAATAGACGAAACGCGCGTCAGGAGTAGCAAATCTTATTGTCTGGAACTTTGTTGTCATTTGCATTTCGAACACCCGTGAAAGTTAGCACTGCTGGTGGAGTTTTAATTCCCCGAGGTTAGCCCACTCCGGCACCAACACTTTTGTGTTAGAGAACACATCAAAGCTTTAAATTATCCGTTTATATTTCAAAATTGTCTAAACCCTAAGGGTCTTCCTACCCCAGACATAGGTTGATCATCGGAGTAATAATTTGGTTCCCCAGTTTGGTATTTTTGTATTTACTGTTTTATGCTCTTCATAATCATATAGTGTTTGGCATTTTCAATATTTTTGGTAGAGCGCCTCTGATGAGTCTTGAATAGACGAAACGAGCGTCAGGCGTAGCAAATTTTATTGTCTGGAACATCCGTGAAGGTTAGCACTGCTGGTAGGGTTTTAATTCCCCGAGGTTAGCCCACTCCGGCACCAACACTTTTGTGTTGGAGAACACATCAAAGCTTTAAATTATCCGTTTTGTAACATCGAGAAGTCATGTTAAGATTAAAATGTAAACCAGGCACAAGGTTTCGTGGTCTATTACCTCTGGTTCATGATGAAAATCACAAGAAATGCTCTAAGACTTGTTTGACACGACTTGTACAGCTAAATATTTTGTTTAGTGCAATTTCAAAGTAAACAGTGAACTTCTACGTTTGTTTGAATACTGTTTAATTAAAACGCACATATTAGTGTAATGTTACACAAAAGGGTATGCACAAGAGACAGTTATTTAAAGGGAAAAGACACTTCAAACAGATCATAATTTCACGTCAAAAATCTATTTTAGAAAAACTTTCACAATTTTTTAAAGTGTAAGTGATGTGCTTTTTCAGTTGGTTTGTTGTCTTACAGTAAAACGTATTGTTAAAACAATTTCATTAGAATGAACAAATAAAACCTAACACCAATAGTTAAAAGGGAGATAAATCATTTCGTGTTAATTTTTCAGCCGAAAACTGATAGATGAAAGTTGTCTTTAGAAAGTGGAGTTGGCATGCAAATTTTTGCGAGAAACCTTCAAATTTGATGTGGTATTAGACTATTTTTTCGAGTAATGGTGTTTGTTTTCGGTTCAACATTAATCTCATTGTCTTGAATAGACGAAATGCGCGTCAGGCGTAGCAAAATTTATTGTCTGGAACTTTGTTGTCATTTGTATTTCGAACACACGTGAAGGTTAGCACTGCTGGTGGAGTTTAAATTCCCCGAGGTTAGCCCGCTCCGGCACCAACACTTTTGAGTTGGAGAATACATCAAAGCTTTAAATTATCCGTCTAAATTTCAAAATTGTCTAAGCCCTTAGGTTCTTCCTACCCCAGACATAGGTTGAATATCTTAGTAATAATTTGGTTCCCCAGTTTAATATTTTTGGTTATACTGTTCTATGCTCTTCATATTCATACAGTGTTTGGCATTTTTAATATTTTTGGTAGAGCGCCTCTGATGAGTCTTGAATAGACGAAACGCGCGTCAGGCGTAGCAAAATTTATTGTCTGGAACTTTGTTGTCATTTGTATTTCTGTAAAAGAAAATTTAAAAAAAATGTCAATTCATTATAAAAATAGTTTCCTTTTTATTTCCTTAACTTAATTTTATTTTTCTTGCTAGATTAGAAGTAAAGAGGCCCTCGACTGTCAGAAAAGTAAGAAAGGGCAACGACAAAACCAGTAAACATGAACAAGAACAGCACGAAAAAAACAGAGAAAATAAAAACACAGAACCAACCGAACAGAAATCAACAAAGTCAGTTCAAGCCGTAACAAAAATGAACTCAGGTGCTCTCGAACATTAATCATTTCTTGCTTGCTATAGCACACCCCTCTGCCAATTTCTAATTGTACAACTAAGCCTCTTTCAGTTCTGTTGACTTCAATACTTACGGCAATAAAATCCGGCCTCCAGAAATATAACGATTGCTGTTATTCTAGAAATGGTGTCAATCAAATGTGGATCCTGAAGAATTCGAAAGAACTGATGGAGATTCTTAATCAGTTTCATCTTGTAACAGCA
This sequence comes from Arcuatula senhousia, assembly GCA_963971305.1. Taxonomy (NCBI): domain Eukaryota; kingdom Metazoa; phylum Mollusca; class Bivalvia; order Mytilida; family Mytilidae; genus Arcuatula; species Arcuatula senhousia. Next base: position 43,114,028 of record OZ020311.1, read on the forward strand.
TCAAAACATTCGATTTCTCCACACTTTTATTCCACATGAACAACTGAATTCGCGATTGGCACAGCTGATTAAACGCAGATTTTTCAAAAAGAATGGAAAACGCAAGTACAAATATCTAGTAGTCGATTATACCAAGACTTACTTTGTCATCAGTGAGTCTAAGAAAAAGAACAAATTTACAGAAGACCAAATCATAGACATGCTCAACTTTCTTATTGACAACATATTTGTTCAGTTTGGTGGACGATTTTTTCAGCCAACAATGGGGATTCCAATGGGCACTAATTGTACACCTTTGCTTGCTGATTTGTTTCTTCATTCCTATGAAGCAGACTTCTTACAATCTCTTCTAGACAAAAAAGACCGTTGACTAACTCTCTCTTCTTCAACCTCACTTTCCGTTATATTGATGATGTCCTTTTACTAAAAAACGATTTGGCGACTTTCTCCATCTCATATATCCCCAGGAGCTTGAGATAAAGGACACAACGGATTCTAGGAAGTCTGCTTCATATTTAGCTCTACATCTCAAAATTGACTCTCAAGGAAGACTTTCAACAAGGCTCTATGACAAACGTGGTGACTTCAACTTTCCAATCGTCAACTTTCCCTTCTTGTGTAGCATCATTCCGTCCGCTCCAGCTTATGGAGTTTACGTATCTCAATTGATTCGTTACTCCAGAGCGTGATGGACTTACATCGATTTCCTTAGCAGAGCAACATGTCTGACGCAAAAATTGCTCACACAGGGTTATGTTGCTCCTCGGTTGCTGTCTTCACTCAAGAAATTTTACGGAATACATTATGCACTTATAGACAAATAGGGGATTTCGATTTCTCAGATGAGTGCAGATGTTGGTTTGTCATAGGCTTTTGTTTTGTTTTCCTTTACCGGATTTGACACGCTGAATGGACTATTGGCAATCCGACGGGTGTGCTGTGGCAAACAGGAACTGCTTACTCTTCCGGAGTATCTGAGTTCACTCTTGTTTCGACTGGAGTTCGCGTCGTTGATTAATATTTAGTTATTTTGTGTTTCCATGTTTTACATGTTGTCTGTTTTTGTCCCGTTCTTGTTGGTGTTTACTGCTTTTGTCTCTGCCCTTTCGGACTTTTGACATTCGGATACCCCATTGGTACCTCTGCTTCTTTCTATGTTAAATCCGATAAAAGAATATAAAACAAAACCCTATAACAAATTAACATCTCCATGAAGCGTTTTAAGCCATATGAGCATTTTTTTTAACAAATCAAACATAATCATAATAAAAAAGTAACATTTTTATTTCCATACTTTTTAAAGAAATAAGCATTATGATAAAAAAAAATATGGTCAGAAAGTCATGAATAAGGAGACATTTTCAAGCATGCCCAAACAAATCCAAAACCTAATAAAAACTCATATTTGTCGTACAACAAAAACAGCAATACACAAGCTTCAAGTATTCACAAACAGATGTTTTAGAACAATACTAAAGATCAAATGGCAAGACAAAGTAACAAATGAAGAACTTTGGAAGAGGGCAGAACAACTTCCGATTGATACCCAGATAAAAAAGAGAAAATGATCCTGGATTGGTCATACACTAAAAAAACCAAAACCCCCATAGTGAACCAAGCTCTCAGGTGGAATCCACAAGGGCAGAGAAAAAGAGGTAGACCAAGAAACTCCTGGAGAAGATCAACAGAACAGGAGACAAAACACCTAGGAAAGACATGGGGTCAAGTCGACAAGCTAGCCCAGGACAGAAGAAAATGGAAATCCTTCCTCGGCGACCTATGTCCTGCCAAGGATGAGTCAAGTAAGTAATTTGTCGTTTAATGTTATTGACAACACAACATTTTAAAGAAATGTCATTTGTAAGGTTTGTTTAAATTTCGTCTTGTTCTATTGCTCTCAGAAACTGGGCTTTAGGCTCGGGTAACATCACACAATACGATTTACCAATTAACTTTTTTTCAATTTTTTGTAAGGAATAAAATTGTTATTATGTCTAAACCCACCATTTCGTTTGAAATGCCTGTACCAAGTCAGGACCATTCCGATCCACCAGTTCTCCGGTATGACTGATTCGTTTTTGTCATTTTCTCTGGACTATGAGATTGATCATTCAAGTTCGGTAGTTTTGTTATTACCTTTATTTTCAATATGCAAAAAGCAGAATATTTCAATGCAATATAAAAAGATGGTGTCATTTTAAAATGTGGTGGTATTTTACTTTTTGCGGAGTGTTTAGTTATAATCAAAGTATGGTACATGTATACTGCTTATCACACATATATATTTGTATAATTGTTTATGCAAGCCATTCATTGATCACCACCTGTCTATTGATATCCGTCAATACAATCAAATATTAAAAGGGACAGACTGGATCACAATAAAATGTTCAAATTTTCAAATCTATTAAACAATATTGTGGTTTCATTATTATTCGTGGGGTATTAATTTTCGTGGTTTTCGTGGGTGTCTTTGACCCACATGGTACCCACGAAAATAAATGAATTCACAGTGTATCTGTATCATGGATTTGTAAAAAAAAAAAGCACTTTAAAACAGGTTTCTCTCTGTGTAATGTGTAATTCTTGATGGGATTTTTGACTTTCTTGTCCGAACGTTAAAAGCAGTGCATATCTATTTCGACTATTTTAGCTGTAGGCCGTCTAATTATGTTGATTCAATGGAGCTGATAAGCAGCTACTCCTTGATAATTGGATTTGCAGCATAATCAAATTACATTCAACAGTTTGTTGACACCTACCTTTGTACTTTAAGTTGTATTTTCAAAAGACTGCTGGAAGATCAGAGGTCCCTGACCGATTGAACCAGCATATGTTTTTTCCATTTGTTCCTAAACCTTCCACTCCAAAGTCTTATTTTGGTATTTTTATTTCTTGGTGATTAAGGTTCATGCTTACACTTTGAATAAAATGGTCGATATTTGACCTATTTTTCTAGTCTATGTACGACTTAAACGACACATAGAAATAGAAAATAAAGTGTAGCAGCGCCTAGATATAAAAATCGCCGATCATTTTCCCTTCCAGTATACAAGATTACTTTTGTTGTTTTCTCTATTCATTTTCTTTCTGTTCAAGTTGTCCCATAAATAAATCATGAATTACCCTTAAATCGCTTTCCACGAAACCGATTGTGAGTAGATTCAATAACACCAATAATGAAATTACCTTGCACGTGGAGGCCAAATGACAGGGCATTGTTGATATTTGGCTATATTTGGGTGAACTGAAAAAAACGCAAAGAAAATGCCCCGGCAAAACGGATCGAGTGTACACGTAAAAATACTAAAAGTTTATGCAAAAAATATTTATCTAGACGCTGCTACGCCTTATTAAGCAATTGAATGCGTAGTTAAGGCTCCAAATAGACTGAAAAAAGAAGTAAAATATCGGTCATTTTTTCCGAAGTGTAAAGATGAACCTTAAATTGGACAAACATTGAGTAGGTTTTTATTTGAATTTTCAGAAAGTGGCGCACTATTTTTGTTCATGAAAATGTTTGGTTCTACCCCTTTCACCTTTTCTATTTTAACGCTTCTCTTAGTTTTAATGTCTCGGATAATGTAAAGTTTTTTTCAGAAAGGTATTTCACTTGTACTATCTCTATTTTGATAGATATAAAAATATTGGATTGCTTGGGTTTCCTGTGGATTCGCACTTATCAGATCTATTCAAGCAAGATAATTTCCAATTCAAGCAATGGGAAATGTTTTGTACTTAGCAAAGTAAAAATTATAAAGTTAATGTCCAGTGTCTTCTGATACGATTATAAGAATCACATAACAACTTCTTAGTCAGACCATATGTGTCCCCTACTTTTGTTTGTATTGCTAGGTTTATAAATGGAAACAGACTTGTTTGTAAAGATATTTAATCCTTTTCCAGTAATTGATATAACAATGTCGGTCTAAGGTCATATTAATGCCAGCAATGGAAAAGTCTCTGAAACTGATATGTGCATCAAACGTTAGACAATATTTAGAAATATCCATAATTATCAGTATTAATTAGCCTTTGGTTTAGTGCTTGTAACTTTATAAATAAATAAGTGATGTAAATTCTTTATATTTCTTCTCAAAAAGTATATATGTGGTTTCAAATTTGGTTTTCAACAGCGCACCGTTGCTTGCTGATTTGTTTCTTCATTCATATGAAGCAGACTTCTTACAATCTCTTCTAGATAAAAAAGACCGTAGACTAGCTCTCTCTTTCAACCTCACGTTCTGTTATACTGATGAAGTCCTTTCACTAAACAGTTCTCGATTTGGTGACTTTCTCAATCTGATATATCCACAGGAGCTTAAGATAAAGGACAGAACGGATTCTAGGAAGTCTGCTTCATATTTAGATCTACATCTCGAAATTGTCTCTTAAGGAAGACTTTCAACAAGACTCTATGAATAAAGTCACCAAATCAAAAATTGTTTAGTGAATTTATCTACTGTTGTTCGGAATTGTTTAATGATATACGCGATTATTTATCTGCAAATTGATTGGTTTATGCACTTTACCTTTAAATATTTCTGTTATTTCATTGGTTTACGCTAGGTTTCTATCCGGTTCATTCATAAAATACACATTGATGAGAATATATGCTAGACGGTTTTATCTTTATCGAAGGGAATGTACGGAAAGCGATAGGTATCTTCTTACTTCAGACTTCTGATTTCAGAGATCCGACTTCTGATTTCGGAGTTCGGGATTATAATTTCACATTTCAGACTTCTTAGTAAACAGTACTATATATATCGCGATTCGCGCCATTTATATGTTCCTGTCTGTATTTGAGAGCCACAGAAAGTCGGACGCGTATGGGCGCGACACTCATTTTGGTAAGTTTTTTTCCCCTATAGAGTGAATTCAGTCAGAGAGAAGTTCCGAATTTTTAACTTGTGAAATTAAGACAATTTTATTTTTAGCAGCCTGTGTATTTACATAATACAGTATACTGCTGGGGTAGGCCCCTTTGTGTCAACAAAACAGATAAAAAAGGCCAAAAAAAAAATACACATTAACATCTGCATTTGGTCTAGCTCATAGATAACAAAACTAAATATTTGTATCGTGATAGTCATACATATCGTGATACAAGTGTAATAGCACAATATATACATATCATTTGCCAAAACAGTATATCTTTACACCCCTATAGGTCAACATCTACATGGAACTAGGTCATCGTGACCTAGATTTCTGCTTGATTGATTTGCATTTATATCTTAGCAACTGCACATTATAGATTTGTGAACTTTTTTCTGCAAGATCCATCCATAGCAACCAATTATAATGCAGAGGCACGGTATCTCTCTGTGGCAACAGTTTATTAGAACTTTTATTCCTCCAACATTGCTTGACTAAATGTTACCAAATGTAGTTACATTTGTCTATGGGTCCGTGTAACACTTAACAATTCAAAATTCTAAATTTCTAAACCATTATTAATGTTTGAATTTTTAAATAAAAAGTTAAAATTTCAAATTTCTAAAATGTTTATATTTTGAAAACTTATCCAAAAAAATCAAATTTTAGAAAATTCAAAACTAGTTACAACGTTAATCTTTTTACCAAATTTTCAAAAATAATGAATGTTTGAATATTTCGGATTTTGAAAGTTTGAAATTTTGAATTTTTTACTAAAATTAGGAATGAAATCCATAATCTTGATCAGTATGAAGCTTAGACACACAAAATGTCTGCCATTTTACACCATAAATCTGTTACAGAACATACCCCTTCTTATTTCAAAGACAAAAGTGTTCCCGTCATTTCTTATTCCTATACTTCCACCATTGCACCTAAGGTATTTAACTACAAACAAGTTTTGCGGGATTACCAAATCAACGACCTCAAGACTAAACCACCGGACTGTTCTTGTGACAAATCCTCATTCAAATATAGTCCCTCTGGCCACATCATTATTGGGGACCTCAACGTCGTGGAAAATGACCAACTCCGCAATGTTTTGACCAAAGGACCAATATATCGCGAGCCTAGAGCAATCAACTGGAACCATAATTTCAAAACAATTATGGATTCAGTTGAAGACGATGCAAGAAAATGGGCCAAAAAAGAACATGAAAAAGAAAGCGATGTTCTTTCTGAGTGGGTAAAGTCTGTGAGCAGAGGCGGATCCAGAGATTCTGAAAAGAGGGGGCCCACTGACTGGCCTAAGAGGGGGCCCGCTTTGGTCACACTTCAATGATTTCCTATATATTCAACCAAATTTTTCCACCAAAAGGGGGGACCCGGGCCCCACAGGCCCCCCTGGATCCGCCTATGGTGAGGTCGTTGGTTTTGAAAAATATAAACTCTTTGAATGGCTCGATGAACACCAAGGCAACATCTATTTTCAACAATCCTGATATTGTAAAGACATTGTCCACCTAACATGAAAAATATGTTGTCGTACCTGCTGATAAAGCGCATAACAACATAATTTTCGTTTGCAAAAGACACTATATTGATTGTTTAACAGCTGAATTAGGGGTTGGTTATACATGTACTAGCAAAAGCACCACATATACAGCAACAACACTGTCAAAGGAGGAAATAATCAACAATCATAATTCTGTCATTTCTTCCTTTGGCATTTCTGTTGACATTAAAAAAAAGTTCCATCATTGTATTTGCTTCCAAAGTTACATAAAACGCCATACAAGCAACGATTTATTGCTGGGTCATCCAAATGTACAACTTAACCTCTTTCAGTTTTGTTAACATTAATATTGACGGCAATAAAATCAAGCCTTCAAAAGTACTTAGAGTGTCGTTACTTTAAAAATGGCGTCAATCAAATGTGGATTCTCAAAAATTCTAAAGAACTGATGGAAAGTCTCCATTCTAAGTCATTTTCATTATGTAGTAGCATTAAACCTTTGACTTTGATTTCTCTACATTATATATACTTCATTTCCACATTCACAATTAAAATCTCGTTTTAAACGTAGCTTTATCAAAAAGAACAGAAAACGCAGGTACAAGTATTTGGTAGTCAGTAATAAAAAGACTTTTTTTTGTCAGCCAAGAGTCTAACAAGAAAAACAAATTTATAGAAGATCAATTAATAAAAATGCTTAACTTTCTGATCGACAACATATTTGTACAGTTTGTTGGACGTGTTTTTCAGCAGACAATAGGTATCCCAATGGGCGCAAATTGTGCACCATTGCTTGCCGATTTGTTTCTTCATTCATATGAAGCGGACTTCTTACAATCACTTCAAGACAAAAAGTACCACAAACTTGCTTTATCCTTCAAACTCACATTTCGTTATATTGATGATGCCCTTTCACTAAACAATCCTCGATTTGGTGAATATTTACATCTCAAATATCCGAAGGAACTTGAGATAAAGGACACTACAGATTCTAGGAAGTCCGCTTCATACTAGTAATTGGATATATTTCTCGAAATTGACACACTAGGAAGGCTTTGTACAAAGCTCTATGACAAACGTGATGACTTCAACTTTCCAATAGCTAACTTTCCCTTTTTGTGTAGCAACATTCCGTCCGCTCCAGCATATGAAGTTTACGTATCACAATTGATTCGTTACTCAGAGCATGTGGGGAGTACAACGACTTCCTTGATGGAGCTACACGGCTGACAAGCTAATTGTTAACGCAGGGTACGTTGCTACCAGGTTGTTGTCATCACTCAAGAAATTTTACGGAAGACATCATATGCATGTACGTGCTTGTATACAAATACGGGATTTCTATCTCTCACATGAACACAGATGTTGGTTTGACATAGAGTTTGGTAATGTCATCCTTTCCAGATTTGACCAACACTAAATCGATCTTTGGCAACGCTGTAACCCCTATAAGGGGGTATCTGACAACTTCATCCTATAAAGTGTTTTGTAGAGCTAAATGAGCTGAACATTTAAGCAAGCGATAGCTTTTCTCTGCAATAGTTTTCATTCTATAGGCCAAAAACATGAAAAATACTATTTTTCACCTTTAAGGGGCTGTAACCCCTATAAGGGGTCATCTGACAACTTTGATCTTATGAAGACTTTTGTAGGGCTAAATAAGCTGAACATTTAAGCAAGCAACAGCTTTTCTCTATCTGCAATAGTTTTCATTTTATATGCCAAAAACACTATTATTTGTCTTTAAGGGGCTGTAACCCCTATAAGGGGTCTTCTGACAACTTCGACCTTATGAAGACTTTTGTAGAGCTTAATGATCTGATCATTTAAGCAAGCAACAGCTTTTCTCTATCTGCAATAGTTTTCATTCTATATGCCAAAAACATGAAAAAATGCTATTTTTGACCTGTTAAGGGCCATAACCCCTATTAAGGGTCATCTGACAACTTCGACCCATTGGTGACTTTGATAGTGATAGAGCTTTTGATTCTGAAGAGCTTAAGATCCTTCGGATTTTTTCTATCTGTTATGGTTGCTGAGTTTTTGAGGATCGTTTGTTGCCAACATGTCATATAATTATTCCTGCAAAGTTTCAGTTATATTGGTTCAGTGGTTTCAGAGAAGAAGATTTTTTAAATTGTCGACGGACGACAGACGACGGACGACGACGGACGCATAGCGATGGCATAAGCTCACATGGCCTTTGGCTAGGTGAGCTAAAAAGGTATGTTTAAAGATCGGATCAGTATTTGACAAAGTTTAATCATTTCTATGGGAAAATAAAAAAGACCGCCAAAATGTCAAACGCAAAACTGATATAGATTCCCAGGTTCCACAAATTCATTTTTAGTCAAATATTCGAATTTCCAACGTTAAAAATTGGAAATAGTGAAAAATGAATCGACTTCATTATTTTTGAAAATTTGGTAAAAAGATTAACGTTGTTACTAGTTTTGAATTTTTGAAAATTTGATTTTTTGGATAAGTTTTCAAAATATTAACATTTTAGAAATTTGAAATTTTAACTTTTTATTGAAAAATTCGAATATTAAAAATGCTTTAATAAATTAGAATTTTGAATTGTTAAGTGTTACACGGACCGTCTATGGTATGTCGTGTATGTCTTGTACAAAATATTTGTTTGGAGCTTTGATTTGATGTAAAATGTTAACACCATTGCTAAATATTGAATATAGGCGTAAATTCCAGTTTCTTCAAATAACTCAAATACAGTTACCGATAACAAAATTTTGATTTTAGGCAAAACTGATCCCTAACCTGAAGTTGTTTGAAAGATCAAACTATGAATGTTGGAGTAATTGTTCTTTAACTGGATTTTTTTATAAAGTTGTTTGTCTCCCCTGCGAAGCTAGGTTAGACAGAAGTATGGCTGTATTGACGGCTTTGTTAACTATTTTGGGTAAGAATTTATGATCACTTCCATATCTCGACAACTATAATTCCTAGGTGGATAAAATTTGGTATGCATTTGCCCCAGTAGTAGCTTAACACATTTGCATACACCCATCTTTTGATCTTGACCTAGATTTAGTCATTACATAACAATTATATTAATTATTTTAAGAATACCTAAGAAGGATGTTTCCAGTAAGGTTTGTAAGTTTGGCAGGATACTGAAAGTGCCGACAAGGGAGACGTTCTTTGGTGTCAACTCTTTTTTTTTACCAAATTATATAATTTACATTCAGCTTATTTCTGGAAAACTATACAGGATAGTTAGAAAAAAAACCAGTTTACATAATTTAACACTCTATGGTCTGCTAAATGTGTGAAAGTTACAGAGTTATAGCACCATCTTTTTCAGGAGTTTTCCCCATTTGAATGTTAACAAATTCAAGTGCCTCTATAATTGAACATGATATTTATTTCGCTTTGTTTTCATATATTTCAGTTTTATTATTAAACATTTTACATAAAACATCTACAATTGATTTGATTGAAACAAAACTAACAATTATAACCAGTTTTTAAAACACTTAAAGTTAACAAGAGGCTCATGAGGAGCCTGAATCTCTCACCTGGTTCAAAGTTGTTTAAAAATAGCATCAAATTTTAAATCCATTAGTAGAGCTGTATACAGTACTCTTAATGCTTCAGACAGTTTTGGATTTTCTCTGCCTGCAACATTTTTCACTATATACAAGTAGGTAAAAGCTATGAATAACTGGTACTTTAAGTTTCAAGTTTTAAAAGGCCATTCCCTCTTTAAAAGGGACTTTTGTCAAAAGTTACAACTTTGACCAAATGGAAATAATGTAGAGCTCAATGAGCTACATCAGTTTTTCTGTACCTGCAATACTTTTCATTCTATAGGCAAAAACACTATTTTTCCATTTAAGGGGTCATCTGACAACTTTGACCCAATTAGGACTTTAGTAGAGCTCAATGAGCTGATCATTTAAGCAAGCAATAGCTTTTCTCTATCTGAAATATTTTTTCATTCTATGGTCGAAACACTATATTTTTGCGTTTAAAGGGCCAAAGCCCCTGTAAGGTCAAAGTTGTCAGACCAATTGACACTTTTGTAAAGCTTAATGAGCTGAGCATTTAAGCAAGCAACAGCTTTTCTCTATCTGCGATACTTTTCATTTTAGGGGCAAAAAATACTCTTTTTTCGCATTTAAAGGGCCACAACCCCTTCAAGGGGTCATCTCACGACTTCGACTCAATTTAAACTTTTGTAGAGCTCAATGAACTGATCATTTACGCAAGCAACTGCTTTTCTCTATCTGTAGTCCTTTTCATTCTACAAGCCAAAAACATAAAAAAAAACATTTTTGGCCTTCAAAGGGTCATAATACCTACAAGGGGTCATCTGACAACTTTGAAGCAATAGAGACTTTCGTAGAGCTTTTGATGCTAAAGAGGAAGCATGGCTTCGGATTTCAAATATATCTTATAGTTTTTGAAATATAAGCCAAAAACTGTACTCAGACCCCCATGTTCTATTTTTAGCCATGGCGGCCATGTTTTTGTCGAATCAAAAATTCCCACATCTATAGATTATAAGCATATAAGTTTATTAAATGAATTAAGAAATGTAGACTACTAAATACAAGATGAAGGTTTACTTAAAGCGCACTTATAAAATGATTCGGGAAGAAAAGACATAGGGGTGTAGATGATGTACATCAATATATCATGGACAATCTTGATAGTCAGTAAGTTTTTTAGGTCCATGTGAGCTATTGTTATCACTTGGCGTCGTCGTTAACTTTTCTTCAAACTTCTTCTCCTCTGAAACGGCAGCAGGGATTCAAACCAAATTTGGTCTGGTGGTACTTTAGGGTCTTGATTACTTTTATTTGATTATACTCAAAGCTTTTGATTATAAAATTATTTATATATCATTTCAGAAACTAAGTCAGAGAAAAAGAAAAAAATCAAAAGCAGTAGAGGACATTGCTCAACAGTACAATGACAGTAAAAGTGCAACTCAGGTACAAAGATTTTTTTAAAATTTATTTCATATTTTCTCGATTTGGCATAATTGGGGCTCATACTAGTAATACTTCTAGTTTGCCTTTTTGTGGCATAATGCTGTATTAGAAGCTCTATGTTTTAGCCCAAATCCGCTTGAAGGCATGAACATGCTGTCCTTATAAAAGTGTTCGTGAAATATTATAAATAAGTCTACTACCGGCTAAAGAAGTTTTGATACTTATTGTTTTTTCCCGTTTTTTTATTATTATTTGGTCGCCCAAAACAAAGTTTGGGGGTCTTATTGTTTTTGCTTCTTTTCTTCTTCTTTTTTAATTACTTTTTATGCCCCACTTACTTTGTCGCAGGGTATATAGTTTTTCCGTCTATTTGTTCGTCAGTCACACTTACGTTTTTTTGCAATGTACAATCTTTATGAAATTTTGTACAACGGTTCATTATATCAAGGACTTATTGTTGCTACCAGCAATGGGCTATATTTTCGATGTCTGTCCGTCTGAGAAACTTAGGTTTACATTTCAGGTTCACCTTTTTTTTCAGACAAAAGCTCTGAGAAGGGTATCAGTGTCGTTCTGACACATTCCCTTGTTTGATTCTTAATCCTGAAACTGTCTGCATGATTTTGAGAAAAAGTATGAACCAAATTAAATGAAACTTCTTGAGGGTATGGTGGGGGACCATAGGGAGGTGCAATCCATTTTCGAATTTTCAAGATGGCCGGCATTTTTAAATTGGCCACTGATGAAAAAATAGATTTCAATGACGAAAAAAATTAGACGTGAAGTATGCCATGTTAAAATGTTGTTTTGTTGGTGATCAGTTTTAATGATGAATTGTTTGCTGTAAAGTGCTTTTAAGGCCTAACCGACTTAAACTTCCTGATAAGGCGGGGCATCTATGCCCCATGGACAGATTATTTCTTTATTTAATATTACATTTCATTAATAAAAAAGATACACAAAAATGAATTAGAAACTCTAAAACTGTATAGGCTAATTAGAAACAACATTTTTTTATAGGAAGTTAAAGTCTTGATATACCTGCTAAAATTAATCAGTCTTTATATACATAATTTCATATTAATGATGACAGCTCAAAGTTATTGAAAAAAAATGCCCAGATTACTGGTGATTCTTTAAAGATGGTAAACACCATTGTAATTCATCAAGTAAAAAGCCCGGCCCTGCACCATGACAATTGAGGAGAATTTCAGTCCATGTTTCTGTTTTCATGCTTCCGAATTCTGATTTCATACTTCAGACTTCTGATTACATATTTCATACTTCAGACTTTTTCTGATTTCAGACTTCTGATTTCATTCTACAGATTTCTGATTTTATATTTCAGATTTCTGATTTCATACTTCAGGCTTCTGATTTCATACTTCAGACTTCTTATTTCATATTTCATACTTCAGACTTCTGATTTCATACTTCAGACTTCTGATTTCATACTTCAGATATCTGATTTCATACTTCAGGCTTCTGATTTCATACTTCAGACTTCTGATTTCATATTTCATACATCAGACTTCTGATTTCATACTTCAGATATATGATTTCATACTTCAGACTTCTGATTTCATGCTTCATACTTCTGATTTCATACTTCAGACTTCTGATTTCATATTTCATACTTCAGACTTCTGATTTCATACTTCAGATATATGATTTCATACTTCAGACTTCTGATTTCATGCTTCATACTTCTAATTTCATACTTCAGACTTCTGATTTCATGCTTCAGACTTCATTAAGGGTTTTTAAATTATTGTTGGTTGATGGAGTTGTGTACATTTATTCCACATCAAGTTCCAAATCCCATGTTTATACCCCCGCGGGAATACTGTTTAACCTCTGTTCGTCTGTGCATCCGTCCGAAATAAAATTTTAATCGCAGCTTTCTCAGTAAATAACTACTTGACATATCCTATAGTGCATATGGTGTATAGCGATTTTATGCCCGTAGATCATCTACTTCCTGTTTACCAAATATACTTACTTTTTTACACAGTGGAGGTATACTAGTATTGAAAATTTACCTCACAGTATTCTAAGCAACTGCTTGACATAGATCTGACATTTTGCATATAGCTTTATCCTATAAAACCACGTTTTTGTTGCATTGACATTGACTTTCTTGTGGAAACAAGAAGTTTTTAAGGTCCATCTTTTAAGTTAAAGGTCATTGTATGACTTTTTTGTCCCCTGCCTTTCCTGAAATCTGGAGACTGGAATTCAGCTTTAAATCATCCCATCCATGCATCATGTCCATCACAAATTGGTTTCCATGTTTGCATGACAACTTACTGATTTATCATGAAGTTGACTGTGGTATAAGTAAATGTAAAAACAAAAATAGTATATTGAGTGTCCATTTACAAAATGACCACTATCAGGGTACATATTTTCCTGTCAGTGTGTCTATGTTGGCAACTGAAGTCACAAAATAATACAAAGGCTTCAGTGATGAAAAAATGGAATCAAGCTCGTGCAATATAAAATTCTACTTTGGACAATATAAAATCATATATATTAGGTGTACAAATGTTCGCTGGCACTATATATAACTGAATACTTTTTTTTTATTTGTAGAAACCAACAAAAGTGACAGAAAAGAAAGACAGTCAAGGTGAAAAGCAATCCAAAACAATTCATAAATTGAAAGTAGGTTGGATTTACAACCAAAAACAAGTTAAATCTGTTGGAAATGGGGGAGGGATAAGAATTATATAAATCAATAATATGGATGAAGTAACAGTGGAATATATACTAGTAATTGAAAAGGCAAAGAAGACTTTTTCCACAGTGGAAAATCACCTTAAGGAGTACAGGATGACTTGATTTAGATTTCGAACATCACAACAACTGCATCAACCCACGGTTCGACATCACAACAACTGCATCAACCGACGGCGAGCAGTCATCAAAGATTTCTACTCTAATTTCTCTTGTATCTAGCAAAACACATGCTCATACCTCAACTATTGGTGTAAAGGCTAATATTGAGCCTCTGTCAACCAATGTCATGTCATTAAAAAATTCCAAATCTGTCTTAAAACCAACGAGATTTATAAATGTTGGATGTCCGCATAGCAAGCCACAAATAGAAATAACATATTGTGACTTCAATATAACAACTCCACAAAATGTTTACCTCTTTAATACAAGAAAACTGTAAACCAAATTTTGTGTCATGTAATTATTAAAGTGAGCACAATTTGGAAGTGAAACTTTGTACTGGTAGTAACAACTGTTAGTACAACTGACTACATGTATATATGTATTCTTGCTTAACCTGTCAGGGTTTCTTTGCTTATAGCTATAGTGGTTGTGTCAAATTAGCCAGTATTAAATTAGGTGTTTGTTTGTTTATATTTTGAAAAATAATTTCCTGTGCAGATCCACACATTAAAGATATATATAAAACTTAAAAAATCTTCATATATTTATTTTAGCCAACAACCAAACAACATCTTAGGTATCTGAATAGAATCTATATGGCCGCAGATTTGTGGTTTACATCTTGCCACATGCATCTTGCACCAAAATTGTAGTAAGAATGCTTTCATATCAAATAGATAAATTTTGACAAAGGTCTACAACTAAGTGGTAGTAATATTGTTTCAATGAATACATAATGAGTAAATAAAAAGGGCCTTTACAGGAATAAGGTTACCATTATCTATATTTTTTGCATAAGTGACTTAGGTTAAATTATGAATAAGGTTAATTCATCAGCAACTACAAGTGGTGTTGGTTGGGGTTTTTGGTTTGTGGATAAATCTTGTATACTGGGTGTTAAGACACACGAACTGGATGGACACACAGACCACAGGTTAAAGTTTTTTTTTATCAGCTTACAATTTCACATACTATCATTAGTCAATTGCAAATTTTGGACACCGTGAACCATTTGTGGTGGAATTAATCAACGATCCAATGTGCCCAAAGTTTGAAATTGACTAATGAAACTATCAGATTTGTTAGCTGTGCTTATGTGAGTCCTCTCGGTTTGATGCTTGACAGTTGTCTTTAGTATAAGCCAAAATCTTTACCGGAATATAGTCACCTTGACCTACAGGCACTAGTATTGTCTTAACACAGGGTTCATTTTTGCTACATTTTCCGCTTGGGCGACTTCGTCTTAGATGTTGCCTGTATGTCAATGGGAAGCAACAAATAGGGATGAATTGACTTCGTCTTCTGTGTGTTGTCGTCACGACCGTTACACCTGCTCATAATAATTTTCTCAGGAACTACAAATCACAGACTAGAAAGTTTATATGCGAGGTCCCACATTACCCTTATCGATTTCAGGTCCGTCAGACATCTTTCCATTTCCTTTCAAGAAAAAATTGTGCAAATTGCAGCTATAATATACCACCAAGAAACAAGGGAATTTCTAGTATATGTGTTTAAGCTTCAAAACATTTTGGTATAGGTGATCAGCATATATATGCTTCTATCGTTTTATGCCCCGCCTACGAAAGTAGAAGGGGTTATAGTGTTCGAATCCGTCCGTCCGTCCCAAATCCATTAATTTCTAGTTCCTGCTTAATGACAATTGCCACATCAATCATATTGGTATGGTAGGTGCACCTAGTGATGCTTGGCACAATTAATGCATGCTTCGAATGCTGGATGTGACCTATATTTTCCGCATGGATGAGCACTTACAGAGGAATGCTAAGCAAAATTTATGCTTCATATGCTGACTGTGACCTATATTTTCCGCACGGATGACCACCTACTGTCACAGAAGAATGGTTAAAGTTCATAACCGCTTACTGACAAGTGCCACATCAACTATATTGGTATGGTAGGTGCACCTAATGATGCTAAGACAGATTGCATGCTTCAGATGCTGGCTTTGACCTATATTTTCTGCATGAATGACCACTTACAGAATAATGGTTAAAGTCTATTCCTGCTAACATGCAAGTATCATAAGTGATCAAAATGGTATGGTTGGTGCATCTAGGGATGCTTAGCAAGATACATGGTTCAGATGCTGCTTTTTCTGCATGAATGAGCACTTAAAACTTTGAAAATTTATTTAAAGTCAGTTCCTGCATAGTGACAATAATGCATATATAACGAGGTGAGCTTCGTAATTGATAGATTACCTAGCTGTTTGATAATTATAAAGGCAGGCACCGTGTCTGTTTGGCACATTTTCTTAAGTATGGCAAGTATATATACCCAAATGAAAAAGCAGAATATCCCAAGAGACATATGAAAACATACTGTTGGGATTTGTTTGAATATCATGTACATTCAGTTTAGATTCTGGACCAATAGCAAGATAATAATCAGTGGCGCTGCTCGCTGTCTTTATTTAAAGGTTTTACATTCTAATTGTTTATACAATTGTTTCACGTACATATATGGGGGTCATTTATTCCACATCTCATTTTTATTTAGATAAACAAACGGGAAACTGTACAACCCCGACGATTTCTAAGTTCCAAACTAAATTTTTTTGTTAGTGGCAACATTCCGTCAGTAGTATTTTCTTCTTTTAGTAACTGTGGTAATCTATTTTATTTTTTGTATGATACCTAAACAGAACTTCATAGAATAGTACTTCATTTTCATCTTTAAGGAACTAAAGAATTTTAAAAGGAATTTTTAACAAAACAATCGACAGGTGTCCCAAGTGATCATTTTGGATAAATGAATATGCTATAACTTCTTAGACCGGCCATAGTATAATACAGTGCTTCTAAAAAAAACTATGATTCCAGTATTTTTTTTTAAATTTGCGAATTTATTACACGTGTTCATTTATTGAATATAAAATATTTCCATATAAATTCACTGCACTTTCAATTGTGTATGGCATCTGCTCGATAGCTCTATCATCTACCATTGGCAAAGGATTTAAGAATTCTTCAGAACAGCCTCTCCTTCGACTCTGACAACTTCGACCCTATGGAGACTTTTGTAGAGCTAAATGAGCTGAACATTTACATGTAAGCAAGCAACAGCTTTTCTTTATCTGCAATAGTATTCATTCTATAGGCCAAAAACACTATTTTTCGCCTTTAAGGCGCTGTAACCCCTATAAGGGGTAATCTGACAACTTCAACCCTATGATGACTTTTGTAGAGCTAAATGAGCCGATCATTTAAGCAAGCAACAGCTTTTCTCTATCAGCAATAGTTTTCATTCTATAGGCCAAAAACATGACAAAAGGCTATTTTTGACCTTTAAAGGGCTATAACCCCTATAAGGGTTCATCTGACAACTTCGACCCAATGGAGATTTGTGTAGAGCTTTTGATTCTGAAGAGCCTAAGATCCTTCAGATTATTTCTATCTGTTATAGTTTCTGAGTTATAAGCCATTTTAAGTGCTTTTACCGTATGTTCTATTTTTAGTAACAGCAGCCATGTTTTTTATCGAATCATTTCAAAATGAGGATCGTCTGTTGCCAACATGTCATATACCATTCCTGTAAAGTTTCAGTTAAATTGGTTCAGTGGTTTCAGAGGAGAAGATTTTTGAAATTGTTAACGGACGACGACAGACGACGACGGATGCATAGTGATAGCATAAGCTCACATGGCCTTTGGCCAGGTGAGCCAAAAAGGTTATAAACCAATATTTAATGGGTAAGACTAAATGACATAAAAACCTCATAGATTTTCTTTTGTTTTAAAACCATAATTAATTAGTTTGTTTTCACAAAACAGTAGACAAAACAGTGTCGTAGTCTCTCTTTTATATAAAAAGTGATTTTTTTAAAATAAGTTTGTTCGTTTTATAATGAAAATATGAATACGGAGTTGAGTCTGGTATAGATCCGAGTTAGTGACTATAAGGTCATTCAGTTTATGTTTCTGTTTACTTTGATTCATTTTTGAAAGTTCTATTTTATACGTCAATAAAATATAAGATAAAATGTTGAATTTACATTTTTTAGCTCACTTGCACCGAAGCGGTGCGTCTAAATACCGCATAGCCCGGCTAAGTGCACTTAGCCCCCAAATATGCACTTAGCCCTATAAAATAATCTTCTTGTGTTACCAAAGTTATAGGGCTAAGTGCATATTTGGGGGCTAAGTGCACTTAGCCGGGCTATGCGGTATTTAGACGCACCGCTTCGGTGCAAGTGAGCTAAAAAATGTAAATTCAACGTATTTATTACATAGATAAAATGCCGCTAATAAATAGTTTTTAATGAATTTATTTGAATGGCGTATGAATTTAGACCGCAGGAGTCATGCCGACAACGCAATACAATTCACGACGTCATAACTGAGTTTGACCGGAAAGGACGCAAGAGTGAAAATATTTTTGTTATTTCACAATGTGAATTTACCACATTTTATTTCACTGGGAAAAATCGGTATTTCATATGCAACTATGTAATAAAGATATTTTAATCGGTTTTTGAGAGAAATTTGTAAAATCATTTGATCTGCCGCTGGCGAATCACGCTGAGAACCGCCAGGTCTGAAATAGCATAGAATAAACAATAATAGATAATATAAAACATAATTATAATTTTACGGAAAAGATTTTACAGAATGTAGTTGGAATCTTGGAAATCATTTTTGGCATGGGGAAATAAAATACCAATACTAGGAACTTGTAAGGTGTTGAATTTTGAAATTAAAAACCAGCCGTTTTGTGAAAGTGCAACTAGTGGCGTAACTAGCTTATACAAAAGTGGAAGCAGAGTTATATTCCGGTACGTCTAAACACCACACAGGACTCCTTAGTGCACTAAGGACCCCAAATGTGCACTAAGGACATGATGCATTTGTTTTAGACCATTCAAACTTATGTTTAAGGTTTCGGAATGTTAAAAATAACATATTTCGTAAGTTTTGTAAAGATATCTTAAATCGTATTTGAGTTATAGTGCATTTAAAAAATCTTTGCGTGCGACCGGTACGCCTTTCCTTGATTCCAGGCCTGGGTCCAAAGGAACAAAGCCCCCCCCCCCCCTTTTCCACCGGAAGCTCGTGAAAGCTGGGGGAAATCACGTCAAAATCGTTCTAAATATCTCAAGTTTGTGATTTAAGTCGGGGAAAAAGCTGCCTTCAGAGACATTCAAATTATGTAAAATTAAACAACACATTTAAAACTATTACATTCATTCATTGCGGGTTTTGACCCTTTAGCAAAAGACTGACCGGACTGTCTACAGCATTAAGCTTGTCGTATGAGTCGACTTAAGTCAGAACGTCCACTTATCGTCTTTTCCCAACTTGTCAGTAGCTCATCATTTTATGTTCATTTTATCACTTTGTTCGTGTTTTTATCTCCCTGATCATATAACAGAAACCTCGATGCTTGGGATTGAAGCAATATTCAAACATATTTCAGCTAGGTCTTATTTTTCTTAAATGCTTTCCCGAAGGACTGATTTTACATTTTGTTTTCAAAACAATTGTATTTTCTTGTTCTCATCAGCAGCACAGAAACAACTAACAGACACTAGACATGTTAAAAAACCCATCGGTATGAATTTATTGTTCAATACCGGCAAAGATAATAGGCAATCTTGAAATAAGTCACCCACCCTAAATGGTTAACAAATGCTGTCGATTCTTTTTGGTAAGGCACACATCAAAATGAATGGTTGGAGTTTATGCTAATACAATATTAGTTAATGTTAAAACTACCAAACAATGAACAGCTAGGGAGATGAACTCCAAAGACAGAAAGGGGTGATAAAATGAAATATTGCAGTAAGAAGGATATGGAGACTAAGACCGACATGAGAAGCAGTGAAGTATTCAATATTTTAATGTCGGGGAACATTATTGAATTATTATTTTTTTTTTTGCGAAATCGAAATGGAAGCATTTGCTTCCACTGCTTACATTGTGTTACGCCACTGTAATAAGTGTTATTGCTAAAATTACAGTGAAAACCTACATGCACCGTGAAACCATTTGAGTCACTTTAACATGTAAAGAGTATATATTGTTAATATTAAAAAAATGTTTTCGTATTTAACATTGTAAAACAATTATTCAATAGATCGACATCGTAATATTTCAACAATGTTTCGTCCTTGGTTAGCACAAACTACGGGCTTCAACTTCAGTGAATCCCTTTGCAGATTGGGAGTGGTATAACTTTCTACCAGAATCAAGCTAGCGAACAACACCCAGCGAACAAATTATATAAAATCAAGCTAGCGAACACGTCCCAGCCATCAATTACGTAAAGCCCCGGAAACTGATATACAGGAAGACCAAAGAACAGCAAACAAATAACACGTACTTCAACCTGTCCGATATATGGATGCTACATCAGAATAATGTGTTCTTTACCTAATACATATAGATTATTACACAGGGTTTTCCATATCAAGTCTCATATCATTCCGAGACTCCCATATTAGGTCGAGGCGGTAGCCGAGACCTTATATGGGTCGAGGAATGATATGGGACATGAAATGGAAAACCCTGTGTCATAAACTTTTTATCATACATTTTCAGCAAACAAATAAAAATAAATAGCAGACGATATAAATATACTGTGATGTCAAATTTCAAAGTGAGGCTCTAGACCTTGATATGGCATATTAGCCCTCTTTTGTGCACGCGAGGTCTGATATGGCCATATTTGCCCACTTTTGAGCACGCGGGGGATTGATTGTCAAGATATGGCTTGTAAATTTACGGCTGTTACACACGGACAAATTTAAAGGTATCAAAATTAAATGTATGATAAAATGGTATTTAAGATTTTGCTTATACCAAAAGCCTGTTACGTGTATCCAATATCTCAGCTTATTTTTTTAGGTTTGGCTGATATTTTTTTTATTTTAATCTGCTCCCCCGTAATTAAAGTCCCCGGTTGTGGACCCCCCCCCCCCCCAAACAGAGTATATCTTGTTAAAGAGGCCACATAGGTTAAATGCGCACTTTTTGCCCACGAGGATGAACCTGCAGACATTTATAACTTGTGTAGACTGTGTCAGACTCACATCATCATTATCTAATTATTCAACTATATTCTAATTTTTTGTAAAATCTAATAGCAAATGAATAAAAAAAGTTCTTAAAAGTATATGTTTCTAACTTTTACGTAGGTTTACTCATTTTGTTGTTGGGAGGGGGTCTTTTGTTTTTATCTTTGTTAATATCTTTTTTTTTTTTTTTATAATTTACTATATATTGAATTTCATAATCTTATTTAATCTGCTCCAGATATTTTTATATACATTAGAATAATTCTTGTTTAGTAGACTTAAAAGTAACATTTCAATTTTTTAAAAGTTCGACTTTACTTAACATATTCTATTTCCTTTCTCTGATAAGTCTTCTTCTGGCTAGTATAAGTTCGATTTTCATTCCCCTTATTATTATTTTGTTTTGTTTTGAAATACTATTAATATGTGACATGTAAGTATTCGAATGATTAGCGTTGATTTGTTATTTATATTGTAAAACCAATTTTCTTTAATATCGTCCACGAGTCTTATACTGACAAGAATTTTCACTCGCTGCTACATAAAGTGGACTTTTTCATTGTTTTTCCTTAGCAGTGAGGTATTATTTTAATGTATGTAGAAGCAAGTACGATTTTTTACTTACTTGTAATCTCGCTTCTTAAGCGGCTGTCAATAAACCACTGCCAGAACTAGTCAACATTCTACATGACTTGGTCCGTGTACAGTTCATAGACTTGAAACGGGCAATATTCAGCAATGGTAACTTTGAACTCTTTGAACATTTCAGAAAACACATTGTTTCATTTCTATCATGGATCTAAAACAGCGGAACAACAAAACCAAGCTTTCAACAGACTTTTGGCAGACTCAAATGTAAACTTTCTAAAATCAAATCCTCCCTGAAAGACTTGACTATACCCAGAACTGCGAGAATTGCGGAAAAAAAACATACAAGAAAGTACAGACCGAGGGCAAACCGTACAAAACCTAGATCTCATATATATGTCTAACTTTCTATTTGGTTTTTTTTTGTAATCTATCATGTGTTTTATTTATCCTTTTTGAGAGCATTCAAAACAATAGAATAATTAAAAATATAACTACTCTTATTATTTATTGGTTTCCGATCATAGAAATCAATTACACATTTACCTGATAATTAATTGGCACCTAATATACAATTTCCAAATACCTGGTTCGCTCCATTGATCACAGGGCGTATCAGTAAAATAAGGTACAACATTTTCTTGAAAATACATATTTATTTTTGATGATTGTACACGAAAATATATCTTTAATTTCCTTACGTTCATACACATCGGATGCTTTAAATATTTATTCAGTAATGTACCTTTGTATAGGGCTTAGTGCACGCATAAGGGCTAAGTGCACCACAAGCGGCAGATCAAAGGATTTAACAAAATTCTCTACAACTCAAAAACCGATAAAAATATCTTTACAAAACTTTCGACTTGGGATACTAATAATATTTAGAAGGGTATATACCAACTTTGGTAACACTAGAACATCATTTGACAGGGCTAAGTGCATATTTGGGGGCTAAGTGCACTTAGCCGGGCTATGCGGTATTTAGACGCTCCCGCACCG
The DNA here is from genome assembly GCA_963971305.1 of Arcuatula senhousia. Taxonomy (NCBI): domain Eukaryota; kingdom Metazoa; phylum Mollusca; class Bivalvia; order Mytilida; family Mytilidae; genus Arcuatula; species Arcuatula senhousia. Next base: position 43,136,918 of record OZ020311.1, read on the forward strand.
AAGTCGACGTTAGCTATATATCATCACTTGGCGTCCGTCGCCTATCCGTCCACCCGCCGTCCGGCGCTAACAATTTCACAAATTGTCTATAGGACATGGGAATTGAAAATTGTGTTCGCCATTTTGAATCGTCAAAAAATGATAGACACGGTCTTATATCTCTCAATTAATAATGATAAACTTATGTACCAAATTTATCCTGTTAAAATTAATGAGACCATGAATAACTTGTTATCTCGTCCACATTAAATTCTGTCCAAGATTTCCAAAGTTGCTTGGAATTTCTTCTTCTATACATTCTATAACTTCCAAAATAGGTGTGTCATAGTTTCTTCTGAGATTCATCCTTTTCATCAGTCATTTTAAATGCACTAAACTAATGATTTTCTTGTGTTTGCACGCAAAAACATTCTTTATTTCTCTTAGAAAAAACCGTTTTGAAAAATATTGCTTTAGTAAGTTTCCTTAGTCTAGGTTTCCATTGTTAACCGCGGAGCGTCTAATAATGGCACGAATCGTGTTACATATATATATATATATCTGTGAACTCCGAAGTATGTTACTCTGAAATCAAAAGTCGGAACTATGAAATCAGAAGTCGGAATTCCGAAATCAAATGTCATAACTTTGAAATCAGAAGTCGGAACTCTGAAATCAGAAATCGGAACTCCGAAATCAGAAGTCTGAAGTAAGAAGATACCTATCGCTTTCCGTAGGAATGCTTTTATACAATACCTGTCATGAATGTGTTTGCGTTTGTGTTTAGTACTTATATATTTCGCTTGTCTTATAGCGATTTAGCACTTTCATTTCACATGCAATAGGAGTAAAGAGCGTTAAGCTTACACTTATTTATAAACAGGACCAGAAATATGTAAATTTCTTTCCAAATCAGGACACATTCGTTTTTTGCATATTAATTTATCAATATATGAAATTGAATTATGTGATAGAGTATTATGAAACACGCAGTGTATAAATATTCCAGAGTATAGCAAAATGAGAATGTGCAATTTGAGACCTTCTTTGTTCATATTTCAAATTGAATGACATTTTGATTAATAAAATTCTCTTTGAAACACTTACATTATCCATATTATTTGAGTAATTAAAAGTAAAAATTCTTGAAATTGCTAAAAATGGCAATCTGCTTAATTTGGTTTTAAATTTTCATTAACGCGACCATGACATGTACATGTTTCAGCACTCTTTTCACACAAGTTTCTAACAGGTGCAAATATAATTATTTATCAAAATAATAATTAAAAGTATTTTTGTGAATGTTGTAAAACAACACCACAGAACCAGGTGTTTTGCCAAGTTAAGACTATTTGACCGACCAAAGAGGTCTCTTTCATGTATTTTAAATATGTTTTCAAACTAAACATATATGTATAGGGGGTCCCTAAACCTACTCATTCTTTGGGGCTTTATTCTGGATCTGAATATGAATTGAAATACATCGTTTCAAACGTTAATGATTACACTTGATGCATTTTGTAATAGTTCCGTCTTTTTTGAGTATAGATAATTTCAAACGTTAATAATTACACCAGAGTGTTTTTAATGTTATCCGATTCTTCATGTTGTTTCGTTTGTGATGAATGGCGAGTGATTGGTCTTTTCCTTGTATGACTAAAGATAATAATTTACAAACATAACCATATGTGTTTTTTTCTTCTATTTTGTAAAGAACAAATTGTTCTTTCGTTCTAGTTTTAATATTTAGCTCTGTCTTTTAACGCTTTAGCGCGAAAATTGTTATTGAAAGGACTAGAGCCACGAACCCTCATATTTGGCCTTGTTAATACTCAAATATCAAAATTGGTTTGTTTTACACCAAAATTTGTGTATGTATATCTCGATGTCTGTGTTAAATGAGAAAAGATTTGATTATGGTGTATAAATGAATTTTCAAGTACCCTAACCCTTCAAAATAACCTAAATCAGTGATTTTTCACTTTTTGGCCAAAATGACTTGTTTTTCAGTCACAATTTTGTGATTTTCTGTGGCGCCACCCCTCGCCCATCAAAATTTTTGTTGAAATATGAAGAAAATAATGTATTTATAAAATTTTAGCAAAAATATTTATGGGCGAGAGATGGCGCCCATGTCATTTTCACAAAAAACCAGGTAGAAAATTGTAAAATTTAGCTGAAATGAGCACATTTTCAATTTTAGCGTCACTTTATGACGTCATTACAACGCCACAAGAACAGAAAACATTAAAATTGATTTTTTGTAACAAGTAATCATTCTAGACTACTTGGCCACAAAAATCTTATCTAACAAATGAATTTGAAAAAATGGCCCGATTTAGGGCCAAATATGAGGGTTCGTGGCTTTAGTCCTTTATTATTATTACAACCCGGTTTCCTCTTTTACTGAACATGGTCGATATCATAGAAGCTGCATAAGTCTTCCCTGTTCAAATTTTTAGTCTTGAGTAATTTTCTTTCAACTTTTTTGATTTTTGAAGTCTTTGATTAAATTGCTGCTGATGAGAGGTTGGTCCATGAAATATGCATATACAGCAGTGCTTTATACCCGTTTTGGTATCTGAAGTTTGCAACCACTGGGTTGATAACCACTGCTAGTGAACCAGATAATAATCGGTCTTGTCATCAGACATGTCTAACACATATTGACCAATTTATCTACTAGTATTATTTTTCGTCATGGAATATCATGTTGTTTAAATCACCGTGAAGTAACTTTTCTTTGACTGCGCATATTGGATATCTATGGCTTCCGTGTGTAAATGTTCTGGTTAGCATACTTTTCTCTCAATACTTTTAGTTTTTGACCTTCAAATCTTTTGATTCAAATGCAAATGACGAGAAGTTACTCCCTGAAATAAGCATGAACAAAATAAGCAACATAATTTTTTTTCCCGAGTCCAACGGAGTTTGGGAGGGTATTAAGCGTTTGGTTTGTTTGTTCCTACGTACGATTGTACGTAATGGTTTTTGAATTGTCATTATTTTGGGAACTTACATAATTTTAGGTGATATTTGGTAAGTGGGTATATCTTTGATGGTAGTCAGTATCCGTAATAAAATAAATAACTTCAACTTGACCTACAATTTCCTCATGAATGACTCATTTTAAAGTTTTGACTAGGGCCATACCTCAGCGACTGCGAATGATAAAAAATTGATATTGAGTCAGTGAAAACATCTTGGACAGTTACGAGTAATAGTACAAAAATAAGGTTACTTTTGAGTTGGAGAATACATCAAAGCTTTAAATTATCCGTCTAAATTTCAAAATTGTCAAACCCTAAGGTTCTTCCTACCCCAGACATAGGTTGAATATCTTAGTAATTATTTGGTTCCCCAGTTTGGTATTTTTGGTTATACTGTTCTATGCTCTTCATATTCATACAGTGTTTGGCATTTTCAATATTTTTGGTAGAGCGCCTCTGATGAGTCTTGAATAGACGAAACGCGCGTCAGGCGTAGCAAAATTTATTGTCTGGAACTTTGTTGTCATTTGTATTTCGAACACACGTGAAGGTTAGCACTGCTGGTGGAGTGTAAATTCCCCGAGGTTAGCCCGCTCCGGCACCAACACTTTTGAGTTGGAGAATACATCAAAGCTTTAAATTATCCGTCTAAATTTCAAAATTGTCAAACCCTAAGGTTCTTCCTACCCCAGACATAGGTTGAATATCTTAGTAATTATTTGGTTCCCCAGTTTGGTATTTTTGGTTATACTGTTCTATGCTCTTCATATTCATACAGTGTTTGGCATTTTCAATATTTTTGGTAGAGCGCCTCTGATGAGTCTTGAATAGACGAAACGCGCGTCAGGCGTAGCAAAATTTATTGTCTGGAACTTTGTTGTCATTTGTATTTCGAACACACGTGAAGGTTAGCACTGCTGGTGGAGTGTAAATTCCCCGAGGTTAGCCCGCTCCGGCACCAACACTTTTGAGTTGGAGAATACATCAAAGCTTTAAATTATCCGTCTAAATTTCAAAATTGTCAAACCCTAAGGTTCTTCCTACCCCAGACATAGGTTGAATATCTTAGTAATTATTTGGTTCCCCAGTTTGGTATTTTTGGTTATACTGTTCTATGCTCTTCATATTCATACAGTGTTTGGCATTTTCAATATTTTTGGTAGAGCGCCTCTGATGAGTCTTGAATAGACGAAACGCGCGTCAGGCGTAGCAAAATTTATTGTCTGGAACTTTGTTGTCATTTGTATTTCGAACACACGTGAAGGTTAGCACTGCTGGTGGAGTGTAAATTCCCCGAGGTTAGCCCGCTCCGGCACCAACACTTTTGAGTTGGAGAATACATCAAAGCTTTAAATTATCCGTCTAAATTTCAAAATTGTCAAACCCTAAGGTTCTTCCTACCCCAGACATAGGTTGAATATCTTAGTAATTATTTGGTTCCCCAGTTTGGTATTTTTGGTTATACTGTTCTATGCTCTTCATATTCATACAGTGTTTGGCATTTTCAATATTTTTGGTAGAGCGCCTCTGATGAGTCTTGAATAGACGAAACGCGCGTCAGGCGTAGCAAAATTTATTGTCTGGAACTTTGTTGTCATTTGTATTTCGAACACACGTGAAGGTTAGCACTGCTGGTGGAGTGTAAATTCCCCGAGGTGAGCCCGCTCCGGCACCAACACTTTTGAGTTGGAGAATACATCAAAGCTTTAAATTATCCGTCTAAATTTCAAAATTGTCAAACCCTAAGGTTCTTCCTACCCCAGACATAGGTTGAATATCTTAGTAATTATTTGGTTCCCCAGTTTGGTATTTTTGGTTATACTGTTCTATGCTCTTCATATTCATACAGTGTTTGGCATTTTCAATATTTTTGGTAGAGCGCCTCTGATGAGTCTTGAATAGACGAAACGCGCGTCAGGCGTAGCAAAATTTATTGTCTGGAACTTTGTTGTCATTTGTATTTCGAACACACGTGAAGGTTAGCACTGCTGGTGGAGTGTAAATTCCCCGAGGTTAGCCCGCTCCGGCACCAACACTTTTGAGTTGGAGAATACATCAAAGCTTTAAATTATCCGTCTAAATTTCAAAATTGTCAAACCCTAAGGTTCTTCCTACCCCAGACATAGGTTGAATATCTTAGTAATTATTTGGTTCCCCAGTTTGGTATTTTTGGTTATACTGTTCTATGCTCTTCATATTCATACAGTGTTTGGCATTTTCAATATTTTTGGTAGAGCGCCTCTGATGAGTCTTGAATAGACGAAACGCGCGTCAGGCGTAGCAAAATTTATTGTCTGGAACTTTGTTGTCATTTGTATTTCGAACACACGTGAAGGTTAGCACTGCTGGTGGAGTGTAAATTCCCCGAGGTTAGCCCGCTCCGGCACCAACACTTTTGAGTTGGAGAATACATCAAAGCTTTAAATTATCCGTCTAAATTTCAAAATTGTCAAACCCTAAGGTTCTTCCTACCCCAGACATAGGTTGAATATCTTAGTAATTATTTGGTTCCCCAGTTTGGTATTTTTGGTTATACTGTTCTATGCTCTTCATATTCATACAGTGTTTGGCATTTTCAATATTTTTGGTACAGCGCCTCTGATGAGTCTTGAATAGACGAAACGCGCGTCAGGCGTAGCAAAATTTATTGTCTGGAACTTTGTTGTCATTTGTATTTCGAACACACGTGAAGGTTAGCACTGCTGGTGGAGTGTAAATTCCCCGAGGTTAGCCCGCTCCGGCACCAACACTTTTGAGTTGGAGAATACATCAAAGCTTTAAATTATCCGTCTAAATTTCAAAATTGTCAAACCCTAAGGTTCTTCCTACCCCAGACATAGGTTGAATATCTTAGTAATTATTTGGTTCCCCAGTTTGGTATTTTTGGTTATACTGTTCTATGCTCTTCATATTCATACAGTGTTTGGCATTTTCAATATTTTTGGTAGAGCGCCTCTGATGAGTCTTGAATAGACGAAACGCGCGTCAGGCGTAGCAAAATTTATTGTCTGGAACTTTGTTGTCATTTGTATTTCGAACACACGTGAAGGTTAGCACTGCTGGTGGAGTGTAAATTCCCCGAGGTTAGCCCGCTCCGGCACCAACACTTTTGAGTTGGAGAATACATCAAAGCTTTAAATTATCCGTCTAAATTTCAAAATTGTCAAACCCTAAGGTTCTTCCTACCCCAGACATAGGTTGAATATCTTAGGAATTATTTGGTTCCCCAGTTTGGTATTTTTGGTTATACTGTTCTATGCTCTTCATATTCATACAGTGTTTGGCATTTTCAATATTTTTGGTAGAGCGCCTCTGATGAGTCTTGAATAGACGAAACGCGCGTCAGGCGTAGCAAAATTTATTGTCTGGAACTTTGTTGTCATTTGTATTTCGAACACACGTGAAGGTTAGCACTGCTGGTGGAGTGTAAATTCCCCGAGGTTAGCCCGCTCCGGCACCAACACTTTTGAGTTGGAGAATACATCAAAGCTTTAAATTATCCGTCTAAATTTCAAAATTGTCAAACCCTAAGGTTCTTCCTACCCCAGACATAGGTTGAATATCTTAGTAATTATTTGGTTCCCCAGTTTGGTATTTTTGGTTATACTGTTCTATGCTCTTCATATTCATACAGTGTTTGGCATTTTCAATATTTTTGGTAGAGCGCCTCTGATGAGTCTTGAATAGACGAAACGCGCGTCAGGCGTAGCAAAATTTATTGTCTGGAACTTTGTTGTCATTTGTATTTCGAACACACGTGAAGGTTAGCACTGCTGGTGGAGTGTAAATTCCCCGAGGTTAGCCCGCTCCGGCACCAACACTTTTGAGTTGGAGAATACATCAAAGCTTTAAATTATCCGTCTAAATTTCAAAATTGTCAAACCCTAAGGTTCTTCCTACCCCAGACATAGGTTGAATATCTTAGTAATTATTTGGTTCCCCAGTTTGGTATTTTTGGTTATACTGTTCTATGCTCTTCATATTCATACAGTGTTTGGCATTTTCAATATTTTTGGTAGAGCGCCTCTGATGAGTCTTGAATAGACGAAACGCGCGTCAGGCGTAGCAAAATTTATTGTCTGGAACTTTGTTGTCATTTGTATTTCGAACACACGTGAAGGTTAGCACTGCTGGTGGAGTGTAAATTCCCCGAGGTTAGCCCGCTCCGGCACCAACACTTTTGAGTTGGAGAATACATCAAAGCTTTAAATTATCCGTCTAAATTTCAAAATTGTCAAACCCTAAGGTTCTTCCTACCCCAGACATAGGTTGAATATCTTAGGAATTATTTGGTTCCCCAGTTTGGTATTTTTGGTTATACTGTTCTATGCTCTTCATATTCATACAGTGTTTGGCATTTTCAATATTTTTGGTAGAGCGCCTCTGATGAGTCTTGAATAGACGAAACGCGCGTCAGGCGTAGCAAAATTTATTGTCTGGAACTTTGTTGTCATTTGTATTTCGAACACACGTGAAGGTTAGCACTGCTGGTGGAGTGTAAATTCCCCGAGGTTAGCCCGCTCCGGCACCAACACTTTTGAGTTGGAGAATACATCAAAGCTTTAAATTATCCGTCTAAATTTCAAAATTGTCAAACCCTAAGGTTCTTCCTACCCCAGACATAGGTTGAATATCTTAGTAATTATTTGGTTCCCTAGTTTGGTATTTTTGGTTATACTGTTCTATGCTCTTCATATTCATACAGTGTTTGGCATTTTCAATATTTTTGGTAGAGCGCCTCTGATGAGTCTTGAATAGACGAAACGCGCGTCAGGCGTAGCAAAATTTATTGTCTGGAACTTTGTTGTCATTTGTATTTCGAACACACGTGAAGGTTAGCACTGCTGGTGGAGTGTAAATTGCCCGAGGTTAGCCCGATCCGGCACCAACACTTTTGAGTTGGAGAATACATCAAAGCTTTAAATTATCCGTCTAAATTTCAAAATTGTCAAACCCTAAGGTTCTTCCTACCCCAGACATAGGTTGAATATCTTAGTAATTATTTGGTTCCCCAGTTTGGTATTATTGGTTATACTGTTCTATGCTCTTCATATTCATACAGTGTTTGGCATTTTCAATATTTTTGGTAGAGCGCCTCTGATGAGTCTTGAATAGACGAAACGCGCGTCAGGCGTAGCAAAATTTATTGTCTGGAACTTTGTTGTCATTTGTATTTCGAACACACGTGAAGGTTAGCACTGCTGGTGGAGTGTAAATTCCCCGAGGTTAGCCCGCTCCGGCACCAACACTTTTGAGTTGGAGAATACATCAAAGCTTTAAATTATCCGTCTAAATTTCAAAATTGTCAAACCCTAAGGTTCTTCCTACCCCAGACATAGGTTGAATATCTTAGTAATTATTTGGTTCCCCAGTTTGGTATTTTTGGTTATACTGTTCTATGCTCTTCATATTCATACAGTGTTTGGCATTTTCAATATTTTTGGTAGAGCGCCTCTGATGAGTCTTGAATAGACGAAACGCGCGTCAGGCGTAGCAAAATTTATTGTCTGGAACTTTGTTGTCATTTGTATTTCGAACACACGTGAAGGTTAGCACTGCTGGTGGAGTGTAAATTCCCCGAGGTTAGCCCGCTCCGGCACCAACACTTTTGAGTTGGAGAATACATCAAAGCTTTAAATTATCCGTCTAAATTTCAAAATTGTCAAACCCTAAGGTTCTTCCTACCCCAGACATAGGTTGAATATCTTAGTAATTATTTGGTTCCCCAGTTTGGTATTTTTGGTTATACTGTTCTATGCTCTTCATATTCATACAGTGTTTGGCATTTTCAATATTTTTGGTAGAGCGCCTCTGATGAGTCTTGAATAGACGAAACGCGCGTCAGGCGTAGCAAAATTTATTGTCTGGAACTTTGTTGTCATTTGTATTTCGAACACACGTGAAGGTTAGCACTGCTGGTGGAGTGTAAATTCCCCGAGGTTAGCCCGCTCCGGCACCAACACTTTTGAGTTGGAGAATACATCAAAGCTTTAAATTATCCGTCTAAATTTCAAAATTGTCAAACCCTAAGGTTCTTCCTACCCCAGACATAGGTTGAATATCTTAGTAATTATTTGGTTCCCCAGTTTGGTATTTTTGGTTATACTGTTCTATGCTCTTCATATTCATACAGTGTTTGGCATTTTCAATATTTTTGGTAGAGCGCCTCTGATGAGTCTTGAATAGACGAAACGCGCGTCAGGCGTAGCAAAATTTATTGTCTGGAACTTTGTTGTCATTTGTATTTCGAACACACGTGAAGGTTAGCACTGCTGGTGGAGTGTAAATTGCCCGAGGTTAGCCCGCTCCGGCACCAACACTTTTGAGTTGGAGAATACATCAAAGCTTTAAATTATCCGTCTAAATTTCAAAATTGTCAAACCCTAAGGTTCTTCCTACCGCAGACATAGGTTGAATATCTTAGTAATTATTTGGTTCCCCAGTTTGGTATTTTTGGTTATACTGTTCTATGCTCTTCATATTCATACAGTGTTTGGCATTTTCAATATTTTTGGTAGAGCGCCTCTGATGAGTCTTGAATAGACGAAACGCGCGTCAGGCGTAGCAAAATTTATTGTCTGGAACTTTGTTGTCATTTGTATTTCGAACACACGTGAAGGTTAGCACTGCTGGTGGAGTGTAAATTCCCCGAGGTTAGCCCGCTCCGGCACCAACACTTTTGAGTTGGAGAATACATCAAAGCTTTAAATTATCCGTCTAAATTTCAAAATTGTCAAACCCTAAGGTTCTTCCTACCCCAGACATAGGTTGAATATCTTAGTAATTATTTGGTTCCCCAGTTTGGTATTTTTGGTTATACTGTTCTATGCTCTTCATATTCATACAGTGTTTGGCATTTTCAATATTTTTGGTAGAGCGCCTCTGATGAGTCTTGAATAGACGAAACGCGCGTCAGGCGTAGCAAAATTTATTGTCTGGAACTTTGTTGTCATTTGTATTTCGAACACACGTGAAGGTTAGCACTGCTGGTGGAGTGTAAATTGCCCGAGGTTAGCCCGCTCCGGCACCAACACTTTTGAGTTGGAGAATACATCAAAGCTTTAAATTATCCGTCTAAATTTCAAAATTGTCAAACCCTAAGGTTCTTCCTACCCCAGACATAGGTTGAATATCTTAGTAATTATTTGGTTCCCCAGTTTGGTATTTTTGGTTATACTGTTCTATGCTCTTCATATTCATACAGTGTTTGGCATTTTCAATATTTTTGGTAGAGCGCCTCTGATGAGTCTTGAATAGACGAAACGCGCGTCAGGCGTAGCAAAATTTATTGTCTGGAACTTTGTTGTCATTTGTATTTCGAACACACGTGAAGGTTAGCACTGCTGGTGGAGTGTAAATTCCCCGAGGTTAGCCCGCTCCGGCACCAACACTTTTGAGTTGGAGAATACATCAAAGCTTTAAATTATCCGTCTAAATTTCAAAATTGTCAAACCCTAAGGTTCTTCCTACCCCAGACATAGGTTGAATATCTTAGTAATTATTTGGTTCCCCAGTTTGGTATTTTTGGTTATACTGTTCTATGCTCTTCATATTCATACAGTGTTTGGCATTTTCAATATTTTTGGTAGAGCGCCTCTGATGAGTCTTGAATAGACGAAACGCGCGTCAGGCGTAGCAAAATTTATTGTCTGGAACTTTGTTGTCATTTGTATTTTAACTACAGTTTCCGCATGAATGACTCAGTTTAAAGTTTTGGTTAAGGTTCATATCTAAACAAGTGCAAATAATGAGGAGATGACATTTTTTGAGTGTGTACATCTTTTATGGTTACGATCATCAGTACCCAAATAAGGCCACCTTGACCTACATTTTTCGAATGAATGACTCGAATTTTAGCTTTGGTAAAAGTTCATATCTCAGCAGAAATAGTGATAGATAATATTGGGTCAAAGGGTAAATCTTGGATATAATTCAGCATCCATATCAAAATGAGGTCACCTCGACCTATATTTTTCGCATGAATGATTTAGGCTAAAGTCTTGTTTAAAATCAATATATCAGCCACTGCAAGTGGAAGAGAGATGATATTGGATCAGGCAGGTATATCTAAGAAAGTAATCAGAATCTGTTCAAAAATGAGGTTATTTTTTACCTTTATTTTCTGCATGAATGACTGAAGTTTTGGTTAAGGTGCATATCTCAGGAACTGCAAGTGTAAGAGGAATGATTTTTGGTGGGTGGGTATATCGTAGATACTAACCAAGATCTGCCTCAGATTTAGGTCACCTTGACCTACATTTTTTTTAAACGGTTGAGGGGATTAGCTATCTTGTGCGACTGGTCCATTTCTGTGTTTTATTTTGTAACCGTTTCGGTATATTTTTTTGCAAACCACTGTTTCAATAACCGCCGCTCTTAGACCAGAGGTTCCTATGGGTGAACTCAAGCCTAGTTGGCAGACCCTTCATGCAGGAATTTACTAGTAAACTGAATAATCATTTGGTTTTGACCTGTCAGTCTTTTGATTCAAATGCTGATGATTAGTGGGGGTTGCTCCTTACATATATACACTAACCAAAATAATTGCTACCTCAGGGTCGATATCACTGCTGGTAGACCAGAGGTACCCGGGGTAATCACAAGCATGTCATTAACTTACCAATTTGTTTGTCTTATGTGATTGAATTTCCGATTGCTTTAATCTATGACATATTTGAATTTGATAGAATTCGTTTTAGTGGATTCAATCCTTCAATGACTCTGGGGGTGGTTGTAAAAAAATATCTAGATTAAGCAATATTGCAACTTTGTTAGTTAACAACTGAAGGGGGTTTCATGGTAAAACAAACTGACGCATTTACCGTAACCAGTACTTAATAAGATGATAAGAATTGAGAAAATCGCAATTAGTTCTTTCTTTACACAATTTTTAGTTAAAATCGATTGGAATCAAGATCACAAGAAATTATTATGCATTAAGTATTTCAAAGCAGGAGCTGTTTTCTCATAATACTCATAGCAGTAAAAATATTTTTTGAAACATGCATTTATCTTGCCTTATTTGCGATTTAAACTGTTAAAATACAAAAAAAAGTTTCGGAAGTATCCTCAGTCAACTCCTGGTCTTGATAGATACAGTAACATTATAATTGGTACCTATTTTGTTCAATAAAATCTTTAAAAATAAATAAAAACGATAACAAGTTTTTATTTCATTTACAATATCAATACTTTTCTTAACAAGCATATTCAACTATCACAATACATTACTTAACAATTATTATCATCTGAGCTGATCAGTTTAACAAGGCAACAACGTGTGTTTCTTTACATGGAGCTCTCAACAAGTGGAAACGACAACGTTTCTTCCTTGGTTGACTCGCTAACGTTTCCTTTTTGGGTTACTTTAACAGCCTTCATTTCTCGAGTACTTCGTTTTGGAGCTATTGGTGTTTGTGTCGATTTACTTCGTAAAAATCTAGTTTGCTTTCGCCCATGCGCACTTACCACTGCGTCGTCTGCCAAAAGTGACGTAGTTATGTCTATTGATCTACATCTAAATGTGGCTTTAAAAAACTTTCTGAAAGTTTTGCTTACAAACGAATAAATGAAGGGATTTACAACAGAATTAGCATATGAAAAACAGGGTGCAATATTTTGTAAATGGTAGGTGAATGCAGAATCAGAGTCTTTTACGCTGACCGATATAACGGCAGCTAGATGCAACGGCAGCCATGATATGGCGAAGGCAAGAGATACCATTGCAACCAGACGAACCAGCCGCCCACGTCTTTTCATCACAATTGTCAGCTGTGTTATTCGTGTTTTTGCCAGAGTGGCTCTCATTTGACGAACAATTTGGAAATAGCAAAATCCCAATATGCACTGTGGGACTATATAGAAAAACACTAGCATAGCAGTGGCATATATTTTGCTATCTCTTTCAGACAATTGTTCCAGACAGTAAGCAACAGGTTCCACAGCCTCAATTTCTCTATTTATGATTATTACTGGAATAAAGGCAAGGAGTGAAACCAACCATATGAACCCAATAACCAAGATGCAACGTCGCTTGGTTCTGAAAAAGAAAACAAGAAAACAATATATCATATTGTTATATTGAATCGGTACACACCGAAACTTAGGCAACGCTTACTATGAACTGTATTACACGCCAACTAGCTACACATACTCTGCCAATCAAGTACTATTTCCCGACGAACTTTGTTATTATTTTACCATTTCCCTTAATAACATCTCCAATTCATGATTAAACGATAAAATTTTGCATCTTTATCGTTAAAAGGAGACAATAAATCACTTACAGGTGGTATGAAACAAGAAGAAGGACACAAGACGACGTAGATGACCAATAGAGAGTGGAATACATGTACATTTATATTAAACAACATCAAGGAACAATACAACTATTGCATATATTACAAAATATGTGATAAAACTATTTAGAAATCTTTAATATCAGAGATAGCTGTCCAATGTCTTACAATTAACCTAATGTAAGAAATAGAATCAAAGTTGAAAAATAACACGGACGACTCTCATATATATATTAGGCTACATGTATAACATACTTTGAACAAAAGAAATAAAAAGAACATGTATAAAATCACAATTTAGGTGCACGATGTAAGAAGTAACACATGAATATCTTTAAACGTCTTGAGAAAAAAAAATAATGGTTATGCATATCAAGTGATGGTAAGGTATCAATCAAAGCGATGCTTTAAACTGAATCTCTAAATAATAAATTAAAAACGATGCCTGTCTGCTTTTATTATAGATTGATTATGCCATAACATTACGATTCCTTTCGATATCCTGATGATAAATATATACAAATTCCATGAATTCGTCGCAAATCCGATACATTTGTCCTTAGATCAAGAATTGTCACTGATATGTACTATAAAGTAAGTGAAGGTCTTCAATGTGTTAATTGCTTAAATTCAATGTACTTTTTAAAGAATTGTCGTCGATTAAATTACAATAACAAACTGTTATCCAACACGACTTCATTATATTGTTACAAATTATTTCATGGACAGTTATTCAACGAAAAAGGACACCCTATGAACTTCTTCGTTTCGGAATATCAAAAGAACTTTCCCTGCTTTATTTCTTTTATTTTAATTTTCTATTAATTAAGTGACACTCTGTCCGAGTTATACACAAAAATAAGTTATAAAAATTGAGACTGGGTTATACAAACTGGAAGACAGAAAATTATAATGAGTTTTTTTTTGTGTGTGTACATTTCAGAAAAATCAATGACAATTTCTGGGAAATAATTTTTGTTTTTAATTTGCCAGACTCATAGACGCTTATCATTGCAATCTTAAATGAGGTGTTTCGATGATTTGCTTATAAATCTATTGTACATGCCTTTAAATCAATAGCTATTTTATGCCAATGGAGCCGTTTTATTAGATGTTTATGCCACTTACACCACATGGTTCTTATAGATGGTTTTGCTTACTTTGAAAAGCAGAGATACATAATGTATGACATGTAATTACATCACTGAAAAATGGTCGATTCCCCTTTTTTGAAGCTACTTACTTACGTGAAACTAATACTACCACTGAAATGCATGTAAAAAGTCAGTCAACGGTTTTAAAAAAGAAACAGATGTCTATGCTCATTGTCTTGCTATTGAACCCATATATAGATATAATACAGAAGTCTAAAAGTTATCAAAAAAATGACTCCATAGAAAATAAAGGTAATAACAACATAACCGAACTTGGAGGATCAATCTTAAATGTCCAAATATAAGATAAAATAAAACAATTAATTGTCATTAGACAAGTACAAACACAAACGTTGACGAAGATTTCAGTGTAAGGGCGATCACATACAAAAGTGACAGGCTAAACTAGTTTATTGGACCCATCCTTCTATGTTTTACGCAACATGTAATAGTCTTATTCCCCTAAATCAGCTAGTGCTTGTATTATTTAAGATTTTCCTTGATTATGCTTACATCTTATGTCTATAAAACATTAATTTCAATTTCGAATTTAAACAAGGATTTATGCAAAACTTATTTCCGATCACTATCATGGTTATGACGGGGGGTGTAGGTAATCATCGAGTTCGAGTTAGAGTTCGAGTCAGAGTTAAAGTTCGAGTTAGAGTTCGAGTTACAATTCGAGTTCGAGTTAGAGTTGGAGTTAAAGTTCGAGTTATTTTTCGAGTTCGAGTTAAATTTTGAGCTAACTCGAAACAGTAATTTTCATAGACGTAGTCGAGTTACGACTCGAGTTAGAGTTCGAGTTCGAGTTACAAATCGGGTTCGAGTAAGAGTTCCGACCTAAAGAAAACCTATTTTTAGCAAACTACAACACTTTCCACGAGAAAAAAATAATAATTCAGACATCTATTTGTTGTGCTGTGGTTTAAGAAAAAAAAATATGTTAATTCACCCAAGGACGAGACAATACTTTGAAATACCTTGGTTTATTTTAATGCAAAAAAAGGCCGCGTTTACAGAAAAAAAAAAAAAATAGTTTTAATTTTTATCAAAGTCGTCAGTTTAGTTTATAGGACAAGACTAAGGGGATGACCATTTGATTTTGAGGGGGGGGGCTGTTTTTGTTAATAAATATTCTGGCTTGGAAAAAGTTGGAAACAAAAAATACAATGCATAAGATTTAAAACCAATCCCTAAACAAACTAGAAATACTGTTAATCGTGGCTTACTAATAAATAGCTACCTCTTTCCTAAGAACAGATCAAATTTTAAACTAGGGGTGCAAATCTACACTATTTCACGAAGATGGTGTGACAGTTTCACTGACATCCATTGATGGGTTTGGGAGAAGTTGCGGATAGTTGAATAGCGAATTCCATGTTTCGCTTCCCCAAAATCAGTTTGATCAAATTTTAAAAGAGGTGCATATCTACATTTTGTCACATAGCTCGTGTGAAAGTTTCATGAAAATTCATCAAGGAGTTTAGGAGGAGTTGTGATAAGAGATGGGTACCCTAAAGTGTAAGGAAGACAGGACGGACGGACGGACGGACGGACGGGACGATGGACAGACACCTTAATCACTATATACGCCCCATTTTTTTCAAGAGGGGTATAATGATGAACGAAAGACCCAATTCTGGACATAGAACAATAAATAATTTGTAACTCGAACTCTAACTCGTATTGTAACTCGAACTCTAACTCGAACTCTAACTCGAACTCAAGTCGTAACTCGACTATGTCTATGAAAATTACTGTTTCGAGTTAGCTAAAAATTTAACTCGAACTCGAAAAATAACTCGAACTTTAACTCGAACTCTAACTCGAACTCGAATTGTAACTCGAACTCTAACTCGAACTTTAACTCTGACTCGAACTCTAACTCGAACTCGATGATTACCTACACCCTATGACGGGAGGGGAAAAGATCTTTATTTTGTATATGACGCTTATGTCGTTCACAATATTATAAGTTGGATTAAAGATTATCTCTGGAGGAAACAGTTGCGTTTTGTGTTAGGGAAGACATAAGACAAAACAATACATTTTCGTTGACTTATAATCACCGCGCAATGTACGTGAGTTACTCATTACTTGTGATAGCTTTAACGTGCACCTAAACGTAGAAACAAAATCATTTTTTGCTTTTATTTTTTCTGGCAGTACGACAGCTTATTTGAGCCAAATATTAAAAATAACATTAATGATTTCCACGATTCAAACATTAGTTTTGTACAATTCAAGAAGAGTTTGGATGATGAAAAGATTGCTTTTAACATAAAGAACAGATCTATACGAATTTCTTAAATTGTTTAAACGAATTCTTAATATGTACTTTCGGATTACATGCAAATCCATGAAAACGAAATATCAAATCGTACAAAAGATTTATGATGTCACAATATGAAGGTTTTGTTTTATTTGGCATGACTAAGCTGTTGCAAAAAAAAATATATTTTGATGGACTTAATAACTGAGCATTTAAATGTTATTCAACTTTTGACAGTGAATTATCAAGAAAACGTCATCACCTGGAATAGTTTACTTTTCAAAAATATAAGACAATGCTGTCTTTTCAACACAACAAAGCAACAAATCAAAGAGGAACTATTGGGCAAAGTCTGCATGAATACATTTAATTTTTAGTACAGTACATTTTTTCTAATATATGAGACAGTCTTAGGCCGAATGAATCCAAAATGAGTATGATTACTATGGCAAGTAATGTGTTGCAAAATTTTATATATAGTAACTTTTAAATTCATTATTTTCTATTAATATGCAAGATTTTTCATTAATATGTAAGATTTTTTATCAATATGTAAGATTTTTTTATTAATATGGAAGATTTTTTCATTAATATGTAAGATTTTCTTATTAATATGTAAGATTCTTTATTAATATGTAAGATTTTTAATTAATATGTAAGATTTTTTTATTAATATGAAAGATTTTTTTATTATTATGTAAGATTTCTTATTAATATGGAAGATTTTTTTATTAATATGTAAGATTTTTTTATTAATTTGGAAGATTTTTTTTATTAATATGGAAGATTTTTTTATTGATATAGAAAACTTTTTTATTAATATGGAAGACTTTTTCATTGATATGAAAGACATTTTCCTTAATATGGAAGATTTTTGTTATTGATATGGAAGCCTTTTTGGTTAATATGGAAGGCTTTTATATTGATATGGAAGACCTTTTCATTAATATGGAAGATTTTTCATTCATATTTCATTCCATCGGAACGCCCTCTAGAGGAAAGCGATGATCGATATAACACCTATTTTCATTGGTTGTTATACCCCCCCGTCACACTGGGACGAAGACCTTCAAGTTCAGAGTACGTTCTTAGAACGCAGTGAAAACGGGATGAAAATATTGTTTCCACGTTTTTACTACGATTGCTCTACGTCCTTAGAAGGACCATACAGAGTCTTCAAAGTCTACAACCAAGTTCCTTCTAGGTGTATTACGTTTTTACTACATCTCTTCTACATTCATCACGTCTTCACTACGTTTTAACTACGTACTTGCTACGATTATACTGCGACCATCCATTTTGCAGTACGTCTTTAATAAGTTTGCTTTTTATCTCCCAAACCAAAGACAGTACGATGACCGAATTAATTCGTCTATACTAGCCGCCTTAAACCTCTTAAATACTGACTGGATTGGGATTTACCGACTGCTAGCCGTTTATATTTGTCATACTAACTTATACTAACTGTCAAGTAAATGTACAGCAAAAATTGCATCAATTCATTTTTGTTTTTGTTGTTTTTTGTAACTCCTAATCACTTGAACCGCAATGAAAAAAGGAAATTTAGTGTAACAAAACCTGGTTCAACTCATGTTTAGTACTTTTAGCAACCAGTACCACGAGTCAGGACCATGCGAGTGTCTTTGCATTGATTGCTCGTTTTTTCTTGGACGTTTAGTTTAAACTGGATTGGGAAACAAGCTTAATGCTCATGTGAATCCCTCTCCAGCTAGCAGTTTGCGAGTATGGCCTTTGTAGCGACCCCCATTGAGCCTATTCTACAAAGGGATAATAAATGTGCATGGGGTATTGCTCTCCATGCACATACACGGGACAACCTTTTTTTCGTCCCTTCCGAAGGACTAGCATCGTTCTTTAAGACACTCCTCGCAAATGATGTGAAGAGTCGAAAAATTGGTTCATGAAATTTTCACCCCAGATGAGGATCGAACCACGAATCTTGGTGTTAGTAGCCCGACGCGTTGACCAATACACCACCGACTCTCTTGGACGTTTGAGATTGGTCATTCCTGTTTGGTCATAACGTTTATTTATTGAATTCTTATATTTGTCCCCCGCCAAAAGGCGAAGTGGAGAAATAGACATTTATGTCGGTCGTCCGTCCGTATGTGCTTGCGTGAGCGGGAACATGTGTGTATTTATGTGGGTACGTCACCCTTTGTTTCGTAAAATATTTCTCAGCTTAAATTATTCGTAGGCGTTCGATATCTGGTATGCAGCTTCAAGTCTCATATGTCTTATATGCAAAGCAGGCTGTATTTTCAGGTCTGTTGCTGAAAGATTTTTTTCGAAATTTGAAAATGTTTCGTAACATATTTCTGTACGAAGGCTCTAGACATTTGGTATTCAACTTTTGGTAGTGGGTCTCGTAAGATAGGTCTCAGGTTTGTAGCTTATTTACTTCCTTTTTAACGAGCCGTCTTAGAATTTATGTAGGGTCAAAAATTGAAAACAATAATTGTTGATAGATTTCTCAGATACTATTTTACATTTTGCATGAAGTTTTAGTTAGGGGTCTTATCTAGTGGAATGCATGTTCAAGTCTGTCACTTATTAACTCCCTGTTGAACAAGCTGCTTTAGATTTTTTTTGCATTTGGTGGAGACCCAGAATCTTGTGTATAGTAAAATAGGGCGAAGAAAATCAAGGTCTTTTGTGAAGTAAAGAAATCTTTTTGCCTACTTGAACTTAGCACGATCCGGTACGTACTTTTTTGTTATTTCAACCAGAAAATTATTCTATTTTAAATAATAAGTTTTAAAATTAGAATCCTGCTAAAAAATAAATGTGTTAGTACATGTATATACATACAAACACTCTATGGTTTTTTTTTTTGGATTAAAACGATTTTTATGGATAGGGGGGATTGTTTTGCAACAAGTGTCTTGTGTGTCTCTTATAGTTCTTATAATAGACGAATCGCGCATAGAGTGCGCGTTCAATATAAGACTTTACGGAGCATCAGCATCCATAACACGAGATTTCATTTCAGATATGTTGCTTATCTATCTCTATGTGAAACTTGGTAGGGTTGAGTATGACAAAATTTACGCTCTAAGCTACTTTCAGACATATCGGACTTCTTCTTCCTGTTTGGGCTACGAACGAGCAGATATATGTCCGTGTGTCTACGAATTTCCGCCAAGCTTTTCTCAGAAACGGTACATGAGAATGATTTGAAACTTAAAAGGATGGTTCAGTATGACAAACTGTACATTCTACGCGACTTCTACTTGAACTTCCTACTTGGGGACAGCGGGGTTTTCAGTGTTCTATGGACACATTTCTTCTTTATTTAAATGCTACTTTAAAAATATAATATAGCGTCCAAACACTGAATTTATCACAATTTGACACTTTAACGATATTAAAGAAATAAATGAGATGTGAAATAAGTGTACGCGACACAGCTCACATGACAAGCGGTAATTTAGAAAAACAACAATGAAAAACGCTAGCAGCCTTCAAAGAGGCCAGAAAGCGCTGCTCGCCGTTCTGCACTTGGCCCAAGGTCTAAATAAATTGCACAAAATTCAAATTCAGTCATAAAATAGTCAAAGATAGACCCCCTTCCTACACAAGGAACACAAAACATCAAAAAAACAAGGACAAACAAAAGCTTTGTCAAAGAGTTGCTAAGCTCAAGATTTGATTTGTTGCATGGTCAACGATCAGCCCAAATAAAAGAAACACTCATTTAATTTGTTGGTGTTTCATGTAGCTATGGGGTAACTTAACATCAAAAGCCATGATTGTCTCATTCGTCAGGAAAAACGCAAAATTCAGCTGAACAGCATAAAAAATAAACAGTCGGGACAAAAATAAAACGGAAACAAAAACAAAGGAGAAGCGACACGGCAAATCAGTCCGGACAACCTGAGCAATCCGACTTAAAATCATTTTTATGGTTCCGTGCTAAACAAATTTTAAATTATCAGTTAGCATGATATAACTTTCGTCGATGAACAAATTTAGTTCTTAAATCATGTAGAAATGCAGAATCTACATACATGTAGCTTTATATGGCGCGAGTGGCGACATATTATTAATTAATTAATTATTATTGTAAAAGTCCAATATCAATTTCAAGATGTATCATGTCCTTAGAGAGTGCAGAATAAAAGAATCGTGATCCAGCGGATAAGACACAAAAGATTTCAGTCATGCAGTAGCGGATCTAGAAATTCTGAAAAGTGGGAGCCCCACTGACTGGCCTAACTGGGGGCCCGCTGTGTCAACGTTTCAATGATTTCCTATATATCCAACCAAATTTTCCGCCAAAATGAAAGTGGGGCCCCAGGCCCTCAGCCACCCCCTCTGGATCAATCTATGGATTTATTTACATGCATGTCCAAATTTTATGAGCATGATTGTGAACTGTTAGAAAACCTAGTAAAAACGTACTACAAACGGCGTAAAAACTGTTTGGACATACAATCAACGTGGTAAAACTGCACGGACGTGTTAAGGACGTAGTAAAAACTTCCTTATGGTCGTTCTACAATCGTGAAGGAAACATACCGTATTATTATACTTCAGTAGATTTTTTCTATATAAAATACAGGTAAACATTTTAACTATTTCATCTTGAAATTGGTAAAAGTACTATTTCCCTAGGGATATAGTAAAAACTATTTCCCTAGGGCAATAGTACCGTCATACTATTTCGCGGGGTTTTTGTATGATTGGCAGTAGGCGTGGCCTGAATTCCTCGTACACTGTATACAAAGTAAAGAGTCCGAGCAGTAGGCGTGACTTTAGTTAAGTTGTTTACCGATTCAGTATAATAAAACAATTGTTTACTGGTCATTCGGAAAACAGTACATTTGTTTCCCCTCGGTACTTACCATTTCCCTCGGCGCTACGCGCCTCGTGAAATAATAAGTACCTCGTGGAAACAAATGTACTGTTCCCCTCATGACCAGTAAACAATTGTATAATATGAAATCGTAGTGAAAACGTACCACGAACGTAGTGCAAACTTTTAGGACGTAGTGAAAACGTAGCGTAAACGGCACAAAATATCCTACCGTCCGGGCCACGTCCATTCAGTTTGTAACACGTTCCTTCTACGTTCATGGTACGATCATGAAGTTCTCAATACGTTCTTAGTAGGTCTTTACTACGTTTTGACTTCGCCACGTCCTCATTACGTTTGAACATGTTCAAAATTATTCCACGTCCTTCACGTTCTTGAAGTTCGTATTACGTCCAATAAGGTTCGTAATACGTCCATTCAAGTTGCACTGCGACCATGCAAGTTTAGCACGTCTTTACTACGTTCAACAAGTTCCTTCCGCGTTTTAAGACTTTTAAGGACTTAGCAAGAACGTACTCCGAACTTTATCCTGTGTGACAGGGGCATAAGAAAACACTAATGGCGCCTTCCATGTATGACCACATGTATGCGGTCTGATGCCAGTGATGGTATTATATTGCCCCTAATAGTTATGATTAGCGGTAAGAAATCACGGGTGTTAATTTGTTACGCCCCCCTCTTAAATAAGGCGAATGGGTACCTGTTTGTAAAATAGGTCCTTTTATTCCCCTTTTCGTAGTTCGAGGATCCGCAGAGAGACCCATGCGGCAATACTCCCCTTTCCTTTAAATAGTAAAGTCTATTGAATATATTAAAAGAAGGGGAAGTATTTTTTCTTGCATAAATAAGTGACCGCGTAGGCCAAGCCCATGGATAATTTTAGTGTGTTAAGACTTGAGGGAGGGTAGGAAGGGGTATGATCCCAAATTCCCGTGAAAATAAATTTGTGATTCCCGCATCCCGAATAATGAAAATGGCTAAATCCCGTTCCCGTTAAGGTTTTTCCCGAATTCCCGTTGAAATAAATGGGCTTTCCCGCTGTCCTGCAAAAGTTCCTACCGACCCTCAGACTTCTACTAGATACAAGACGTAGCTCTAACTACACATGTATTTTTTGTTTTTTTCTTAGATCGCAAAAATCAGAAAATATAAAAAGACTAACAGCTATGATTTCGCAGCTAGACTTTTACCAGTTAGGAAGGGAAGGACAGGGGGGTCTCCGACCCCACTCTCTGCCCCTTCAACCCCGATCATCGTCCATTCTACCACCCCCCCCCCGATATGATTTTTTCTTTACCACCGCTCCCCGTATTTCCTTCCATTTTTTCCGGCTCCCCGCCCCTCTACCCCCGTTCCTCGTCCCGTCAATCCCTTTTCTCCGCCCCCATCTACCCCTGCTCCCCGTCCCTTAACCCCCGTATTCCCCTACTTGAAACCACTGGGCGATAACCGCTGCTGGTGGACCAGAGGTCCCCGAGGGTAATCACAAGCCTGGTAGTCAGACTTGTCTGACACGAATTACCATAAAATTTCTAATATATTGTCGCTGAAATTTCCGATTGTTAAATTCAAAATTGATGAAAACACCAGGTTTCTTTCCTTGTAATGCACATGGTCGATATCCTCGGTGCTGGATTTGGCTTCCTTGTTCGAACGTTTTGGTTTTGAGTACTTTTCGTTTTCAACTGTTTTGGAATTTGATCTTCCAATGTTTTGGTTTAAATGCTACTGATGAGAGGTTACTCCTTGAAATATCGATATATAGCATATCCAAATTAACCGTTTATACCCGCGTTTTGGTATTTGTAATTTCAATAGACTTGATTATTTAAGGGAAAGGGGAGTATTGCCGCATTGGTATCTATGCGGATCCTCGATCTGCGAAAGGACCTATTATACAAACGCTAAGAACTGCAGGTACCCATTCGCCTTATTAAAGAGGGAGACGTAACAAATGAACACCCGCGATTTCTTACCGCTAATCACAACTATTAGGGGCAATATGATACCATCACTGGCATCAGACCGCATACATGTGGTCATACATGGAAGGCGTCATTAGTGTTTTCTTAACAACCAATGAGAAAAGGCGTTATATCGATCATCGCTTTCCTCTAGGGAGCGTTCCGATGGAATGAAATATGAATGAAAAATCTTCCATATCAATGAAAAGGTCTTCCATATCAATATAAAAACCTTCCATATTAATCAAAAAGGCTTCCATATCAATAACAAAAACCTTCCATATTAATGAAAAGGTCTTTCATATCAACGAAAAAGTCTTCCATATTGATAAAAAAGTTTTCCATATCAATAAAAAAATCTTCCATATTAATAAAAAAATCTTCCATATTGATAAAAAAAATCTTACATATTAATAAAAAATCTTCCATATTAATAAAAAATCTTCCATATTAATAAAAAAATCTTCCATATCAATAAAAAATCTTACATATTAATAAAAAATCTTACATATTAATAAGAAAATCTTCCATATTAATGAAAAAATCTTCCATATTAATAAAAAAATCTTTCATATTAATAAAAAATCTTACATATTAATAGAAAATAATGAATTTAAAAGTTACTATATATAAAATTTTGCAACACATTACTTGCCATAGATTACTCTGAAAAAAAAAGGTTTGTCTTAAAAAACAACTTGAATAATGATTCAAACAGTTCTTGCATGAACTTTTTTTATTATGTATCCAAAACTTGAAAGATTCTTTAAAAAATGAGTAATTTCTCTTTTCTAATATCTCAATTTATGATTAGGGATTCTAAAAGATTGTCACTTGAATTATTTTTCAAATTTATGACTTAATATGTTGGTGAATATTGTTTTTCATCCCATGTTGAATCGATAATCAACTCGACCAATAGCCTCGGTAATTATCAGACCTCTTGGGTTGAACAATTATGATGTAAGCCTTGTCAGAAGTCATTTATTGTGTAAAATATATAACATTCTCTAGTAAAAGATGATCATGAGGCTGTGGAAATTTTCGCCGAATTCACAAAGTCTTGTCTTTCTTGGCGGTCATCTGAGACACACGTAATGAGTACATGTATGTATCTTTTTAAATCAAGTTGACAGTATAAATAGACATCTGAATTCTTTCTTGGTCTTTTTTTCGAAGATTCACTAAAGAAAAGGCATATATTGAATTAGTATCTGACGAAGGATAAACGAGAATCGATTCATTGCTTATACAATAAAATCTTTAAAGTCTTTGCATGGTGATTGAAATAAATTTCTAAAATAATTTGTATTCAGACTTGGATTTAGGTTTGAAAAATCTAATCAACAAATGTCAACAATCTGACCTAATCTACTAATTTTAAAATAATCATTCTCAAATCTGAAGGAT
The DNA here is from genome assembly GCA_963971305.1 of Arcuatula senhousia. Lineage (NCBI taxonomy): Eukaryota > Metazoa > Mollusca > Bivalvia > Mytilida > Mytilidae > Arcuatula > Arcuatula senhousia. Next base: position 43,161,828 of record OZ020311.1, read on the forward strand.
AAACAACTGATTTACTTACTGTCATGACAGTAACGACATATGCTAGTATCTAATTTCGCCTTAAAAATACAGAAAGTAATGTCAATGAAATTGTGTTCATGTCAAGTAGTTCCTATTACAGTGTATAAGAGGTTTTGCACATAATATAAATACAAATACACATTAGAGTTAACAAACATACCACGCCAAAAACTTCAAGTAAGACAGTTTTGTTTGTTGCCAACACGGAAACTATGTGCATAATAATGAATTCGAAATGCAAACTATACAATATCTAATATATTGGATTTAAAATGTCTCAATTAAAAAACGGGACTGGCAATCCTTCTTTTGATTTTAAAATTTCTTATTGCAAGCTGTATTTAAATGTCAATTTTTTTCTGGCTTCAGAATAATAGGAGCAAATTAAAAGAACTGCAACTGAAACGTCGTAGGGCGAATGACCAACATTAAAATAAATTGACAAGCGACTTCTTCTAGTTCAGGAGAAGTGGCTCGAAAAGTGCAGTTCCTGTAAACATGTTTGAATTTCCTCTGTAGAAATATGTCAATTTCTTTGAGTGGCTAGTGAAGCATAAGACCGAAAACATTACATATATTGTTATACATATTACCAACTATTGTACATGAACCCATTATTCAAACTCTATTTCAACTATTGCAAACAAAAAATATTTTTGTAAACGTTAAGGTTAGCTTTAGGTATGCCATTTTCTTTCAAAGCTAGCTGTCAGTAACAAAGAGTATTCTCTAGGGAACTTTTTATGTCTGTTTTTTCTTCTTTGATAAGTGTAAAATAAGGGCCTTCCCTGTAAATTGACTTTTTTACCATACTATGTTTTAATCTATAAAATTTTATAAACTAAAATTAGATTGTTGAAAGTTGTACAAACAAAACTAGTATTGCAAGGAATCTTCGTCAATTATAGTACTTGTCCTTTTGTGTCTATTCTATTTGTGCCCAGAAAAGAGGTTCTTAATGATATTGCCTTTCAACCATTGCGGTATATTGTTATTTAGGGTCCTTACTGCAAGACTTGTGAGCAGCGACAATATGTCACATTGCCTTGATAACATGTAATGGTTCAAGTTACAGTGCATGTCAATTTAAATGAGTCACACTGGGTATTCGGACACACAGAACCTGGTTAGAATTTCTTACCAGTTGACAACATACCAGGTGCATTTGTATCAGTTGGTTAACTCGGAATTTCGGACACAAAGGACCGGGGATTTCAAGACACACCGAACGTTGGTTTAGATCAAACCTGCGTTACATTGTGTCCAATATTAAAAAAATGATAAAAAAATAAGCTATACTGTGAGCGGACAAACAACTTTCGGCTTTTTGTGTCCAACATGGTTCTATACGTTCAAATATAACCCGGCTAATGGTCCAGCAACTAATGTAATATTAAAAGTTCTAGCATTCAAAAAATCTAAAAGATCACAATGGCGTTTTTAAGTTTATGTTTAATTTGTATACAATACCTGACTGATAAGGCAATGACAGGATGTACTATAGCCAGGTACCTGTCTATTCCAACCGCTGTCAAAGTCAGGACATGTAAAGACAGGCAAACTGTCATCATATACTGAACAAACTTACCTGGAAAAAGAAAAAAAAGACGTTTTATTCAGTACATGTTTTTTTAATATGCAATGCTTCAATGATATTTTTGACTTTAATTGTACTTTATGTTCCATCGTAAGATTGAACAAATTTGTGATCGTCAATATGGCCACTTTTTGTCCAAAGAAAGGTGTTCTTTTGAAATAGTAAAAATGTTTGATAAACAATTTCATGGTAAACGCTAGAAACTGCTATGTGTTTTATAGCATAGACATTCTGAAAATAAAATTTAAAAATGAAAATTTGCTGATGGAAGAAATGCGGTTTAGAATACTTTAATTCAAATTTTTATCTAAAAAAAAATTAAGAGATTAACCAAGGTGGATTTGGGACATGAATAAACTTGACTTTAAAATATTTTGTCTGCTGGTTCGTTTTGTCTGTGCATAAGTATTTAAAATATCTCTTTTTGTGTTTACTGTTTTTGTCTATGCCCTTTTAGAGTTTGACATTTGGATGCCCCATTGGTACCTCTGCTTCTTTAACCTTAAAAATAAAAACAAGCAATCGAAATTTGATTTGATATTTTGATATTGTTTTACACAAGTCGAATTGAATGTAACAGAAAACTATGCACATTTAGAAATTAAAATGACAACAAAGTTCCAGACAATAAATTTTACTACGCCTGACGCGCGTTTCGTCTTTTCTGAGGCGCTCGACCAAAAATATTGAAAAAAAGCCAAATACTATATGATTATGAAGAGCATAGAAAAATGAAACCAAAATACCAAATGGGAAACCAAATTATAACTAAGATGTTCAACTTATGTCTGGGGTAGGAAAAACCTTAGGGTTTAGACAAATTTGAAATTTAAACGGATAATTTAAAGCTTTGATGTATTTTCCAACACAAAAGTGTTGATTCCGGAGCGGGCTAACCTCGGGGAATTAAAACTCCACCAGCAGCGCTAACCTTCATGGGAGTAAGAAATTGAAATGACAACAAAGTTCCAGACAATAATTTCTACAATAATTAACTATCAGTATATTTTACTAAGGTTTAGACAGAAAATTACCTAATTTTGTTCTAAATATTTGAAAGACGTCAGTTTTGGTTTAAGGCTAAAGCTTCTAGCTTCTAGCTTCTTGTCTTTTCATTTTAATATATTTCGTTGGTAAAGTTAGGATTTTTTTGCATCCTTTGTATCATATACAATGGTATAAGACTAATTGGAAGACATTGAACAGCGATCACTGATCACATTGAAGGCCAATGTCTGATTTCAATCATTGCCTCTAATGAGTAGGTTGTATCGCGTACACGTATTCAACATCTCATCATTTTCTCATGTTTCTATTCAGAATATACTATCATATTTTTCTCCAGTCTACTGATCATATAACAATAAAAAGTGAATAACACCACAAGATTCAACACCAGACTAATGTTAAACAATGAGTAGCAACCTGTGTTTTGTTTGTATTCATCCATCTGTCGACAACTACAAATGCCATGATAAATGGTTATATATATTTTTGTTTAACAGCTTATAAAAATAATGATGTGTAATTTAATAAATTCCAGTAGATGTTATGGTAATACGGTTTGTTAAAGTGTGTGAATACACGGAAATCTTGATACGTTTACTCTAAGGCCTTCTTTAAAGTCTATTTTCAATGTCGATTTTTTCCATTAAATGGATTTTTTTTATAAATTTTCAAATTTTCTATTCTAAATGAAAATCAATGATATAGGGCATTTAAATTTAGATTCTGTTGCATTTTTAAGTCAATTTTTGAAATTATAAATTTTATATATAACTGCAAGGTTTTGTTTTATTTTCAATAAAGCACCAGATTCACAAGAGTAACACAAACATCACATACATGCAATTATCAATGGAACCCGCATTTGACATCATGGATTGTACAAAAGTATTATTTTCGAACAACATTTTCGGGGTTGAAAGTAAATGTGGTCAAATTTTCAATAGAGAAAGTTGTTTTTAACAATATAATAGTGATTGTTAGGAAATGCTCTTTATATACTTAACCTGGGAAAAAAAAAGAAATCATTTTTTTTAAATTGTGATTTTTAATACTTTTATTTCGAATTTTTAAATAATGAGAGCCTCAAAATTAGATTTCTGAATCTTTTTGTAATTTATCCACATAGGATTATTTGTCTATGGATTAGTTTTGTCTACGCATTTGCATTTGAAATATCTCTGTTGAAAATTCTTAAATCTATTTATTCGATTGTTGCTTGTTGCTCCAGACAGAACAATGACCCAAAAACTGATACAAATTTCTAAATGCAACATATTACTGTGTCTATTAAAAATTGATTCTATATACCAGTATAATTCACTGAGATACTGACAATCTGAAATGCAAATGTAATAACATGTAACATCATTTCAATTTATAGGAGTTTATGTACCATTTTGTTCTCAATATTTAAAAGACGTGGGTATAGCTTGAGGCTATTTATTTAGTTTTAAGGCAAGCGTTAGCTGCCGCGTGTAGTCATAAGATTAATACTGTCTTTCGCGTTTTTATTTAGTCTAGACGGAGTAAACTGCCTACTGTATTTTTTTATTTTCTATATAACTTTTCATAATATGATCAAATATGTTAAAATTCAACGCCTATTTTTTTATCTTCATTTTTAAACGACACACGAAGCGTTTTATTATTTTTTTTTGCAATTTACAAAATGAACTATTTAATGATGGGCACCAGAACATACATGAATATCTGTCTTGAATTTGATTGGTCGTACACTCTATCTTTAAATATTTCTGCCATTTCATTGGTTTATGATAGGTTTCTCTCTGGTTTATTCATAAAATTCACTACACAAAACACATTGATGAGGAAATATGATGGACAAGTTCATTTAAATCGAAGGGGTGTTTTAATTGATACTATTTGTGTACAAAACGATGCATGTACATCCCAAAGTTAATATCATTTTTATCTAAAATATGATTATATATGAATTGAATATTCTTCTGTGTCACGTGGGGCTTTTGGACACGAGAGTATTCATTAACTTTGAAAACATAGATCTGCATTACACACTAACCTCGCTTTTAGCAATAATATCTTCAAAGAGAAGCAACATATTGTTCTAATTTAGTACTTATATATTTCGGTTTTAACCCTTTAGTGCTTTGATTTCATGTATTTTGTTGATAATTTTGGGATTGGTTGTCGATCATTTAAAGACTACGTTTGTTTGCAACAAGGCGAACAGCTCACTAGGAGAACATTTTACCACTTGAATGGACAACTTAACTTAATGACTTATAAAACAACTGGCCTCTAACAGTGTCAATTATTTTACACAAAATAATAGGTATAAATTAAATATGATAAATATATTAAATATGTACTAAACCGTGACATTGATCGCTGGTGACATTAAAGACTGGAATCTTAGGTATAAATTAAATATGGTAAATATATTAAATATGTACTAAACCGTGACATTGATCACTGGTGACATTAAAGACTGGAATCTGTCGGATTTTAAAAAGCCGCTTTTTTATGTTGGACAGTAATCATGGTAATGTCGTGTAGATTTATTCCGCAACTCATCATTTTTATTCGGTATCTACTTTTTTTCAGTCTGACCGATCATATTATTATAATTCAATGAAAAATTTTATTTTGATTGCCTGAATCACTTAATTCCTTCTATTTCCCCATAAACCATACTTTGCAATGTGACAATAACGTCATCTGTATATGTAATAAATATAATTCAAAATTAGAAATTATATACATGCAAGTAATGACTTTAATATTTTTTGTGTTTTTTCCGTGACTTCCGTGGCGCATACTTTTAAACAACTCGCAATAGTCATTCGTTGAATAAAAAAGTTAGTAAACAGAAGCCTAAGATAATTCGTAGTGTTTGTTCGTACCGATACATGAACCACAGTGAAACTATAACAAGACAAATGTTTCGACACAAATTGCAGTCGCAGAGGAAAAAAATGGTTTTTTTTTATATTTTTACACTATGTTGACAAATGTAGATGAGAAACAATGAATATAATTACTTTTGTTTAACCTCCAAAAGGCATGATGATTGGAGCATGTGGAGAGAAAATAAGCCAAAGTTCTACACTTTATTGAAACGATTGTACAAATGGCACTTAAATACCATCACTTTGAGGTTCATCTTGAAGTGTATATGTTTTGTATTTTGTTAAAAAGGAAATAACATTTGGCAATATAAAAGTGTTTTATCATGCCTCAGATCTATATATATGTTCTTGACAAAAATTCTGAATCAGTATTTCAGTCAGCTTGCTAGCTATTTCAATGTTATTTAAATTATAGTTACCTTGAACAATGTTCTTTAGTGACAAAATCGTACTTTTATCTTCGTATTGCAAAAAAAAATAAGAATTCTAGCAATAAGTACACATGTTCTCGAAAAAAAAAATATTAGCGCTTTGATATTCGATAATTTAGAAACTTGAGTCATTTGTTTGTGATAAAATGTGCTTAATCATGTTATTTCTAAACATTATTTTTCGTTTCTCTTAGAATAGCATGCTGATTAAAATATAAATTATGCTATTAAATCATACGAATGACATACTTTGGCTAACATTTTCTTAGAGATTGTAATAACCCTATCATATCTAAATCTCTATATGACGCAGGATTTCTTGGAATGATGAGTTGCGTCTGCACCAACCTACTCAGTATAATAACTATTACATCATTTAGGTTAAATATTCCATATTGGAAATGATTACATTAGGTATTTAAAATATTTTAATTTTTTTAATTTAAGAAGGATTTTTAACAAAGTTTTCCTTGTATTGGAAAAGTCAAAACTTCCTCTTCCCAGTGCTAAATATGATAAATCGCTGTAATTTGTTATAAGTACGTAGAGCTTCAAAAGCATTAAGGCGATGTTTCACTCAACGAAACAAATCAAACAAACGCTGAAAGCACATTCAAAATCCGTACAGGGAAAAGTACATGCATGTATATTTCAATTATACCTTTTCAGAATAATGTGTTTGTTTTTAGAAGTCTGTATGCCATTTTGACAGTATTCTTCATTTAAAAAAATACTGCTGTGTGACCCTTTTAACAAACTTTTCAGCAACCTTTAAAGGGCTTGAAAATAATGAATATTCATATTTGCCTCTTTATCTCATAAAAAACATGTCTCGAAACATACACATCTTATTCTAAATATAAGTATACTTTATTTGTTTTGTAAAGATCACTTAGTAATTTTCAGAGCAATATGTCATTTATTTGAAAATAATTTAATTTGGTATGTAACGTTCAATTTGATTGGTTGGACCAACCCATGATATTTTGTATAATATGGTTTTGTCTTGTGACGTCACTAACATCTTCATCCGCCACGGCATTTTCGAAATAGTCCCTGTGATTTTTTGTTGTTGAATATTCGATAGTTGATATAAATCTTACGAAATTAAATTATAAGGAATGACTTTAATAGTTGGTCATTTTATAGGGATATAAAATGGGTAGGGTCGTTTTACGCTCTACATAAAGCGCTCGCGCTTTATTAAGCGTAAAACGACCCTACCCATTTTATACCCGTATAAAATGGCCAACTATTAAAGTCATTCCTTAAATAACCAAAATATTTACTTCATACACTCTAGATCTGCTGGTATTAAATGATACAAACAGACGACCTATTTTGTAATAACATGTAAATCAAATATAAATCAAACAAAAAGAGATAAACTGTAGACATCAGTTGAGTACACTAAGTGCCCGTATTTTACCATATCAACCGGCCTTTGACATGTTCTTTTAGTAATCGGAGAAGCTGATAATGGTTTTAAACTGTTTCATTATTACTCATGGCATGCATTTATTGTCTCATTTAGTATACAATTTCAGGTTTTGTCTGGGATGGCGTCAGTATAAATAAGTAAGTGCATTTACAGATAACAAAGGTGAGTGTCCTTCGATAATTTGCCATTGGTTCTTTCACATTTCTCGTAACTACAAACTTCTCAGATCCACGTTGACATTTTGTAGTTCAATGTTGTCATTTCTCATTTCAAAGTTGACATTTCTGACTTCCAAATTGACATTTCTGACCTCCAAGCTGGCATTTCTTACTTTCAAGTGGCAACTAAGAAGTGTCATCTTGGAACAGAAAAATAGTTAAATGGATGAAAATTGTCAACTTGGAAATGAAGCGTGTCAACGTTGAAGTAAGAAAGGTAAACTCGGAAGTAAAATATGTCAACTTGGAGTCGAGAAATGTCGAGTAGGAACTGGGAAAAGTCAACTTTGAAGTAAGGAATGTCACATTTATTATTAACTCTCGATTGTCTCTCTTCCTTACATGACAAATATGTTGTCACACCTGCAGACAAAGCTTCCAATAACATAGTTTTTATATGCAAAGCACATTACTACAAATGTCTGATTCAAGAATTAGGCATAGATGGTAATTCATCTGCTAGTGCAACATACACTCGGACATCATTTGACAAAGATGAGACCATAGCCAACCATAACTCTTTCATGTCCTTTTTAAATATATCATTGAAAAAGGAACATAAAGATTTGCCATATTTGTACTGGTTACCAAAACTTCACAAAAATCCGTACAAAGAAAAGGTATATAGCTGGATCTTCATCGTGTTCAACTACAGAATTGTCCGTTCAACTTACTAAGACCTTGTCTGCTGTCGAAGAAGGACAACAAGTATTCTGTGACACTATTTATTATCGTAGTGGAATTAATCATATGTGGATTTTAAAGGTTAGATAATTTTAAATCCCGGTCCTTTTCTGAGGTTCATTCTTTGAAAACTTTCGATTTTTCAACTTTGTACACTACATTGCCACACGAAAAACTTAAATGTCGACTGAAAAAAACTTTATTGAAAAGGCCTGTTCGAATTCAAGGAACTTTGTTGTTTTAACCTATAATTCTACATTTTTTTCGAACACATCCTATAAAGATATTTGGATCAAGTTTGCAGTATGCTTGATTTCCTTATTGACAACATATTTGTCCCATTGGAGGAGCGATTTTTCAACAACAAGTCGGCATTCCAATGGGCACAAATTGTGCTCCTCTCCTCGCCGACTTGTTTTTATACTCTTACGAGACTGAATTTCTTCAGGAACTCGTAAAGAACAAGAAGGTGAAAGAGGCCAAGTCATTTAATTTCACTTTCAGATATTGATGACGTCCTCTCTGTCAACAACTCGTCGTTTGGCAAATGGATTCCTTCAATATATCATCCAGAGCTAGAGATTAAAGAATCCACCGAATCCACTTGCTTTACATCATTCTGGGATTTACATCTCGAATTTGACCCGCGTGGTCATTTAAGTACAAAAAATTACGATAAAAGAGATGATTTTAATTTTAAAATTATTATTTTCATAACCTGAAATGTAACATACCAACGCCACCTGCATACGGTGTCTTTATTTCACAACTAATTCGATATGCCAGGGCTTATACACATTTTTCAGATTTTTTATCCGACACCGCTTTCTCCGTAACCGACTATTAGACCAAGGTTATAAGAAAATACGTCTCATACGATCTCTAAAAAAATCTTTCTTCGTTATCAGCAACTGGTAGAAAAAATCAATATCATGTTAGGCGAAATGGTTAGTTCTTGCTTTGATAGTGTTTGACTGGTTGATGTACTGAGATGAACCACTTAGCATTCCTGATATGTCATCACAAACCTGTTGTTTTGTGTAATTACCGGACCCAAAGATTGCAATGAAAGAAAGAGGTTTGGCGTGCCTTAAAACCTGGTTTAACCCACCATTTCGTTTTAAATGCCTGTACCAAGTCAGGGCCATTGCGGTCTTCAAATTTCCGGTATGTATTCCTTGTTTTGTCTCGTCTTATGGACATTTGAGATTGATTCTCCAAGTTCGGTAATTTTGTTATTACCTTTATATCAAACTTGTCATGTGAAACCCAGAAATATGTTGCTAAATCGAAAAATGTAAAACAACTACAACCGGTCTTTTGTAATGATGGCGTCATTAGACTATTTGCCAATTAGATTCGGATATAATTCTGGAATCAATTTAATTTTACCACTTGTACATGTATTGTCGCTATGAAAAAATAGTGATTACCGAATGGCATACAAACCGGACTAGTCTCGGACTTTATCAGTTATGACTATGAAAATCTACCATTAAAATCTAAAAAAGCTCACAGGCATAAAAATGTTTTGAAACTATTTTGTAAAAAAAATACACCAAACTATTAAAACTAATAAGTAAAAAAAATAATAGGGTTTCAATAATTGTAACAGTCAAAGAAGATTATCGTTGTCATATACGATAAGGTCCGAGTCTTGTCCGGATTGAATGCCATTCGGTAACCACTGTACTATTCATAGCGGTATACAAAAGGTAAAATGAAATCGATTCCGGAACAATGTCCGAAACTAATTGGCAAATACTTTATATGTTCTTGTTCGTGTTTACAGGTTTCGTCGTTGCCCTTTCGAACTTTCGACACTCGATTGCCCCATTGGTGCCTCTTTGCCTCTACCATACCCAAAAAATAAAAAATATTCGCATTAGGTAAAATGTGAGATTTTGAAGAATTCATCATCGTACATGTGTGTTTTATAATGCATAGTCTAAGGAAATGTCTTTTAAGATAAAATCTAAATGGTTGAAATTGTAAAGGTTAGTTATGCAAGATATTGATATATTTTTCTAACTGTAGGCTCTCTGCTTCCATCAATCTTACAAAACTGAATTATACTAAGAAATGAAGTTTTAAATTGCTCTTGGAAATTAAATTTGTCATTTCAGTTACATAAATTGAAGACATTTTAGATTGCATGCACAGGAAAAGTTTGAAAAACTACGTTTTAATTTGTATGTCTACAGGACAGTGCTTACTTTGTTATTATTTGGAACTAAGACCTTTTAATCTAAGATTCCAGGATAGTCTTTTAAGAAGCAGAGATGTACCAATGGGACATTTGAATGTAAAAAGTCCCAAATGGCAATTAGCAAAACCAGTTTACGCAAACGAAAACATTTCAAGAAGAGACAGCATAAAAACACAGAAAAACAACTGAATAGAGACCAACAAATTAAACTCAAGTCGTAGCGAAAGTGAACTCGGGTGCTCCAGAAAGATACAATGTGCCAAAATCAAACAAACATCTGTACTCACCTGAGGTATAAGATCCCATATTTGACTTCAAGTGCAAGATGTCGAAACACATAGTGTAATATAGATTGTCGATTTTATTTGTAGACAAAAGTAACCAGTGTCAAAAGAGCTAATGATTTTTTAAAAACTTTTTTCACTTTCTATATGAGCAAGCCTTTACTGTATCACTTAGCTCAAGTGTTGAATCAAAACATGAATCTTGAATACCGGTACTAAGACGGTGCGTGTAAATGAAATTATGATTTATGATATCATAAATAAAATCCTGATATAAACCGTCACGACAAAAGGAATTGCATCATAAGACAAATTGACATGTGGTAATCAAGAACCAGTTTAATCAGTTGTCCAAGGTGATGTTTGAGTTAAGGTATTGATATGTAGGTTAATCCTTTTCAACGGAAATTTACACTTTCACAAAGTCCTTAGCAGAACGGTTACATTCATGTTACAAAGCTAGACAATTTGGTATTCAGAGTAAATTTTGTGACTTCCTTGAAATAAATAAAACTATATAGCTTTCAAGTTTGTATCAGAATTGAATGAGGAAGGACAATCTTTATTGTCCAAAATACAAAGACGGTCAGAATAAGAAAGGTAAAGTCCATTTCAAAATGAAATTTGGCTTCATCAAATTTCAAGAGTAAAATAAAAATGACAACAAAGTTCCAGACAATAAATTTTGCCATGCCTGACGCGCGTTTCGTCTATTCAAGACTCATCAGAGGCGCTCTACCAAAAATATTGAAAGTGCCAAACCTATATGATTATGAAGAGCATAGAATAATAAAACCATAAAAATACCAAACTTGGGAACCAAATTATCACCAGATGATCAACCTAAGTCTGGGGTAGGAAGAACCTTAGGGTTTAGACAATTTTGAAATTTTAACGGATAATTTAAAGCTTTAATGTATTTTCTAACACAAAAGTGTTGGTGCCGGAGCAGGTTAACCTCGGGGAATTAAAACTCCACTATCTAATAGATAATAATATCAATGATGTTCCATTGAAATCAGAATATTAACATGTAATTCAAACGAGACCAAAATAACTTAATTTATTCTTTACAAATCAAGTGTTTGAATCGTTGATTAAACTTGCACGTGCTCGATTTTCTGGTACTTGATTCGGTTTTCATGTTCGACCTTTTCGTAGTAGAACATGTACCCTTTTTTGAAAATTACAAAAGTAAAGATGTGGACGTTGGCAGAAACTCGTGGTTCATAGTTTTAATAGGTAAAACGAAACATTCTTAAAAGGTGTAGTTCTATTTATTTGAATTTCATTGTAAATGTATTTGTTGACATTGGTTCAAACAACTGATTCTTTACTTAATCTGGTCTTGTTTGTGATGCATGTGCACTCTAAAATTATTACACCAAAAATGCAAGCCTGTTCTTAAACCATATGTGTTTGCAGTTAAGGATTTATATACAGGGGCACGTTTTCAGGTACTATGTTCATCGAGATATCAACCAAAAAATAGTTGAATAAATAAAAAGCGATGACGCAAGGGACAAAATTAAATTTTGATTGTATCTACTGTTGTTAAGTACTCGCTTAGTATTTGACTGATGTTATTATTTGTCTGACCAGTCAAGAAAAACGGAATTGCTTAATAAGACAAATTGAATAGTAATCATTACAAATGCAGTTTAATCAGTAATTAAGGTGAATCAGGAGTATTAATTGGAGCATTTTTTTCGGACATCTTGTAAATTTTTAGTGTGGATTTCAATTAAAATGACTCAAAATAACAGAAGATATGCAAAATTCGTTTCTTTATCTATTTTTTGAATGAAATAAATATAACATAATTATTTTTTTTTAAAAAGCTTTTTCAGAAAAAATTCTATTTTCAGGGGAGATAATTGGCGGGAAACTGTGTGACAATTTTTTTATATAGAAATGTGTAGGAAAAATTGGTTTTTCTTAAATATCTAAAAAAAAAGTACGTGACCCCAAGTTTTTATCATGTTTTTCAGGAGAATGTATATGTGGCTTGTTATTTGTGAAATAGAACTAAAATCTTATGGGTTTATAGCTCACAGTGATGCTAAATAACTCGTTTCCCTTTATAATCTATTGAAAAACAAAACTCTAGGCAACCAACTTCGCAAGGTCATAAATCTGTAGAAAGGTCCGTGACCCCCAATTATTTTTGAATTTTTTTAATGTTCGCTTATCAAAGTTTAATTCTGCAAAATTTAACAATAACCCCGAATCACCTTAAAAAGATATTTTTGTAGTAATTTTATAATAGTTATATATGTCAATGCTCTTCCATTGAAGTGCAAACAAGACGAAACAAAAGATGCTAAACTTTACAAAGCAAATGTTTCTTCGATTAAAAGGATTCTCAGTGCTGGATTTGGCTATTATTTTCGAACTTTTTGTTCAAATTACAAGGTTAAAGATGTCAAAATGTTGTCAAAATTAAAACCATCGTTGTTCAAATTTGTAATGTATAGCATTTCAATTAAAAAGTGTAGACATTTTAACATGTTTAACTACACTCTCTTCTATTGTTGTTAGTAAATGTTTTAATTGACAATGTTACAAAAATTTGACTATATTTTTGAAATTTTGAATTGTCTGTTAGGCATATGTATTTTAAAGATATTACACAAAACAATCGAGCCTGTCCTTACACCACAATTGCTTGCATAGGCAAATTTATTGGGGTCAGGGATGTTAAAAATCGATTGAATATGTAAGAAATTTCTTAAATGTAGTGAGCACTGGACACTGCTTTGATCAGCGAGTTGGTCTCCCTTCTATATTGCAGCATTAATTGATCAGCCATTGGTTTGTAGGTTTGTATTGGTCCACTTTGAATTAGGATTTATACAACATAAAAGACTATATTTCTTCCGTTCTACACTACATGAACCATGCAGCAAAAGTTCTACTTTTATGTTGGCAAGAACAAACTCCAAGATACGTATTTCGATCAAAGGTGATAGTAACATGAGTAATATGTCTTTAAAAGACAAACATATAATTAAAGTTTCCATGGCTGGCTAGAATTACCAGATTCGTCTCAAGGATACGATTAGAAAACAACTATGAACGCAAGTGAGGTTATTATACGAAAAGCTTGATTTCCAAGAATTCTGGTAGTTGTTTATAAAGAAGCCTGTAAAAACTACCTAACGACAGCCCCAGCAACTATATTAGTGTTCTTTGCTATGGTAATAGAAATAATGTACCGGGTGCCAAAAGTTGAGGACAAACATTTGTTCAAACACTTTAACAAATGTTTGGACAAAACACGTGAATTTTAAATGCTTTGACCGTTGTGTAACTAATTAATTTGGAAGTGATGCTTTGGTTTATGATTTCATTAGATAAATCCTTATAAAAACGTTACAACAAAAGGCATTGCATTATAAGACAAATTGACTTGTGATCATTACAAATACAGTCTTATCATTTACGATGCAGATTAATCAGTATTACAGATGATGTTTTGCCGGCGATAGAAATAGATATTTAAGTCAATGTTCTGTGAACTTACATGTAATTCACACGTGACAAACAGAAAAATTCTATCAAATGCATCTGTTTTGTTCTGAATATGTCCGTTCGATATTTTCATTAGTTGATTTGGCTCTCGTGTTCAATGAGACTGTTTCGATAATATTGACTGTTAACCTCCAAATTTGATTCAATGCTGCTGATAAGAAATAATCTTGTGTACAGCATAACCAAGTAAATCTAATTGAAACCCGCTTTTGAGCTATGAAATAATTGGGATTTCATTCAAACTAGAAAAAGTGAAGAAACTGATTCTGTCAAGTTGCCAACTTGTGCCAGTAAACACACGAATTGTTAATATGTTGAATACTTATCCATTTAAGGATAAACTTACGTTTATCGAGATATTAACCTAAAGATAAAATTATTTTTCAATATTTTTTTTGGCAAACTGATCCTAACAAATATTACATAACTCATTGAAGACACCTTTACCAAGACCACGGACCTAAGATTTTCTTTTTGTCGTTTAAAAAAGAGGACAGCTATCTATTATTTTATCACAATTTGTTAAAGAAGCAAAGAGGCACCAATGGGCATTCTAGCGTCAAAAGGGCAACGACAAAACCGGTAAACACGAACAAGAACACCACGATGAACACAAAACATAAAATACTCAAAATAAACCTAACAGAAATCAACGACTCGAACTGAAGTCGTAACAAGAGTAACCTCATTGAGTCCCACCTTTAGCCAATCATTTTGATTGATATATTTACTAAATTGCGTCACCCAAATTATAAAAAAACAATTTGCAACACTAATACTTTTCCATGCAACTTATTAGTACGTCAGAAATTTGGTGAATTATAGGTTACCAGCTGTTATACATTTTGTACATTGGCGCGATTTATATTATAAACGTTTGAGTTGCTGTTTCTTACGGTATAATAAAATACTTACTGACTGGGCATTCGGGAAACAGATTATTTTCCCTCGGTCACAACTATTGCCTTCGGATACGCCCCAGGCAATAGTTGCTCCTCGGGGGAAATAATGAATTTTCACTCATACCCAGTCAATAAGTATAAACTATTATCTTCTGTCGCTTCTTTGTCGCTTGAATCAGAATGGTTAAGTTCTTATGTAGCTTCCAAGTACTTGGTTCTGTCGTGACTTTGATTTAAATATCACGACTATATTGCACACAATTAGAAAAGTAACATGTGGCACAAAAAAAAATCAGAAAATTAGAGCAAATCAATCTCGACAAAGACAATATAAGTTTTGTAAATTACGTAAGAAAGAGTTGTTTTACCATCTGCGACGGATTGCATTCATCGTGCCTTTGTCGTGCAGTGCACCAGAACTACTCATATTGTCTCTTGCTTGCAGATCAAATAGAGGACAAGTCGGGTCATTATACGGAAACATATCGTGGTTCAACGCAACGTTCCATAGTGTTTTTTTTTTTCTAAATTGCCGCTTGATTGTGGGCTGTGGGGCTTGTTTAGGGGGGATACCAATATCCCATATCCCCGTAATTTTTTCATCAAATATCCCATATCCCAAAAAGTGTTTTTCCAGTATCCCGTATCCCTGTAAATAAAATGGACTTAAATATCCCATATCCCAGTAAGTTTTGCCTCAAATATCCTGTATCCCATGAAAAATTTTTGTGAATATCCCATATCCCAATATACCCTAAACAAGCCTTGGTTGTGTCGCGTACACTTATTCCACATCTCATTATTTTCTATTTACATAAAGTGTACGAATTTACATGATTATGGTAATGACACTATGAACAACAAGCTTTTTAAAATACTTTAAATATCTGACAATTTAGCCAAAATACCCAATTAATATTTGAGCTGTGAGACCAGACCATAATTATGTCATAAGTAGCAATATTTTTTAGTTTAATTATCCTTTTTTCGTTAAAACCTTGGTATAAGTACATTGTGCAAGACATTTAAAAAATTGAGCAATTGGTAGTATTCAGTTTCTTTCAATACAATAGAACATTGGATCACTACCAATTGTTCAATATTTTTAAATGTCTTGCACGATGTTTTTATACCAAGGTTTTAATGGAAAGAGGATAATTGTTCGTAAAAATAAGTATTAGCTACGTTCATCGAACTTCGAATTTTTAAGCGGACAATCAATTCATAGAATAAAAATACACAAATATCTGACATGTTGTACATATTTAAACTATCAAAAGTTTGATACTATAGTCAAAATAAATGAAGTCATTCAATTGTTATTCGATCATTCATATCTAAAGTTTTAAAGGCTGACCACAATGGGCAGTTACTATGAGGTTACCATACAAAAGCCTTATTGCGAACTTCAAGAACACTAATTAAGAGACATCTAAACATTACCGCTTCACTTTGTGACAGACTACATGACTTGTATAAGTATTCGTTATTGTAATGATTAACCTGTAACACTGAATAAAATGGGCGATATTTTAGGTATTTTTCAGTGTATGTGTAGTCTAAACTACACATGCAACTGATTAATAAGGCATAGTAGCGTCTAGATAAATAAATACATAAAGTTTAAGTATTATTTATGTGTACTTTTGATCCGTTTTGCCGGGGCATTTGTTTGCGTTTTTCATCTCCCTCAAACATAGCCAAAATATCAACAATGTCCTGTCCTTTGGCCTCTACGTGCAAGATAATTTCATTATTATTGTTTTTATTTCTACTCACATATTATTTATTAGGTTATTTAGGGGTAAATCTTTGCTTCTTTTATTCAAATGTACAATTTTAACAGAAAGAAAAATAGAGAAAACAACAAAAGTAATATTGTAAAATAGAAAATGATCTGCGAATTTTATATCTAGATGCTGCTATACTTTATTTCTTTAATCTTTGTGTAGTTTACATTGTAGAAAAATAGCTTAAAAAATCAGCCATTTTAATGTTTTATTCGAAGTGTAGCAATGAACCTTGATTCATTGAATAGATTTAAAAGTATAAGGACAAACTTTTGTTCAGCACTTAAACAAGTGTTGGGACAAAACACGTGAATTTTGAATGCAATGACCGTTGTTTCATTAATTTCTATGTATCATTTAACTGATTTATGATGCAATTAGATCAATCCTTATATAAACCGTCACGACAAAAGGCATTGCACCATAAGACAAATTGACTGGTGATCATTACAGATGCAGTTTGAACATTACTTAAGATGATATTATGTCGGCTATAAAAATAAACCTTTATGAAGTCAATGCTCTGTCAACGTACATGTAAATCAAAAATATTGCTTATTTCACTATTTTTTTTCTTCGTTCTACATATGGGCGATATTTTCTGTTTAAACGTTTTGGACATTGGTACTTTTCGACCTACAAAAACTGCTGATGGGAGGAAACTCTCCGAAAGGAGTTTCAAAAACCAAAAGTACTCATACCAGAGAAAGCAAATTCCAGCACTGAGGTCATGCGACAATGTACATAACAAAGATATAGCTATAAAAAATTCAAACAATCTGAAATCTTCGAAAGTTTGTAAAATCAATTCTTGTAGGCCAAGTCTAACTACCGGGCTGTCCACCAGCAACTTTAACGGTTATTGGCTCTTAGGTTCAAAATACTTAGTTTGTTTTTATATGAGCACACCTATACTTGCATTACATAACGGTTTTAATCTCCTGCTTTATTTTACCGATTGGATATGCAATTAGCGTCAATACACGTTTCTTCAAACGGTTAATTTGATAAGACTGAACTTTGTCATCGGATCCTCGTAATTTACCCAAACAATTTCAGAAACGTATTTATGCTGATTGGAATACGAAGCTCTAAACGTTCTACTATTGGCACGAAACAGGAGATTAAAACAATATGCAATGCTTTGAGGCTTCATAAGATTACAGTAGAACTGCAATTAATATCTTTGATATTGTATAATAGGGTTATCCGGGAAATGATTCTATATTTGTTCGTTTTCTGTCTATTTCATTATGCCGTTTACTGGTTTTCAGATGCACTATAATATTTTAAAAATTTATAGATACCGTCTTGTTTCCTTCTGGACATATTTATAACCACTTTTGAGATTTCATGTTTCCGTGACCACATCAATGTCTGTGCTTATAAGCTTTGTCAAAGATTTGCAACCATGATCTAACTTGAACCTACCACCTTTTCATGAATCAAACGCATTTAAGCCCCAAAAGTCTCGTCCACAAATATTTTTGTTAAAATAAAGGAAATGTCATAGTGTCAGAAAAAATGAGAATGCTTAATGATCCTACACGTATTGTCTCTGTTCAACTGTTCTACCCCATATTTTGCTTAAGAAATAAATCAACTCAATATCGTAAATCTTAGTTACTATGCTCAAATTAAAACAAGTGTAGCATAATCTGCAATCGCAATATCGGCGCTTTTATGGTCAAACTATATTCTGACGTCTGTTTTGTTGTTGTTGTATCCTTGTTTGTGTTAACGGGTTTTGTCTCTGCCCTTTCGGACTTTGACATTTGGATGCCCTTTAGTACCTCTGCTTCTTTCACAGTAAGGTCTAAACAAGGTTAATTTTGTTATGCTCTATATTAAACTTTCAACAAAGCTCTATTACAAACGTGATGACTTCAACTTTCCATTCGTCAACTTCCTCATCTTGTGTAGCAACATTCCGTCCGCTGCAGTTCATGGGGTTTACATATCACAATTGATTCATTATACCAGAGCTTGCTGTATTTACTTCGGTTTCCTTGGTAGAGTGCCATGTCTGACACAAAATTTGCTGAGAAGTAAGGAGGCACCAAAGGGCTATTCGAGTGTCAAAAAGTCCGAAAGGGCAACGATAAAACCGGCAGACACGAACAAGAACATCACGATCAACACAAAACACAAAATCAACCGATTAAAAAACACAGTGTTATGGTGCTCCTCGGTTGCTGCCTTCACTCAAATTTTTTTACGGAAGACATCATGCGCTCATAGACAAATATGGGATTCCAATTTCTTAGATGAGTACAGATGTTGCTTTGTCATATGGATTCGTTTTGTCTGCCTTTAATGGATTTTACACACTGAATAGATGGTATGCCATAGCAAGCAGGAAACGCCTCTCATTACGACTTGAGTTCGCGTTTTTGATTGCTATTCGGTTGGGGTTTTTTGTATTTCTGTGTTTTAGCTGTCTGGGTTTTTTGGTCCTGTTCTTGTTGGTGATTACTGATTTTGTCTCTACTCTTTCGGACATTCGGATGCCCCATTGGTATCTCTACTTCTTTAAGTGGCCTATAATATTTTTGTTAAAGTTTGTGCGTTCATATTTTAGCACATCTCAACTTCGCTTAAAATAATATCACTATTTCGCAGTCATTTCGGCGAAGGAACACTCCATGTATAATATTTCAATAAATCTTTTGGTTTTTCCATTTTATTCTCGATTTACTGAAAATACTGTTTTATGATTTGCTGTCAATTTTATAATTTTCTTTTAAGAATGCTTTTTATAATTATAATGCTTAAAGTCAAATACCAAACAGATATCATGTAGAAGTGCATTTTTTTATAGAATCCTAACAAAACAAAAGTGTAACAATATGGGCATTCGAATGCACAAGTCCAAAAGGACAAGGACGAAACCAGACAAGACAGAAACAAAAAAAGGAAACAGAACACAAAAACACAGAAAACAAAAAGACTACCGAAAAGCAATCAGCTACGCGAACTCAAGTGGTAACGAGAATGCACTCAGTTCCTGCAAAAAATATGCAATTCCTGTTTGTTGCTATGCATCGATCGCGTTCAGGATGTCAAATCTTTTAAAAATGGAACAACTTAACTTTATGACAAACCATCACCTGTACACAGTCTGAAAAACAGAAATTAGAAGGGCTTTGTTACATGTGAGAATCAACTGTTTTTTCCCTCACTGCATTATACAATTAAATGAGGACCTTAAAGGGTCACAATTATACCCAATAACTTTCTTAGACATAATATTTCTTTTGAGTAAGGTCAAAGAAACTGTGTCTTTCTCTGGTTGTTTGTTTATTTTCGCTGCCGTTATGGAAGGTCTAATCTTAAACCAATGGTGTTATATGTTGTTGTATCATATTTCTTATAACCTTTATAAACAATTTGACCGAAATATCAACAAATAACAAATAAAAAAAGAACTGATTATAAAACCCGTCCGATTTAACTATGGACTTACGATTGTAGCGTAAAGGGGAGTGTGCAAACACAACAATGAAAATTTACGTCGTCATGAACAAGCCAATCGGTACACTAGCACTTTTTAGACTTTTTCAGAATGGTCGAGTGCATTTAAGTACGGTTTAGTACAAAAACTATACAATTCAGACTTTTGGTAGTTTGTAGTGCAATTTATCATTTGATTTCTTTGAAGCCATGTTTAAGAAACTGTGCTTTTCTCTTTTCCTGTGTTGTTTGTTTATTTTCTTATATAGCGATAAAAATAGGAATGAACTCAAAGCAATGTTGTTATATTTTGTTGTATCATATTTCTTTTTCTCATGATCAATGTCGTCACTAAAAATAGCAACAAATAGAAAACCAAACTGTTTTGAGAGGTTATCAAATACGTTGACTAGAGAAATGTTTTATAATTTGTTCACCTTTAATTGTACTGACGAAATATTTTTCATTAGTTTCTTTTTTGCAAAAACGAAATATCAGAGAAATGTATTTCATTTAAGCAGAATGTCATCATTTCAGACATTGTTAATCGCTAAAATTCCAATCGAACAAACAAACAAAACCAAATGAGACATCAAGTGAACTATTAGACAAGTAATTGGGCGATATAAACGATGAAATAAAATTTACATCTAAATTTACATCGCGTCCTTGTAATGCACATGATCGATATCCTCGGTGCTGGATTTGGCTTCCTTGTTCGAACGTTTTGGTTTTGAGTACTTTTCGTTTTCAACTGTTTTGGATTTTGACCTTCCAAAGTTTTGGTTTAAATGCTACTGATGAGAGGTTACTCCTTGAAATATCGATATATAGCATATCAAAATTAACCGTTTATACCCGCGTTTTTGGTATTTGTAATTTTGAAACCACTGGGCGATAACCGCTGCTGGTGGACCAGAGGTCCCCGAGGGTAATCACAAGCCTGGTAGTCAGACTTGTCTGACACGAATTACCATAAAATTTCTAATATATTGTCGCTGAAATTTCTGATTGTTAAATTCAAAATTGATAAAAACACCAGGTTTCTTTCCTTGTAATGCACATGGTCGATATCCTCGGTGCTGGATTTGGCTTCCTTGTTCGAACGTTTTGGTTTTGAGTACTTTTCGTTTTCAACTGTTTTGGATTTTGACCTTCCAAAGTTTTGGTTTAAATGCTACTGATGAGAGGTTACTCCTTGAAATATCGATATATAGCATATCAAAATTAACCGTTTATACCCGCGTTTTTGGTATTTGTAATTTTGAAACCACTGGGCGATAACCGCTGCTGGTGGACCAGAGGTCCCCGAGGGTAATCACAAGCCTGGTAGTCAGACTTGTCTGACACGAATTACCATAAAATTTCTAATATATTGTCGCTGAAATTTCTGATTGTTAAATTCAAAATTGATAAAAACACCAGGTTTCTTTCCTTGTAATGCACATGGTCGATATCCTCGGTGCTGGATTTGGCTTCCTTGTTCGAACGTTTTGGTTTTGAGTACTTTTCGTTTTCAACTGTTTTGGATTTTGACCTTCCAAAGTTTTGGTTTAAATGCTACTGATGAGAGGTTACTCCTTGAAATATCGATATATAGCATATCAAAATTAACCGTTTATACCCGCGTTTTTGGTATTTGTAATTTTGAAACCACTGGGCGATAACCGCTGCTGGTGGACCAGAGGTCCCCGAGGGTAATCACAAGCCTGGTAGTCAGACTTGTCTGACACGAATTACCATAAAATTTCTAATATATTGTCGCTGAAATTTCTGATTGTTAAATTCAAAATTGATAAAAACACCAGGTTTCTTTCCTTGTAATGCACATGGTCGATATCCTCGGTGCTGGATTTGGCTTCCTTGTTCGAACGTTTTGGTTTTGAGTACTTTTCGTTTTCAACTGTTTTGGATTTTGACCTTCCAAAGTTTTGGTTTAAATGCTACTGATGAGAGGTTACTCCTTGAAATATCGATATATAGCATATCAAAATTAACCGTTTATACCCACGTTTTTGGTATTTGTAATTTTGAAACCACTGGGCGATAACCGCTGCTGGTGGACCAGAGGTCCCCGAGGGTAATCACAAGCCTGGTAGTCAGACTTGTCTGACACGAATTACCATAAAATTTCTAATATATTGTCGCTGAAATTTCTGATTGTTAAATTCAAAATTGATAAAAACACCAGGTTTCTTTCCTTGTAATGCACATGGTCGATATCCTCGGTGCTGGATTTGGCTTCCTTGTTCGAACGTTTTGGTTTTGAGTACTTTTCGTTTTCAACTGTTTTGGATTTTGACCTTCCAAAGTTTTGGTTTAAATGCTACTGATGAGAGGTTACTCCTTGAAATATCGATATATAGCATATCAAAATTAACCGTTTATACCCGCGTTTTTGGTATTTGTAATTTTGAAACCACTGGGCGATAACCGCTGCTGGTGGACCAGAGGTCCCCGAGGGTAATCACAAGCCTGGTAGTCAGACTTGTCTGACACGAATTACCATAAAATTTCTAATATATTGTCGCTGAAATTTCTGATTGTTAAATTCAAAATTGATAAAAACACCAGGTTTCTTTCCTTGTAATGCACATGGTCGATATCCTCGGTGCTGGATTTGGCTTCCTTGTTCGAACGTTTTGGTTTTGAGTACTTTTCGTTTTCAACTGTTTTGGATTTTGACCTTCCAAAGTTTTGGTTTAAATGCTACTGATGAGAGGTTACTCCTTGAAATATCGATATATAGCATATCAAAATTAACCGTTTATACCCACGTTTTTGGTATTTGTAATTTTGAAACCACTGGGCGATAACCGCTGCTGGTGGACCAGAGGTCCCCGAGGGTAATCACAAGCCTGGTAGTCAGACTTGTCTGACACGAATTACCATAAAATTTCTAATATATTGTCGCTGAAATTTCTGATTGTTAAATTCAAAATTGATAAAAACACCAGGTTTCTTTCCTTGTAATGCACATGGTCGATATCCTCGGTGCTGGATTTGGCTTCCTTGTTCGAACGTTTTGGTTTTGAGTACTTTTCGTTTTCAACTGTTTTGGATTTTGACCTTCCAAAGTTTTGGTTTAAATGCTACTGATGAGAGGTTACTCCTTGAAATATCGATATATAGCATATCAAAATTAACCGTTTATACCCGCGTTTTTGGTATTTGTAATTTTGAAACCACTGGGCGATAACCGCTGCTGGTGGACCAGAGGTCCCCGAGGGTAATCACAAGCCTGGTAGTCAGACTTGTCTGACACGAATTACCATAAAATTTCTAATATATTGTCGCTGAAATTTCTGATTGTTAAATTCAAAATTGATAAAAACACCAGGTTTCTTTCCTTGTAATGCACATGGTCGATATCCTCGGTGCTGGATTTGGCTTCCTTGTTCGAACGTTTTGGTTTTGAGTACTTTTCGTTTTCAACTGTTTTGGATTTTG
This sequence comes from Arcuatula senhousia, assembly GCA_963971305.1. NCBI lineage: Eukaryota > Metazoa > Mollusca > Bivalvia > Mytilida > Mytilidae > Arcuatula > Arcuatula senhousia. Next base: position 43,185,741 of record OZ020311.1, read on the forward strand.
ACCTTCCAAAGTTTTGGTTTAAATGCTACTGATGAGAGGTTACTCCTTGAAATATCGATATATAGCATATCAAAATTAACCGTTTATACCCGCGTTTTTGGTATTTGTAATTCATAATCATAATTTATATTAAGATTCATTCGAATTTCACAGATACATTTTTAAAACTTTTCTTAAAGTGAAATAAATGTATAGCAATGCTTAATTTGGTAACTTAGTTAGTTGATTAGTTATTTATTGCTTTACTCCCTAGCAGCACAATTTCTAGTATATCAGGAAGATGAACAGTGAAAAGAGTGATAAATGAACACGTTATAATGATGACTTGAAGGAAATGGACGGCGGATCGTGGATGACAGTTTTGACCGAGGGATAGGAAAGATCGGACATTTAAGCCTCCAGTTGGGAATCCTACAGGCATTTAGTTTATTGAGACACACAGCAGAGTTCTTTAACTAGGCAGTAACGTGACCTTCTTCCCAGTACGGTGTACCCCTATGTTAAGCGGTTAGGTTTTCAACATTGAAGCCCGACGATGTATATATGACAAGTCTACCCCATTCATGCCTCTTTGCCACATCAGCCAAATCGAAAAAAATGCCTCTAGCTTTTGAAATGAATATTTACCCGCGAAACAGCAGTTTTTTCGGTGGTTTGGTATAGTTTAACATCTTAACTTCCAAAATTTACCTTCTTACACCCGTCAAAAAGTGTGCAAATAGGGTATAACATGTGCCATTGTACCCATTTTGACGGACACAAATCATTTTTAAACATGGAATTCATATTGCTGTCCAATATTACAATGAGATGGAATTTTATTTTGTAAGGTGTTATGTGATCAGTACGATATGAATTAAAATATGTTGTATAAAATGTCATGAATTTGTCAATAAGTATCGATGTAGTGCCATTTTCATATGGGGGCTCTTTTGAACACTTTGTGTACGTGGCTTTTTTCGATAAACTTTTGCTATTTTTTGGCCGCTGTAGATATATTTGCAATGTATGTTTGCTTTCAATGATCATAAATTATTCATTGATATGTAATCTGATCACAACAATCGATTGTTATTCAGAAAGTTATATCAAAGAGCAGATAATCGAGCTTCAATACTATCTATGCATATTTATTATTTATTTATTTTTTTGCTAAAACCCCATAACAGAAACGACATATAACCTTTTTTATAAATGATATTTATTTGGTGACAAATATGTTTTTATATATATGTTACAGGACATCTTGAACTCCTAAGGGATTTTTTCCAGTGCGATTTGGAATTCGACTTTTTTCTTAAATAAAAAAATCGATTTTTGTAGCCACAGACAGAATACAGATATATTTTTAAAAAATCATAACTGAAAATATAACTTTACATAAAACATATCAAAATCAGCTGTAGTGGTTGCGAAACAAAAAAATCGATTTACAGGTTCAATACCTTGATTTCTTTTTTATTCTTTCTATCTATCTATTATTATACTTGGAAAGAGTTCACTACTTGTCGTTCCTATATACATGTACCAACCCGTATTCAAAGACATGAAAAAGATTGAACATGGATTTGAAGCTGACAGAAACCAATAAAGGAAAGAGGTGTCTTTTATTTGATGGTTATTCCTTTATCTGACAATGTTTTATTCTTTTAGCATGTGAAATATTATTTTAATAAACATATTGTTTGCATATTTGTTCTATCTATATATGAATATCTTTATGGTTCAACAAATTTTCAAAAGAAAATAATCTTAATAATTACCTGTAAAAACAAAATTTACATGTAATTTACCTGTAAAAAAATTCGCTCAAATGAATTTTTTTTTTCGCTCAAATGAAACTTTTTTTTCGCTCAATTGAAATGCCATTTCGCTCAAATGAAGTGCACCATCCGGATATCCCGGATTGTCCTAAAGACCTAAGGTTATTTGGAATCGCACTAACAATTTCTCTTATGGCGATCTGGAGTCGCCCTCAGCATTAATACTAAAATAAAGAAACATGAGATTTTATTGAAAACTATAGAATAAATATTAAAATACTTATAACATATTATTTTTTCTAAATACTTTTATAATTTTAATACCTCTTACAGTAAAAAAAACTCTAAACTCAATGAATATTTACAATGTTTGATAGGCAAAAGATGTTTACAAACAAATGTGTTCATTAATTTGTGCATTTTTTTATTGCTGGTCTGACATTAGTTGAACACTTGAGTCCCGCTTTCCGACAAGAGCAACGCTGTGTTGTGCATTTCGAGTTGCAATTACAACGCGAATTTAAAAAGGGGTTTTCGTCACATACATATTTGTTTTTCTGACATGCTTGGATATCAGATATTATATTGGCAAGCTTTCTGGATTAGTCATTCCTTATTCTATTTATTTATTTATTTATCTATTTATTTATTTATTTGTTTTTTGTTTGTTTGTTTGTTTGTTTATTTATTTATGTCTGAAATTGATTCACATTGTATCGTTATTGAAATTGATAAATAAAATGATATAGGTTTAGGACGAATCGGAACCGCCCTAGGACAATTTGGGATATCCCGAGTTCTCCTAGGAGAAAAAAGAATTCTAAATCGCTCTAGAAATAATCCAGTGTCAGTTGAAATTCCACTTTCCTTTAGGACGATGTGGAATTTCAAGATTAGGAATCGCCTTGGATTCCAAAATGTCCTGTAACATATTTATGCAAATACGCATCGATGTACTAACCAAAAACAACATTTTCTCAAAGCTTATTTAGTAGAAAGCGGGGTCGATTTACTTGCTTTTAAAACATTTATAAATTGCAATATGTTTTGTTCTTTGATACAAAATAAAATGCACAAAGGTGTTCAAAAGTATCTATGAATATGTGTACAATATCTAATTGTTTATTTTCCTTCTTTACTACGATGTGCAAATTGCAAAATTAGAGTATATCTTTACGCAAGTTTTGAAACGATATAGCTGCAGCTCATTTTAAAGAATTGCAACAAAAGAAAAGTATTTTTTACATCATTTGAATTTTTAAAAAAAATTAAAGTTTTTGGTATCAAAAACGCTTTCAATTCATATATCCATAGATACAACGCCAACTCAAGTCGTAACGATAGTGGACTGGGAAATTTAGTTTTCTAAAACTAATTTTTATAAAACATTTAAGATTTTTAATATGTTCACCATAAAATTTGCCGTATATCTTGATATTCTTCAATTTAAGTGAATTATGAGTATCAAATTATAAAACTTTGCCCATAAAACAAGCAGATATTGAGTAAAGATGACTCAATAAATCGTATATTGACATACAGACAGACGTGGAAGTACATGTATACCCATGGTTCGTCCTTCATCTTTGAAATACGGACCTACATTTAAAAAAAATGTCTTTTAATTGCATATGAGAGAATGGTGAATGCATCATTCAGAAATGACGTTTATTGCTGTACATAAATGTAATATGACATTGCCGTCTAAACTCCAAAATGTACAAGTAAGGCATAAATATTTACCAAATGTCATACTTGAAAGTACCATTTCGTATTCTGCAGAGGAAAAGGTATATTGTTAGCAGTATATAAAAATGTATCAATTGATTTTAAAACATATAAGATATTTTCACTCTATTAAGGTAACAACGAAACTCCCGAACTGGTACGATAATTTTTATATATCCAAAAAGAAAAGACAAAATAATACAATTGTATACCCGATAACTGACAATCGAAATGGCCCTGATTTGGTATTAGTAAAGGGAAAAATTTCTTTCCTCTCCCAAAAAGAGATAGCTTCTTCGTTTCAGAACTGACGTTAAGAAATGCACTCTAAATTAACACATTGCACATCAAAGTAAACAAGGAAAAAGGCATTTAGATATTGTATATATATTTAATGATACTATTTCTACTAGTTGTGCACCTTTGCTTGCTGATTTGTTTCTTCATTTATGTGAAGCAGACTTCTGACAATCTCTTCTAGAATAAAAAGGACCGTAGACTAACTCTCTCTTTCAACCTCACGTTCCGTTATATTGATGATGTCCTTTCGCTAAACAATTCTCGATTTGGTGACTTTCTCCATCTCATATATCCCTAGGAGCTTGAGATAAAGTACACAACGGATTCTAGGAAGTCTGCTTCACATTTAGGTCTACATCTCGAAATTGACTCTCAAGGAAGACTTTCAACAAGGCTCTATGACAAACGTGATGACTTCAACTTTCCAATTGTCAACTTTCCCTTTTTGTGTAGCAACATTCCGTCCGCTCCAGCTTATGGAGTTTACGTATCTCAATTGATTCGTTACTCCAGAGCGTGCGGGACTTACATCGATTTCCTTAGCAGCTTAGCAGAGCGACACGTCTGACGCAAAAATTGCTCGCACAAGGTTATGTTGCTCCTCGGTTGCTATCTTCACTCAAGAAATTTTAGGGAAGACATCATGCACTTATAGACAAATATGAGTTCGATCTGTCAGATGAGTGCAGATGTTGGTTTGTCAGGGTTTTTGTTTTGTCCTCCTTTACCGGATTTGACACGCTGAATGGACTATTGGTAACGCGACGGGTGTGCTATAGCAAGCAGGAACTGCTAACTCTCCCGGAGCAGCTGAGTTTACTCTTGTTTCGACTTGAGTTCGCGTTGTTGATTGATATTCAGTTATTTTGTGTTTCCATGTTTTACATGTTGTCTGTTTTTGTCCCGTTCTTGTTGGTGTTCACTGGTTTTGTCTCTGCCCTTTCGGACTTTTGACATTCGGATACCCCATTGGTACCTGTGTTTCTTTGAACCGCTTTGTGAACAAAACAGTGTGAATGAATATCTTAAAAGCATGTAGAAAGATCCCCCTTTTTAATAAAAAAAAAGCATTCCGAAAATGTTCTTTTTAAATTAGTATATGTTGATGTGTCTATGTATATACCATACATTTTATATAAAAAATATTTGTCATTGAAAAAATATCATTTAAAAGAATGTATTTCTGTACTGAGGCTTTAGCTCAGATATGCATTCAGTGGTATTATTGAAGCTTAATTATCTGCCCATTTGGTGTATCTTTCTCAATAATCATCGATTGTTTTCATCAGAATACATAGGATGAATGATTTATGGTCATTGAAAGCAAAACTATATTGCAAATATGTCTACAGCGACGGAAAAATGGCAAAAATTTAGCGAAAAAAGCCACCGCTATAATACCCACGAATAGGGGGTCGATTTTTTTTAAGTCGATATAAATGACCAGAATTCGAGCCCCTGTGAAAAAAAACCACACACAGTAAATTTTAGGTTGTTTTCAGATTTCCAGCGGTTATCGATAGCCGGTCACAAACATACAAACAAATTTGCAATTAACACACGTCTTATATATCTTTATTCGAAGTAAAATTGTTTTCATTTTTTTTCTAGATTTACTACCAATCACTTTCTGAAAAGGAGCGCTACAGATGTACCTCTAATGTGGAGAACAAAGAACTTTTATGTCATACCACTATTGTCGCCAATCATAAATGAGCAAAATTTTTATAATGTCAGGATTGTTTTATGTGTTTGGACAACTATTAAGATAAATATTCATGTGCACTTTTGAGACGCTTTGAAAACGTCGATTAAGTTTGATTACGTTTCGGACAAAATGGAGTATTTCATGATCGGAAATATGAGATTTTTGAACGCATGGAATAAATGCATTCTTTATTAATTAAAAGTGATTTTATTTATTTTTTAGTTGAATAAAACTTGATTCCTGTATTCAATGCATTTTTGTGACCCTTTAAAAAGGTAAATTTCTTGAAAACTGATCACTCCCGGTCGGTAATCTGAACCCAGTGTTTGCCCTAAAGGTTTGTGATCAGTGGCCCGTGAAAAGTTCACGGAACACTGATCATGAACAATATACAGCGCAATGAATTCGTAAAAAATAATCCACACTTTAAACAATAGAATGACGTCATGAAAATGGTTAAAGTGGATTTATTGAGAAGTTTCAGCTCTAAAGGACATATTCGGCACACTATTTTATGAAAATATAAATCTTACGTCATTTATGTTAATGCAATTCATATATGGATCAACATGGTTCAAATTAACGATTATGCTTTCAATTTCAATCAGAGTAAAACAAAATCGGGAGAAACGTTGATTTTTAGAGCTTAAATTGCTATTTGCAAAGGTCCCAGCCTTCATGACCAAGGGATTTCCTATGAATTGAAGTGAATTTTAAAATTCAGGAACAAAATTTGTGGGTCAGGTAGACGGAGGCATCTATAAATTGAATAAAAATGACAAAAAAAATGTCCCAAAGTTAGTCATTTTGGCACGAATCGTACAAATTTGGTTCGTTTTAACATCTTGATTTCATCAATGTCAGATGATATTCTTAAAACAAAATATAAGAACAAGTTTGCTCATTCACTTAAGCGTCTACATAGCATAGCAAATATTTTCCGTTATAATTTTTAGAGTTATAGAGGGGGCCAAATATGTCCTGTATTGTTCTTTGTCCTTTATATTTTGATGATTCTTAATTATAGAGCCTGATGTTTTGATATAGCATCACATCTGGCACAATAATTGTTATAACAGGGTTATTTTGCTCTTCGATTTATTCATCAAGCAAGAAATTTTACGGCATACATGTTATCGATAACAAATATGGGATTTTTATCTCTTGAAATGAGTACATATGTTGATTGGTCATAGGTTTTTTATCCTTTGCCGGATTTGTCAAACTGGATCGACTGTTAGCAGCGCGATGGATGTGTTTCAATCAGCAGGAACCGCTCATCCTTTCGGAGCACCTGGTATGCACTCTCCTTACAACTTGAGTTCTCATTGTTTAGTTCTTTTCGATTGTTCTTTCTTCGTGTTATTCTCGTTTGTATTGACTGTTTTTTTAACTTGACATTCTAAAGTACCATTTTTATTCCCCAAACAGAAAAGTCTTGGTTCCCAAGCGGGTTAACCAATGCATAGTATTAGAATGGGCATATTTCAATAATACGTAAATAAAGTTTTAGTATTTAACCCACTTTGAAAGGGTTCGATAAACTTTAATATCAATAACAAGAAAGATCTTTTTGAATCGAATAGTTAGCCTAGTTTTACAGTCAAAATATTGCATCAGCTTTTGTGTATAGGCCCTCATTCATTGACATTTGAGTAATTATGACCTTAATGATAAGATTCCTTTGGCTGATGTATTTGATAGATAACAGTAATGTGACGTCATTATTTATAATTTGTAAAGTTTTTTTTCCAATAGAAGCACCTGCTGGTTTGACATACTTGGCAAGGGCGCCAAACAATTACGTGAATGATATATTGCACCAACATAAATATATGTTTCCCACTTCATTGTGATACGGAAAGAAAAGGGTCTTTTACTGTTGGAAACAAACCATAGGTTTTACCGGTATCTAATGGCCTGTACTTTTGTATACTAGTAAATACTATAGAAATTAATAATCATTAGTTCTATGGTCAACATTAAATTTTGTCATCTGACCCTTTTTTCTTTTTTTTTTTCGATGATAATCAACTCGCTGTTTCATCAAGGACCTATAGAATGAATTAAGAAACAAAAACCCAAGTAACGTTTCAAACCTAACAGCAATGAATACTTTAACACAACAACCGAAATTAAATATCTTGTGTCCTTGACGAGACTGAAATATATGTGACCTTGAAAAAAGTAAATAGACGTTAACCTTAATTTCCATAATGCAATAGAAAAAAAGGTTAAGAAATATATAGCGACTCCAATTCAAAAACAATAACAAAACAAAAGCTTTTGTTTCACATAGTAAGAGCTTATTGAATGAATAATGAAAACATTCTTTCGACTGTATTTTCTTTATAATGAGATTCTTTTTAGACTTGTTTCCAATGATCAGTACATTAAGTACTTTTCCACACAAGGATCAGGCAGGGGGTGACACATTGACAATTTCAATTTTAAATTTTTGGGGTATGGATGCATTCATTTTTCAATGAAAACAAACATATGCAGTTTTTACATTAGAAATAGAGCTGGTGCCTTGAGATATTTTTACTGGTAAAATAGTGAAAAAATATGGCGGAAAAATTAGTGGTCAAAACAAGGTTTTCTGGGATTCCTTTACCTATTCCTAATGATTTTTTTTGCTATCGATGTGCCACCCTATTAACGGCATCTGCATGATTCTTAGAAAAGTAGTACTTAAACATTGAGGAACTTAATACAAAACTGTGATAGTAAATTGAGAAAGCGGGTGGCCATGAATTATACGAAATTGCACTTGTATAAAGCATTAGAAGGAATATTAATAAATATTGCTGATGTGAACTATCTAAATTTTACAAATCCATTAATGCACTTTAATCTAAACATGTAATAGCTAGTTTGAAAATAACATGTTCTCAGCTGCCAAGGAATTACATTATGATGCGACAGCGGATAATGCTATAGTTGTAATCGATTTGTTTTAATCAAAAGAAAGTCAAATCCGATACCCTTGAGATTGCAAAGGGTATAAACTTAAAGGAGAAGGTTTCGACTACTGAGGCACGACATAGTTTTTTTTTTTTTTTTTTTTTTTTTTTTTTTTTTTTTTTTTTTTTTTTTTTTTGCTTTTTCTTATTCTTATGGATATTACACGCTTACCATTTTGGGTTTAAAAACTGCACATGGCAAAATGTCTGGTATTCTATTCAATAACTTCAAAGACCAATACAGCAATGTACAGATTTCATTGATTTTTGAAAGACATAATACTGATTTGTTTTGCCAGATCCTCATGCCCCATCTGTGTTAAATAAAACGTACATATGGTTCAAAAAGGGATTGTCCATTCTAACAAGAACAGCTGAAAAAGTAACAACATTCTCCTTCTCATGTCTTTTCTATCAAAATGTGATTATACAGCTTGCAATTTTTCATTACCGATCGGAAATGGGAAAAAAAGACACAAAACAACCATTATTCCCTTTACATCATATATTCAGATATAAAATAGTTCCTTTCTGCCTACAGATAATCGGCTCGTCTTTTACTTTCTTGTTGTGTCTTTGTATTATGACGTTCAGTTATTATAAGAATGTCAAATATACCTTTAGCTAATCCTTAATAATGTCTCATTAGTTTATTGGATATTAGTTTATATATCCTCTTGAAAGTATATCCCGTAAAAAGCTTGTTAACATTAACTTTTGCAACTTTAACTAATCATTGTTAACAACAAATATTGTAACGTTAACTTATTGTTAACACAAACTATTGTAACTTTTACATATTGTTATAAATGAACAGCAGTAATTACAGTAACTACGGTTAATGTATCATTACCAAAGCTTGAATTCATTTGTTTTGAGAAACGAGATCCAATGTCTATAAATGCCTATAAGAGTAAAATCATACATATTGTTACGCTTGACATTTTTATTTTTGTCAAGTAAGTTATGTAAGAAGAGGCGCTTTTGAAAAAAAAAGACGAATATAGGAATGAAAAATGAATAGGAAAAACAGAAACGTAAACAGAGAAAATGGGAGTATGTAGCGCTTCGGTGCTATACACAGCGCTAGCGTGCCTACATACATTGACATATCGATACATAGGTCATTATTATTCGGATTTAAACAAGTACATGCATGATGCGCATCAATTCATTTGTTTTCAAAACAAATAAAATAAACTATCTTAATTATTATCTGTTCAATAACATTTTCGTTTCAGTTAAACATACTTACACAACGTGTTACCAAAAATCCAGTACTGAATGTAATAATTAGTAGCTGTGAATGGGACACAAAATAGAAGATATATAAGATCTGTTACCGCTAAATTCAGCAGGAACATATTAGTTATTGTTCTAAAAGTTTTATTTCTGATAAAAACTAAGACGACAAGTCCGTTTCCAAGTGTTCCCGTCAACATAAAAAGAATGTAGATTGCAGGGAGGGCAAGGCGGTACTCCCAGTTGGGCACATCCAGAAGGAAATCGTCAACACTAACATTCAAGTCTTCAATGTACTCATATGGTGTAAAATTTTGATTAATATTTATCTGATTCTCCATAATATGTCGCTTCATTGTGCCACTAGGATTCCTTGTATCTCTTCTTTAAGCGATCAATTGAACCACGTGTTTCTTAACCGTTTCTTTACGACGTTGTTGTCAGAGAATAACTAAATATAGACTGTTTAATTGTAAGATTGGCCAAACTGTCAAATTTGGAAGAGGAATTTGCCAATGTTTGTTAAATACTAGAGCGATCTAAATGAATGGGCTATTAGCCAACTTCCCAATCGCTAAGTCATTTAAAGATGATCTTTGTGTTGTCTATATGTCATCTAAAAAGTCTTGTAGAACTGTTCATGATCACGTAATGCATAATTGTTGATATGAAATTCTAGCTCGTCAATGTTCGACAACATATATCTGTATATGGGCGTATAATATCCCGTAGAATACAGAATTGAATTGATAATTAGATATCATAAATAACGATTTTCAAATTATTATGTAATGGATTACAATTAATTGCAAGATGACGTCTTATAATTAGAAAATATTATAAATTCTATATGCGTTTGTTTTGGTCCATATTCGGTAACCGGTAGAGCAGGATGTTTTTTTTTTACTTTTACAAATAGAAAATCAGCTCTACATGGTACTTCAGACACCAAGTTTTGCGGGTTTTGGTAATCACCGAGTTCGATTTCGATTCATAGTTAGAGTTTGAGTTCATGTTAGAGTAACACTTCGAGTTCGAGTTAAAGTTCGATTAAGAGTTCGAGTTATTTTTTGAGTTCGAGTGAAAATTTTTAGCTAACTCGAAATAGATATTGTCATGGCAATAATCGAGTTACGATTCGAATTCGAATTAAAGTTCGAGTTGCTGTTTGAGTTAGAGTTTGAGTTACACGAAAAGAGCTTGATATATAGTTTAAAAAAAAGGTTGTAGTCAAACATTACTTTTAACTTTCTTAAGATTTTCTTGCATTATACTCGTATACAAAAAAACGATAATGAGATGTAGATTAAATGTAAAGAAATTGAAAAAAATCACATTGAAAACAGTAAACAGTCTTCAACATAACCAGCTAGAGGTCGCTGCTCGCTGACCTGTCTTGCATTGGTCCAAGACTAGAATATCAAAATACTAAATAGGTAAGATTAAAATCCAATAAATGTGAATATTTACATAATGTCACAAAGAAAATGTACATGTGTACCAGAGGGACAATCTAATATAATTTATCCGAGTTTCATGAAAATCTGTTCAGGGTTCAGCAGGTGTTGTGAATAATAGATGGATATGCATTGTTTTCTGATAATTTAGCCCATGTTTGCTATGAGATACCCAAACACTTCAAAACAATCAAATTTTAAATAGCGATTGTGTGAAAATTTCATGAAAATCCATTGAAAGGTGATGGCATAAACAAGCTCTCGTGGCCTTTGGCCAGGTCAGTTAAAACGTCCTACTATAATGTTAACGCGACACAAAGGACCTAAGTTTACAGAGTATATGAACCGTGTGGACTCAAGCACAGGCATTTGTTTCAGAAAAAAATATATGACTTGACTTATTTCCGTCTCTCTTTGAGGAGAATCGGGCCATTGACAAGTCCTCTCCATATCCATCTATCAGATGCCACTCTTGTTGCCTCTGTCCAGGTGCTGAATCCAAGTTCTTTCCTTTCTTTGTTTATAGTCCTCCCCCAGGTCTCTTTTGGATGCCCTCTCTTTCTTTTACCATCTGGAGTCCATGTGAGGGCTATTTTTGCATGCCTGCTATTCTCCATTCTGAGCACATGTCCGAGCCACTTCCACCTTCTTCTTCTGATGGTGTCACTGATCTTTTCACAACCAGCTAGTTTTCTTACTTGTTCGTTTGTAACTTTCTGCGGCCAAATATATTTTCAGGAATCTCCGTAACCTCTTGTGTAGGGAGGTGTCCAGCATGTTTTCATCGTTTTTGGTCATTTTCCAGAACAGAAATGACGTTACAGTTAAACAGACGTAACTTTGTTCTCCCCGATAGTTGGCTGTTGTTCCAAATAGGTGCAAGTTTGTTGTATGTCATTTTGCAAGGCCTAATCGTCTTCTGATGTCTTCATTTGTTCCGTCATTGGTTGTTATCATCGCACCTAGATAGATAAAGAATTTGACATCTTCGTTTTTATTTCCATTTGTGCTGGTGATAGGTTCGTTGGTGTCTGTGTTCAGTCTCATAACTTTTGTTTTTGATGCATTAATCTTGAGGCCGTTGGAATGGGCAAGATTGCTGACATTGTTAAACTTTATTTGTAGCTGATCTTTTCTGCTGGTCAGGAGAGCTATGTCATCAGCGTAGTCTAGATCGTCTAGTTCAGTGGTAAAGTTCCCTCGGATTCCTGTGTTGTTACCTACTGTTGAATTTTTCATGATCCTGTCGATATCCACAAGGAAGAGGAATCCAGACATGTTGCAGCCTTGTTTCACAGCTGGTTTGATCTTAAGCCAGTCTGACGTTCCACTGCTTGTTATCACTGCACATTTATTATCTTGGTACATACATCTTATATAGTTTATCAATAGAAAGGAATACCGTATTGTTTCATTTTCTTCCATAATGATTCCTATACTGTCGAATGCTTTTTCAAAATCGTTGAAGTAGAGATATAGGTTTGAATTCCATTAGACAGTTTGCTCAATGATGTTACTGAGAATAAAGATCTGTTCTGTTGTACCTAGTCCTTCCTTAAATCCTGTCTGATTTTCTCTTAGATGTTTGTTCCCCTCGTCTGCTATTCTCTTAGTAATTATTTTTCCTAATATTTTTGATGTAGTTGGAATTAGTGTAATACCTTTCCAATTTCCACAGCAAGTAAGGTCCCTTCTTTGGCAATTTGACAATGAGTCCTCTTTTTCAGTCAGATGGTATATTTTCCTCATTCCATGCTCTATTTGTAATTAGTATTTTATGGATTTGTTCAGTGGCTGTTTCTTGGTCAGGTTTTAGTAGTTCATTAGTAATATTGTCTTTTCGAGGTGTTTTACTATTCTTAAGTTCTCTTACAACAGCTCTTACTTCGTTTAATATAGGGTGTTCTACATTAATGGGCAACGGTTCTGGTCTGTTTAGAACTTCATTGAAATGCTCCTGTCATCTTGCTTTAACTTCCAATTCCCTTGTCAATAATGAGCCATTGATCTTTCCTTACAAAGTGTTCTTGTTATGTCATACACTGCTTTCATGTTGCCCTTGCTGACTGCTGCTTCTGCTTCAGTAGCAAGATCTTCATACCATTGCTTCTCTGTCTTTATTGCTGTACCCCTAAGTTTATCTTTTAACCTTCCAACTATTTTGTTTTAGTGATCTTCTTTCATCAACAAATTTCCAGCTGTTTGCACTTTTCCATTCTCGATTTGCCTTCTTTCTAGGACCAATGATGTTTTGAGCTGGTTCATTCTATATGTTTTTGAATTGATTCCATTGGTCGTCTATGTCTTGTTATTCTGTGTCAGTGAGGATTGTGTCCATTGGTCGTCTATGTCTTGTTCTTCTGTGTCAGTGAGGATTGTGTCCATTGGTCGTCTATGTCTTGTTATTCTGTGTCAGTGATTGTGTCCATTGGTCGTCTATGTCTTGTTGGTCGTCTATGTCTTGTTCTTCTGTGTCAGTGAGGATTGTGTTCATTGGTCGTCTATGTCTTGTTATTCTGTGTCAGTGAGGACACTCAATCTATTTCTCAGTTCTAAAGAAAATCTTTCTTTTATTTCAGGAATTTTAAGCTTGCATAATTCATATCTTTTTTATGTTACTTCCTTTTTTGCACTCTATGAAGTTTGAAGTTTAATTTGGCCAAAAGCAGATTATGATCACTTCCTACATTAGCTCCTCTCCTGACTTTCACATCGTATACAGATCTTTCCGTTGATTGTCATATGATCTTTCTGGTTTTAAGTGACGTCCATCATTGGATATGGATGTCTTTGTGTCGAAACATTGTTGTTGTGATGGCTAAGTTGTTCAGGACGCAAAAAGATACAAACTTCTCCCCGTTGTTGCTTCTTTCACATTTTAGTCCAGACCTTCCTTCTATCCCTACTTCATCTTCCAGTTTGTTTCCAACTTTTGCCTTGACCTCACCCATGAGGAGAATGGTGTTGTGACGTGTAGTTTTGTCGATTACTGTTTGTTGCTGATCATCAAATTTTCTTTGTCTTCCTCCTCAGCCTCATTTGTTGGCGCACATACCGGTATGACTGTTGTTTAAATGTACAGAATCTAGCTGTAACTATGCACTCACTAATTAATGACCATACGTAAAGTGACTTGTTTGCTTCTTTAGTTGTTGCTATTGCTACCCCGTTACAATGATGGTTATCTGCTCTTCCGAATAGATGAAAGTTTCTCAGGTTTGTGTGATGATCTTTCTTGTCCCTGTCCATCTACACTCACTTATTCCTAAGATGTCTAGTCTACACTTTCTCATTTCATTTATGACCTGTGCAGTTTTCCTGTTGCATTCTTGTCCTAAGCCATGAATCTTGTCAAAGCTTTTGTGTGTCCTTGTTTACTATTTGTTTTTGTTTTATGTCCAGAAATGGGTCTTTCTTTGATATTCTAGGGATTTGTTTGAATCTTATGTATTGTATTTTTAGTCTTGGACATGCAGAGTTCAGTTGAGTTTTCATATCCATGTGTCATAGTAACATAGTAACATCTTCGCTCGAAGGTGTCAAAGTTTGTTGGATACCTGACCTTCCATTTCTTTTATCTTTCGACTTGTTATTTCTGGTTTCCGTAATCATTGTATTTTTTCCAAGATGAGGTGATTAGCCTAACGCTCAACCTAGTACCCTCAGGTTCGTATTTTCTTTTGGGGTTTTCCTTCCCTTAGACGGCTGCAATGCCATTTCTAACGAACTCCATCTGGTTGGGTTTTCTGCCATAGCCTTTGACCTACCATGGTCATCCACATGGCAGTGGAGCTATTTAACTCATAGGTGGGACAAGGTTGATGAGAACCAGGGTGTCTCCACACACCGGTGGGCCTGCACACTGCACCTCTGGGGGCCTTGCTACTCCAAGATCTCCTTCAATTTAGCTATGAGTACAAGACCCTAGTTACCGTGCGTTACCACGATGAGGCATTGAAAAGTCTCGGTAGTGTAGAGGCTATGTACTGCTAGGGAAAGATTTACTCACTTAACTCTCCCGTTCACCTACAAGTAGGCAAGCCAGCGACAACAGAGATATAGAGACGTTTGAACTCTGCCATACTAGACGCATATTACTACCCTGTGGTGTTACCACCACTAACACTTAAAAAATATATACACTAGTATATACCCCTATTCTATAACACAACACGTATAGGGGTATATTTTTTCTGAAACAAGTGCCTGTGGACTATAGCGACAGTTGAATTGACCATAACCTATAGTGTCTGTATATCAAAAGAAGAGTTATTTACTTTTCAAGCCATTTATTGTCCACAAAAAGTTTACGCCACCACTGCCACCGTTGCCTATGGAAAATATTACTTATGATTGGCCTTCTGTGACCATTCGTTGCAGTCAAGACAAAATCTATAGATACAAATATTAACTGCTGGCTGTATTCCGTTGTAAAAATTTTAAATTACCGTTTGTTAGTGTACGTTGGTTGTATCGCGTACGCTTATTCCAGATCGCATAATCATCTTTGGTTTTACTGTTCTATGCTCTTCATAATCATATAGTGTTTGGCATTTTCAATATTTTTGGTAGAGCGCCTCTGATGAGTCTTGAATAGACGAAACGCGCGTCAGGCGTAGCAAAATTTATTGTCTGGAACTTTGTTGTCATTTGTATTTCGAACACACGTGAAGGTAGGCACTGCTGGTGGAGTTTTAATTCCCCGAGGTTAGCCCGCTCCGAACCAACACTTTTGTGTTGGAGAACACATCAAAGCTTTAAATTATCCGTTTAAATTTCAAAATTGTCTAAACCCTAAGATTCTTCCTATCCCAGACATAGGTTGATCATCTTAGTAAAAATTTGGTTCCCCAGTTTGGTATTTTTGGTTTTACTGTTCTATGCTCTTCATAATCATATAGTGTTTGGCGTTTTCAATATTTTTGTTAGAGCGCCTCTGATGAGTCTTGAATAGACGAAACGCGCGTCAGGCGTAGCAAAATTTATTGTCTAGAACTTTGTTGTCATTTGTATTACAGAGTCATGGGATCGTAAAGGTAAAGTAAAGGTCATATGACATGCTGAAAGCTACATTAACAATAAAAATGTGTCAGATAAACGAATATCTGATGCATAAGAATAATACTTTTGAAAAGTAATTCTTTTTCTTCTAGACTCTGAAAAAAAATGTGTAGAAAACCTAATGCCTGTGTAAGGGAGCTATCCTTTGATTTTGGCGGGCTTATTTTTAATTTACTATATTTTTTTCGGTAAAAAACATCATCGTTCTTTTTTTTTAATCCAAAGCATTGTCCTGCCTTTTTATTTTCATGCTTTTTGGGCATCCTGCCTTTTTATTTAAAATTTCATCGAAGCCCCCACCCATAAAAATAAAATGGTCACTCCCCAAGATGCATTCTTGGGTTTTTCATTTGTATAACTGAATAGTACATACAGTTTTTATTGTCACCACTGTAAAGTGATATTAATACCTATCTATGTCCTCGTCTATATAGTAACAATTTGATTGTTGATGCCTTCAGACTCAGTAACAATTTAATTGTTGGCGAAACAAAATTAATAGCACACCGACAAAGCACCTATTAACCCTTGTTTATCATGATCCGATATGGACAATCTCGTTATTTTTACGCAGTCACCAAGATCTAAAAGAAGCTTATGAATCCATACCAATGATATTTTACATTAATAAGTAATGGCCTTCAAAGCTCAACCATTAAGCATGAGGCTAAACCTTAGAAATCCTATGCCAGCTTAAAGACAAACCATCTGCGTTCCCGTACTTTATAAAATAAGAACGTAAACTTTTTGTTTTTTGGCAAGACTGAGTTGGTGTGCTTTTCCATGGTCATGTTGTTGTCCAGTACTTGATGGTTTTATGCTTTCACCTCCGATAGTCAAAGACTTGCAAACAAATGTTGCAGACCTTAATCATTTCCAAGCATTTCAATTTGAAAAAAAAACTCCGTAGAGCACATTCAAAGCATAGCTGTGCCCTCAAGTGTAAAGATGAACATGGCCTTCATTGAGTATGTGAAACGAACTTAACCTTTCAACAAGCGTATAAATTTGCATCGCAGTGACTCCAAATACAAGCCAGATCTTCTTGTTTGGTCCATTAGACTCACCTCATATAATCTTTTTAGGTTTCCCATCACCATTCAGCCAGTTAAAGCTCTAAAAATTATCAGGACTAAAACAGTAGAAACAAGAAATCTCAATTGGAAACAACGGGGAAAAACCTTAGCAGTCTTATGATATATATCATCATTTTTGCTTATTTTCATTTCATGCATGGCCACTATTTTTACCCCCTTTTAATTTTCTACTCACTGATGATCATGTCACCGTGCTTGTTCTGCCTTTGAGCATAGAGCAATAAGAGACCAACCATCTAGCGGAAGGGCCCTTCAGATTGGTTTTTTCCTAAACAAATATTTTGAATTTAATTTCTGATGAAAAAAATATTCTTGACAGCACAGGTAAAGATGAAAATTAGTCTTATAAATATCTGCTATATAAAATAATTCTAATAAACGAATATGTCGTATCAACGCCTTTAGATAATTATAAATATCTGAGCAGAACAAAAAACACCCCATTTTAAAGTTAACTGGTTCGGCCCTTATACACCATTTTTTTTTATCGATTTTGTACCCTTCAACATTTTTTCTTATTTAGTTTTAATGGTCATGTGATCTTGTTAACAATACCAAAGCCACCATATTTTGATTTACAGATATATATGTACATGTACTTCATACAATTTTCTGTCGTTTTCTTGAATGACCATTTTATTTTATTTTTCTTACGAATCGGTTTGATTTTTCCTCTTTCATCAAAACACGGGCAACCATGCACCAATTCTTCATTATTTTATAAAGCATTAAAAATACAACAATTGGTTAATCATTTTGAAAAAGAAATGATTGGAGCGAATTTTTTCCTTGCTTCTGTGTACACTGGCACTCAGGGGACTATGATATTATACAATCAGTCTGTGAATTTAAAGATTTTATTATAACATAAATCTTGTAGTGGGTGATAATTTTGTCATTTAGTAATCAGGAAGTGTTGTCAAGCCTTTAACATACTCGACACAATAGAAACGTTTAGAGAATGTAAATGTAACAAGTGATTATCTTGCTGTTATCCCGACTTGATTAATCGATCAAACCGATCATCGATCAGTAATTGATCGGTTTTCGAACACTAATCGATTGATGAGACCAACTAATCGAACACTTATCGATCAAACTCCCTCCAGAGTTTGATCGATTAGTGATCGATTATTTTGATTAGTATATTATGATCGATTTAGATCGAAATGTGATTGATAATGATCAAAAAGTGATCGATTTAGATCAGAAACTTTTTCAAAAATAAAATTCACTGAACATGCTGAAATGGTGTTAACTGTTTAATTTGCTAATCAAACAGTTTTTTTGTGTGTAATGTTTTGATAGTTTTTATCTTGCTGAAAATCAAACTAATAAATGTAATGTAAACCAAAAGTTTCATAAAAAATCTCAAATTCAAACACTTTAGCCAAAATGCCTGACCATTCAGTATGCAATGAGATATTTTATAACTGGCAAAGTCATTTATTTGTTTGTTTGAAAACATCTTTATTTTTGAGATTTAACTAACATTTAAAGGCACCATTTTACCCATTGTGTAGATGAATTAATATGATCACAATATGGAGTTGACAGAAACAATAAGTTTACAGTTGCTACTAAAAGTATGTGGTAGGTAATGACAAGAAACCAAAACAATAAGATTAGTATAACAAGTTGACCTGATAGTCTTTGGTCTATCTGAACCACAGACATGACTGAAAGCATTCCCAATAAGGACATAAGTTGCAACACATAACAAAGTATTTTATAAAAGAAATGTTTGTTTAAGTCATATGGGATTTCTACATATGAAATAAAAATTGTTCTTGTTTGTTTCACTATAATTTTCTTTTTCTGTTCTTTCTTCACAGGGTTAAGCTGGATAACTTCAAACTGCTCTGCAATATCTGAAAAATAAAATTACATTTTACCTTAATGCTTTTGATGGTAAATTAATTGATGAAATAAAGTTTCAAAGAATTTACTAAATAATATCATAATGACCTAGCTAGTAATGATGTGACACATTTTATGCAATGGTTCAATTTTGATCATTTTTATAATTATGCCCTTCTGACGGCCTTGAAATATCTGCACTTTCATTGTTTAAAAGTTTCTACTAAGAAATGTAAATTATCAATTACTACAACTAGGTAAATTGTGTTGGGATGGCATTACAAAAGTCTCCCAAAATCATCAGATAGTGTTCCATTCAAGTTAATGCATCAAAATAAGCCTAGAAATCAAATGTAATTGAAATCGAACTAAAGGACATATATTTGGTTTATTTTAATTATGTCCAATGTACTTGACTTGGATTTTTAAAAAAATATTGTGTTCTATTTACAATATACAGTGCCCTTTTTCATTATGAACATATTTTAAAATCCAGGAACTTTATATCTGAAGACTACATTGAAGAGTACATTTGTATGTTAAAATGTTTTTTTAAAGCTATAAATTGTAGCATTGTGTTATATATATTTTGTAAATCCATGTAAGTAATATGTACCTTGTGTATTATCCGATGTGTTCTGGGCCCTTAGTTCTTGTCGGACTAGCTGTACTAAGTCAGCCTTTTTGGAGTTGGATGGAAATCTCACACCTTTTTCCTGCAACAATGTCTTCAGAATGCAAACTGAAAAAAAAATAAATCCACTTCAATATTATAATCAGGAGGCATATAATTTGTATAGCAAATGATTTATAGCTATCACATCTTACGCCCCATATACCAAAGTGTTCGGGTTTGTTTGTCTGTTTGTTTGGCTGTCTGTTTATCTATTTGTCTGTCTGATTTTCCGTACGTTCCAAATTACTACATCTGTCTGTCACACTTTTTGTGGGAAAAATCTTAGATTGCATTTGATTCCCACTGTGTGTATAATAAATATTTTTATTTGTGTGTATTTTGACACTGAAGAAGACCATCTGTTGGACGAAATATTTGTCATTACAATTTTTTTACAACATCATTATTGTATCGTTTTGTTTATGTTGCATTGCCAATTTTATTGTCAATCCGATACTTAATAAGTAGCTTCCTAAAGACTCTTAATAAATATTTAATATACAAACCAGTCATTTTTTCAGGTGGGCCTTTCTTCATTTCATCGTGCTTCCTTTTCTTTGCCTCACGCTTCTTTTGTTCCTCAAGCTCATCTTGTTTCTTCAATTGTTCCATAACTGAAAAATGGTAAAAACAGTTTTGTATAAAATTGCCTAGCAAATAAATAAAATCATAGACCTGTATATTAAATATATATTTAATATACAGATCTATGATAAAATCAAGATTAAATTATTCCTTTTTTTCATTTCTGATCCACGCCTATGGCTTTTTTATTTGTTATGTAATTTACATGTACGTTACATTTTTCTAACATGTTTTTGTGCAACATTGCTGGTACCAAGTCAGGACAGTGCAGTGTTTGCTATTACAGTGTTATCAACTTGTGTTAATATTGAACAATTCATACAAGACCATACAACAGACAGTCTACTTGCTTATATGTTCAGATTTTGGTTGAAAGAACAAAAAACATACCATTTTACAAGATGATTTTGGACATCTGAAGACACATATGCAGTAAGTTTTAGTATTCAGCATCTGTCCGACTTTGATTTGAAAACTATAAACATGGTAAAAGGGAGATAATTTGATATAATTTTAAACTAACACAAACATGACAAACAAGAAAATTATTCATTATTTATGACAGCTTAAGGTATTTTCACATGTACATAGACCTTTATCTTAAACTTGTGTTAAAAATTGTAAAATATTACAAGAAAACATACCTTTCAACAGTTCCAAATAACATTCCTCATTTAGAATAAAAAGGTCACCCTGCCATTGTCCAATAAGATTGGTGACATACTCTTTCATCGAAACCCACATATATGTATTTGACAATTTGAACTTTTGTGAAAGACCAAACTTGTCCTGTCTCACTGGTAATAATATGTTTATTGCTATTTCTACCTCCTGAGTTTTAGATTTATTCCAGTTAAAAATAGGAACAGCACTTTTTCCTCGTGTCGGCATTTGTATAATTCTTTTTACAATACCAAAATTATATCTACCATTATTCCAGGTGGCAACATATGTATTATGAATTATTTCTGATGTTTTTGAATTACTATTACTGTTTATGAACTTATCAAAAACGACATAGTTACTATAGAATCTGCTGAGTCTTGCCTGGGATGGCATATAGAATTTTCCTTGTTCCCAGGCAATGAACTGGTTGATATGATACCACCTATCTTTGTAAAATACATGAGTGCTCTTTTTTGAATCATCTACATGATCAACGTTTACACCACTATGCAAATGTGACATCTTGTCGTCTATGTTTACACTATGTTCCTGTATTGTAGCCTTTGCCATTACTGTTTGATTACTTGACATGCTTGAAGAGGAAGATTTTAAGGAACTGCTTTCAAGTTCAGATGTATCAGGAAGACTTCCTGTACTGACATCATCAACGTCTTGAATTTCCGTGTCAGCGGCAATGTCCAGCAAATCAGCAGAGTGGATAGTTTGATCATCATTAACTAAAGTTGTAAGTATGATATCTCTTTCACTCAAGCCTTCCAGTTCATCATTACTAAGTATGTTAAGTTCATCAGGTTCATTTGCATCTTCATTGTATTTTGGATTGATTGTACCAAGATTAGCTTTTATAATTAACATTTTGGTTTGATCAAACTCTAATATATTTGATGATACAAGTTTCTCATGCATTCCAACATCATGTACAAGTTCCTTCCTTCATTTCTTTATCTATAACAGAATCAATGTCATCAACGGACATTTGAACAAAATTTGTTGCTGTATGTTTCACACTCAAATTTTTTTTAGTTTTAATGTTTGGGTCCCTTTCAGTTTCAGAAATCTTTTGTAGCCTTCTACATATATCAAGAAACTCTACATGACAAAAGTTATTTTTTGTCCGAATAAAGCATCTTGCTTTGCTAAAGACCTCCTCGCAGGCATTTGAGCCCCGTGTCCAAGGTTCATATGGGTGTTCAATACTAGTTTCAAAGTCCATCTTTGTAAATAAAATTAGTGAATGACCAGCGATAAGTACATCATTAAATGTTTGGTCCGATATGAAATGTTTTTCAAATTTATAACCTGAAATTTTTGTCCATATTTTCCACATTCTCAGAAATTGTATTAAGCTCCAAGCATATTTAATTCTAGTTGAAAAATGAATAGTTTTGTCAAAATAAATCCTGTACATCAAAGAGCCAAGATGAAGAAAATACCAAGGTTATGCTTATACTTTTCAGCATCAGAAATTTCCATGAGATGTTCTAACTGTAGTATATACTTTCCAAATACCAGTAGCCTTCGAACATTTAAAATTTGATTGCGCCATTTCTTAATAAGATGCCGTGGGTCTGGAAATGCACATTCATATTTTTGGTTATTTTCATTAAATGGTAAACAGAATAAAAAGTCATCACGATCGATAGAAATGCTCAATGGTGCAATATCTGGTTGAATGAATTTTTCTATATAATATGCCCTAACTTTGGAATCTCCATCAGCACCAAGTCCAAAAATATTGATCTCATTTGACTTTGCCCAAATTATTGCCTTCCTCATCCATTCTTGAATTGTCAATTTACTTTCTCCTTTTATAACAGGGGGTGCAGCTAATATGAAAAATGGCAGATCACTTCTTAAAGGATTCAAAATAAAAACATAGGACTGCTGGGCAACAGAAAATATCTTGTCTTTAAAAACTTGTATAATGTCATTTGCTGATGCAACTTCAATTTTACATTCTGTAGCAAATCCAATAACAGTATTGCCTTTTGCACGGACAAGAGGTAATATTGGAGTAGCATCTATTGCCAATGTAAAAATAATATCTTTCAAATGTAAATGATTAGGTAAAATTTTTTTATAAAACATTGCAGCACTTAAAAACGCATGTTTTGGAGTCTATTCTCTATTTGTGTAGATTGTCTTGCCTTGACATAGATGGTTGACAAGTGAGGTCCTCCAAAGTTTTTGCTTATCAATTCAGTTGTCATGGGACCGCCATAATTAAGCAGTAAACTAAATATGTTCATTGTAGTCTCACTCCAGCTGGGCTTGCGATTTTTCATATTGGATACAATATCAAGTAGAAATTTTGACAAAAAGTCATCCCTTTCCATTAAAATTGATAACTGAAGCAAGGTGTCTGGCTTTGTTTTGGATTCATATAAAAGTGACTGGTGTAGTTTACTTGCAATGTCATCCATAGAATTTGACACCCTAATGTTATTTTCCATGTTTGTAATTTTACAAAGACTTTGGTATTGATGAATTAAAAATTGTTCAGTAATTTCTAATAAATCCTGATTGTGCTTTTCTGTTCTTTCTACATCCATTGAAATTTGTGATGACAGATAAAAAACATTAGAAAGGAATAACTTGGGAATGTTGTTTATATAATCTAATTTTGATAACAAAAATTCCACACTCTGGCAAAATTTGGATTGCAGTCCATCAAGAATTGAAGTTATTTGTTCAACAAACTGTTGATTTTCTTGGCTCTCTGACACATGATATATCTTTTCCTCATTTAAAATCTCATGAATAAGTTGTCTTGCTTTAGTTATCCCAAGCTTGTTTCTTGTTGTTCTTTGTTCGTTCTCTTTGCTTATAATGTTATTTGCTATCATTTGTGGTAAAAGATTTCCAGATAATGATGTTGATGGACGCGAAAAAATAGGTATTGATTGTGAAAAAGTAGCTGTTTCTGTCGACATTTTTGTTTTACTTTGTGTTTTAAAAAACTGATGTAATGTTGTCTTTTGAACAGTTGAAACAATGTCATAGGTTCCATCACTATTAACTTCAATAGACCACTTAGCTTTTGCTTTATACTGCTCACTACATAAATGCCTGATAAAGTTACTGTGTTGACTTGTTGACTTGTATCCAACTGTTGTCTGACATGGGCGGCAAAATATATTTAAGTTTGCAAATTGAATATCATCACAATGACTTGATCTGTTGATGGTTTCAAATAAATCCTCAGATTTGCCAGAATTTGCGATTGAAATAAAATTCAAAATAAGAACAATAAACTTCCAAAAATGATAAAAATTACAGAGCAACATTTTCTCCTTCCTTGTATTTCATCAAGAAATGTGGCTATAATATGTAAAATTTAATTGACCTAATCAGTGATAAGATAAGCACAATCCTGACCATGCATGCATGCCCTCAGGGGGTCAATACACTAATTGAAGGAATATCATATACACTAAAGATAAATTGATTAGTGTCTTAATGCCATATATATTAGAAAACTTTCATTTAAAAATGTTTATTAAATAACATGTACACTCTCTTTTTCACCATTAACAAACTACTTTTTTGGAAAGATTGACTGATATCCCAAAATGTAATTAAATCAGGTTAAATTTTCTTCATAAGAAATCAACATTTTAGATAAAATAGAAAAAATAGGGGGGTTCAAATGATAGCTGATCCAGTAAAGGTTGTACATTTTCTATGTCATTTCTGAATTATTTTGATTAATTGGACAATGACCAGTTCAGTAACAGCTAATTTTTTCAGGTTCATGATCCCATAAGAAATGCCATAATTATAAAGGATTTTTGCAAATCTCTTCTTTTTTGTTGCACTTGCAACACATTTTGTTCCTTGTACTTTTATTAAATAAATCAAGATAAATATTCAAAGAGAATCTGAATATGTGTGTAGAAATAATTATATAACTAGGCCATAAAAGTTGGTCAACAATGGTAGCATTAATTGTAATGTGTGTCCAGCTGTGCAGCCACATAACTTGATAGTTATAAAATTGGTCAGTGTATATAAACTGAAAGTAAGACATGGATGAATATTTAGAGTTAGATGCAGATTCAGACTTTGAATTTGAGTACAATGCAAGCTCAAGTTCAGAAGATAACTATACAGATGAACAGAATGATGAAAGAAATAACAGTCCAATAATTAATGAACCAGAGATACAACATGATGTGATTGAAACTAGTGACAACAGTGAAAACACAACAAATGAAACTGCTGGGCCAAGTAGAACAATTGATGAAAACGACCATGACCGAGATGAAGAGGAATCTGTTATTAGAAATGATGGTGAAAGTGACACTAGTAGTGACAATACAGAGATGGATATAAACATTATCTCAAAACTTTTCGTTAAAAGGCTCAAGAAATATGGAATTTCACAGAGACAAGCTGCAAAGTTAATCCTTGGATGCTCCCAGTCTAATTTGTCAGAAGCCATAACAAAAGCCAAACGACTCAAGACCTCTAAAGAAATCAGCGCAAGAGGACTATCCATTTATAAACAAATGGACAAATGGCTTGCAGACAAAGCTGCGCAGAGTCAAACAGTTAAATCTAATGCCCAACACAAAGGTATGTAAAATCACAAGTGTGTAACTTATTCTTATTTATAGTGTTTTCACTTTTTCTGTCTTTCTGTTCAAGTATCCACAAGTTCTTTCTTTAAGTTTTGCACAGTAGTTAATAAGGCCACTCATATCAGGATATGCCTATTGACATCTCATGTGATTTACTAAATTTGTCAAATGTTTAAATCTATATTAAAAAAAATCAATGTCTAGAGATGCAATGTAACACACTATTGTGTTGTAAATTAAAATGAAATATGAGTTTTTGGCAATATTTGGAGATCTCAATTCCTCCTCTTCAGGCCAGATTTGAATTTGTGTAATTTGCAAATTCCTTTGTCAAAAAAAAACTAAATATGTTTGCTAATCAGGTCCTACGTACATTGTCATTATCTTCAAAATCTGTAGAATTGACAAAATATAAAGGTACAAAATGTATATATAACAAAAAGCATTTGTTTTCTAGTTGCACACATTGTCTTCAAATTTGTTCAACTATATTGTATCCAGATTGTACAGTTTTTTTTTGGTCAGTGCTACCATAGAATACAATTAAGTTTGAAATTTATTTGCATAAATAATATTTATTTGTTGAGCAAAAGCCATATGACCAAGTTTACATTTTATGTGTACAAGCATTATTGTGCATACAATGAATACAGATTGGTACAAGTGCAATTAGCAAATTAAAAATGATGGATTTTACCAAATGGATTTCTTAATTATCATGATTATGTCAGACCATTGTGAAGTAAAGTATTCTAACTTTTTTCAGCTGGAAAACCACAAAAGAAACAGAGCCAGGCCTCAAAAGGAAAAAAGGGCACTCACTTCAGTTTTGTTCAGCTAAGTGTTTTGGTGGAATTGTTCAAGAAAAACAATCGACCATCTGTGCAAAGAAAAACTTTGATCAGTGAAACTTTAGATTTAGATATAAATCAAGTAAACACTTGGTTCAATAACCAAAGAGCCAGGAATTTCTCAGCAGAAAAACAAGTAGAGAGAATGAGAAAAGATGGTCAGAAACCTGTCATCCCTCAGGCTTGGAATTCACTCCTAAGTTCTTGAACTGCTTCTTGTAAAATACATGTTCTTTTAGTGCATTGTATGTTATGTATATACAAAAACATAATGCACAACTATTTAAGATTGGAAATATGTCTAATAACACTTTTGAGTACAATTTATCATAAAAATATATAAATTATATGAAATAAAAAAATTACTTCCCTAAAACAATAAACATTAATTATTTTTGTAATTAAAAGAGTTAATAAAATTTATTTTAGGTTTGACATGTTTGAGTTATTTTGCTTTATTTAAAAAATAAAAGACACATAATGTTTTACTTGAATTGTATCTCCACTGTATGTACATTTTGTATATTTTGTTTTTGATATTGGAGTGAATTGAATAAAGGAGCATATCAGTATGTTTATATATATTTTTTTATTATTCATGAACTTAATTACATAGTAATACATGTACCAATAATATAACCATATGGAGATGATGAATCTCATTTACATGTTCATGTACATGGTTTTAAGACAAAAATAATGTTATCGCAAACAGGAGAGAGTAAATAAAACACTTGGTACATGTACTGTAATCTCAAGAGAAATGAGCTGCCAAACTTCTGTCCTGCATTGATGATTCTAGTTGTACTTTTAAATATACCCCTGCAAACAAAGTTTGGGGGTTATATGGTAATCACCCTGTCTGTCTGTCTGTCTACATACCTAACATAATAACTGCTTTGTTTGTTTCTTCTTAGTTTTATTTTAGAATGATATAGCTTTACACTATCTTTATTTTTTTATCTATAGGTTTGTCCATTTGCTTTTTTTAATAGCCTCAATTTTATTCTATAAAGAAAGGTTTCAAGCAGGATCTTTACTGAGTTCCATTACAGACCTGTTCGGTCAACTTACGAAAATCGTGTTTGCCCTCAATTTTCATCATTCACATGTGAAATTTAAAGGACGTTCTTTTATACACAACTTTCCACGCGAGAAATTTAAGTGAAATTGAAGTAACAGACTAAAAAGTTCCTATGGAAGAAGCAAAGGTGTAACGATGGAACAATCGAATGTCGTAAACCCGATAAGCAAAGACGGAATCGGAAGACATAAAAGCATGATCACAAAACAAACCATAAAACAACAAAAAAACATGTTACATGTACAACCAAACTGCAATCAGCAATTCCTATCTGAGCCTAGTATGTGTGTTTGCTTTTATGACCTTCGTGTCCTGAGGTTTTACGACAAAAACTCTAACTGCTGACTATGATGGACCAACCAACATATGTGTAGAGTTTCACGTTTCATGCACTGTGAGTGCACTACGTAGCCCCACTTTTGCAACTCCTTATTTTTCAGTGGACTTCAAAATTAATTGTTCCTTTGTTTTTCGTTCCATCCTTCCTCGTGTTCATCGTCATTGGATGTTCATTTTCATTTTATCATCATTTTTATGTGCATATCCCTGGTATAACATATTTACTAAAACATGAACTCATTCACTCACTCATTGTATGGAAACAATGAAGTGACAATGTAAAATAGCACTAAGAAGCTTACAATGATAGAAATTATTTTCGTAAAAAAAAGACATATTTCGTCTTCCGGAAGTTAACAGGAGTGCTTTTTACCCATACTAATAGAGAAACTGAAACTGTACTTTTGTAAAAATTTGTTGAAGCTGTTAATGTAACTCTCTATATAAGGTAATTTTATGTATGGTATGTTTGTTATATGTAAAAGACAAAGACTACTGCATTTTTTAACTGAATCTTTCTGAAAAAGAAGTCTAAATAAAGCTTTCAAACTACAAATATTATACTTTTGGCAACCAAAAAACAATTTACATTTTGTTGTTTTCAGTAAAACTGTGGTTTATAAGACAAAAGTTCTTAAAACTTTATGGGGTTTTTTCAGTGCTGAAGATAGATGCTCACTTGATTGATCATCAAGTCTTAGTCTAAGGGACTTTACCAGTCTAGATTTATATTATGAAAAGTAGAATAACTCGAGCTACTTCGAATTCAATTATTTCAAGGCAATTCCTTTTCTTAAAGTGTTTGAGGATAAACTACCACATAGTATCGGTTTCGAGTTTTAAAAAATAGGGCATGCATGTTGTTATAGTTGTTGCAGCCATTTTTTTTATCTTGCCTTTAAACTCATGTCTGCAGTGTTCAACAATGGAACCACTGCAGATGAGTATTTTGGTCTTTAAAATTTTCTGCTCTAATTTTTTTTTTTGAACATCATCATTTCATGTTTATCTAATAATCCCTTTCACGCAAAAAATAAAAAAACGTCAAAGATGAAAAAAAAATCTGTAGGCTATATTTAATATTCAAACAAAAACAGATTTTTCTATCTTCCTTAGTTGTCAACCTATTAGACAAAATCCGCACCTCTTAACCCATCATTAGAGAGGATTTGGTAAAGCAAAATGAGCTCAACAAAATTTTATTTTAACAATTGTCTGTAACATACAATTTTCATTTACATGTAAGAAGCAAAGTGGCACTAATGGGGCATATAGTGTCAAAAGTCCGAAAGGCAATAATACAAAAACAACAAAAGGTGAATCAGTGAATGATAGTTATTCATAGCAGAACAGGAAATAACTTGCAACACTTATAATGATATATCTATAAGTTGTTAAAAATGATTAAAGAAAAATCTTACAAATGACTAATATTTCTATCGTCCTGGCGATTTAGACGAACTTTGTCATCTTGAAAAAGTTTATGTGACTTTCGTCCTTGAGGTTTAGACGAACTTAATCATCTTGTTAAAGTTTATGTGTTTTTCGTATGTCTAAGAATTTACGGATTGAATGTCCTACTTAATAATTCGATTCTTTCCTTTTGCAATTTTTTGAAACGTTAAAAAAAATATTTTAGAAAAAATGATTCCACATATATATTACGATCAAGATAAGTAACAAGATGGTCGTTAACAACTCATTCCTCACTCTCCCGTCATTCTAAAACACCTCGACATTTCATTGCTCTATGTCCAGAAATGGGTCTTTCGTGATAATCTTGTATTTTTAGTCTTGGGCAAATGCAAGACAGCGAGCAGTGACCTCTGGCCATGTTGAAGACTGTCGGCTGTTTTCCATTGTGATGTTTTAAATTGCCGTTTCTTTAATGTTGGTTGTGTCGCATACTCTTATTCCACATCATTCTCTTTATCGTTTATTTATAGAATCAAACTTCACCATAGAAAAGATATCTTCGACAAAAACACTATTTGAATTTAGATATATTTGTTTTTATAACTGACCATAACTGAGTCTGCCGTTAATTTTTTTCCTGGGGATTTAAATTGGTGTATTCAGCTTTTTCATTCTACATTGGAGTATGTTAATTGTATCACACATGTATCCCCGATATGACCGAAATTTAGTTGACTGAAAACATTCATTTTTAACATAAATTCGAATCTCACCCTAGTCAGTTTGTTCTTCTTATTTTTGCTTGAGCAATAAAGACGCATCACAACAGTGTTGAATTATTAACAAGTTCTAATCAATGCCTGTACGAAGTCAGGACTTTGGCGATCCTCCATTTCTCTGGTATTTCTTTGTCCTGTTTTATGCTTTCTTCTTGGACATTTGGGACTGACAATCACAGTTCGAAAATGTTGCTTAATTCTTTATTTCACACCTTCAGGTAACCGGGTTGTTTTTGCCAAACGCATAGGCTAGCCTTAGATTGATTTTGGTCGCGCACAGTAAGTATGAGAATTTAAGCACAGCTCTTAAACTTTTGCATTTGACTAGATAAACTAAAGTCTATGAAAAGCCGTTTATAGTTTCAGCAGATGTATGTAAAGACTTGCATGCTTGAATTTTATCTGGATTTTTTTTTGTATTTGGCTTTGTTATATAATAGAAATTACTAAAAAATATTAACAGATAGTGCACTCATAAATTAAGACTTGTCGGAAATAAGTATAACAATTAAAACATTGTTAAAGATTTTATATAAATAATTGGATACAACTAGTCTATAAAAAACAAATAGCGTTTAAGTGATATAAAATTGGTATGATATCATTTAAATTTTGTCTACATAGTAATAATAAGTTTTTTTTCTTCAGTTATTGTTGAAATTAAAGCAAAATTTATAAACAAATATTAAACTACAACAATTCTTTAAAGAAATAAATCAGGAATATAAATGTGTGGTGATATTTTCGAGAGAGAGAAAAAAAAACTGGATAAGAATATAATGCAAAACGGAAAGCGACCATTGAAGCCAACCAAGAAAAAGACAAGCAAACGAGTTCCTAATGGAGCAATCAACCAACCAAGGACAAGATAAGGGAGTCGACTACCCAATAAAGCCAACCAACCAAGTACAAGGGAACCGAAAACCCAGTGAAGCCAACCAACCAAGGACAAGATAAGGGAACCGAATACCCAATGGAGCCAACCAACCAAGAACAAGATAATGAAGCTGACTACCCAATGGAGCCAACCGACCAAGGACAATTTAGGAAACCAAATACCTAGCGAACCCAACCAACCAAGGACAAGATAAGAGAACCGACGACCCAATGAAGCCAATAGGCCAAAAGGGGACTGACCTCAAAATAACGAAAACCAAGAACAAGATAATTGAACCGATTTCCAACTAAAGTCAACTAAAATTTAGAAATGGGAAACGACTTCCTAATGAATCTAACCAAGAAAAGGAGTTGAGAACCGACTTCAAAAATGAAGACAACCATCAATTAGATAAAAGAACAAATTTCCTAACGACGAAACAAAAAACAAAGATTCAGAAGTCGACTTTCAAATGAGTTCAACCAAGAACCAAAATTCGGGAACCACCTCCCCAAAAAGCAAACCATGAACAACATAAGTGAACCGACTTCTTCATGAAGACAATTAAAGAAAAAATTAGGGAACATTATGACATATTTCACAATGAGGTAAACAAAAACAAATTTTAAGAACGTGGATCTCTAAGCAGAGTAGC
Source organism: Arcuatula senhousia (assembly GCA_963971305.1). Classification (NCBI taxonomy): domain Eukaryota; kingdom Metazoa; phylum Mollusca; class Bivalvia; order Mytilida; family Mytilidae; genus Arcuatula; species Arcuatula senhousia. Next base: position 43,217,455 of record OZ020311.1, read on the forward strand.
AATAAAAAGATTTGATACAATAAGACGATGAAGATTTGCAAACCTACTTTTCCAAATAGCCAATCATAACTTAGATTTGTGAACCTACTTTTCCAAATAGCCAATCATAACTAAGATTTGTGAACCTAGTTTTCCAAATAGCCAATCATAACGAAGATTTGCAAACCTACTTTTCCAAATAGCCAATCATTACTAAGATTTGTGAACCTAGTTTTCCAAATAGCCAATCATAACTAAGATTTATGAACCTACTTTTCAAAGTAGCCAATCATAACTAAGATTTGTGAACCCGCTTTTCGAAGAAGCCAATCACAACAAAGATTTGTGAACCTACCTTTCCAAACAGCCAATCATAACTAAGACTTGTGAGCCTACCTTTCCAAACAGCCAATCATAACTAAGATTTGTGAGCCTACTTTTCTCAGTAGCCAATCAGAACAAAGACTTGTGAACCAAATTTTCGAAGTAGCCAACCATAAAAAAGATTAATGTTCCCACTTTTTAAGTAGTACTAGTTAACAAACCGAAATAAATAACCATCAACTGAGGTATGAAATTAATAACTTATGAACCCAATCATGAACAAAATTATACAATCTACTTCTCTCGGGAGAAATTACTTGCAATTAAGATTTCAAGTAACTTTTCATTAACACGATAAGTGTGCCTAGAATCCGACCATAAACAAGTATGAAATACGAAACAATGCACTTCTTCAATAAGCTCATGAATACCCACTTTTGGGGGTAGGTGACCATAGCTAATGTTACTGAACTTATCAATTGTTTCATGAAGCAATAACATTATGTTCCCACTATACCAAGACGCAAACAACCAAGAAGGACCAAAATTATACAAATACCAAAACGCGGGTATAAACGGATATGCTATATACCGATTTTTCAAGGAGTAACCTCTCATCGGTAGCATTTGAATCAAAACATTGGAAGGTCAAATTCCAAAACTGTTAAAAACGAAAAGTACTCAAAACCAAAACGTTCGAACAAGAAGACAATTATTAAATAAAATTGTCAACCCCTTATCACAAAACAAAATGTACAAATCGGCTTCTTAAAGCAGAAAAAAATGATGTGAGCTGAGACATTATAAACAATAAAACTTTTTCTTCTTATGTATTAAAAATTATGAAAAAATATAAACAAAAATCATTACACAAAAAATATTTAGGAAACTTTTTTTCAAGGACAAAATGAAAGATCTAGAAGTTTCATTAAATTTCTAAACATTTCTTAATTTAGCCGATCACCAAACACATGTTTTGAAGTTTTCTAATAGCCTACCATGCACTTGTAGATAAATATGGGATTTCGATCTCTCAGATGAGTGCAGATGTTGGTTTGTCATAGGGTGTTGATTTGTCTTCCTTTACCGGATTTGACACGCTGAATGGACTATTGGCAACGCGACGGGTGTGCTATAGCAAGCAGGAACTGCTTACTCTTCCAGAGCACCTGAGTTCACTCTTGTTTCGACTGGAGTTCGCGTTGTTGATTGATATTAAGTTGTTTTGTGTTTCCATGTTTTACATGTTGTCTGTGTTTGTCCTGTTCTTGTTGGTGTTTACTGGTTTTGTCTCTGCTCTTTCGGACTTTTCACATTCGGATACCCCATTGGTACCTCTGCTTCTTTTGCAAAGTATCAATGTTTTAATGCAATTGGCTTCATAATTGATAAAGCGTAGATATTGCTGGTAAGCATTAACTAACGGATTTGCCTCCTATTATTTCTCTAACAAATTTTTACAAAGATCTAATAGTTATAAGACAATGAATCAACTGGAAAAAAATAAAACATTTTTGGTACAATTTGTATCTTAATTTCAAATAACCTCTGAATTGTCCTTTCTAGTCTGATAATCAAATTTTGAATTCTGATATAACATATGCATCACGTCAACATTTATTTTAGAGTTCAGCACATCCCTTTGGTGGTCCAATGTCTGCTTTTCCATAGGTTTTAAAGATTTGCTTTTATTCATTTCTTTGCTACATCGGAAGTTTAGGTTCTGAAAACAGAAAAAGGAGGTAATTAAGTAAACGTTAGAGCATAACGAATCAGAAAACTGTATATAGGTATATTCAAAACATATCAAAACGGGTATTAACAGTCAATTTGGTTATAATATATATCGATATTTAAAGGAATAACCTCTCATCGGCAGCATTTAAAACATAGGAAGGTCAAAAACCTTTTTGGAATGAAAAGAACTCAAAACCAAAAGCCAAATCCAGCACATAGGGTGTCGACCATCTGCAATGCAAGGAGAGAAACCTGGTGTTTTTAAACCATTTTGAATTTAATAATCAAAAATTTCAATAACAAAAATGTCTGAAATTAACATGGTCGTTACATAATAGATTTGTGAAAACATGTTTTCTGCTTGATTGTGTCGGTCTTTGTTAAGAACACATGTACAAAGAAGACAACAAAATTGCCACAGTGAACTGAATGATTAATCTCATTGTCCAAGAAACCAATGAGAATACATACTAGACATCAAAATGGTTCTGACTTGGCACATGTTTTTAAGTGAAAGAAGCAGAGGTACCAATCGGGTATCCGAATGTCAAAAGTCCGAAAGGGCAGAGCCAAACCAGTAAACACCAACAAGAACGGGACAACAACAGACAACATGTAAATGTTGGAATAAACCAGGTTTTACGGCGCCAAACCTTCCTTCTTCTATTGCGATATAAGGGTCCGATAGTAAAATAAACCTAATTACGATTGTGAGAGACAACAGGTTTTCAAAATATAAAATTCCTATAACTCTTGGTGCTATACTGGTATGCTTACAAAATGTATGTTATCTAATTAGCTTATTTGTTGTTACAATTTTGTTGTTATGGAAGAAATGCTCATTATTAAAGAGCTATATCGCGCATTATTAAAGGCATCGCAGATTAAGATTAGAGAGCCGTCTTTTCAATGAAATAAACCTAGAACGAGATTAGTGAAAAAATGTCCAAAATGAAGCCAACCCAGAACAAGATTTGAAAATCGATTTTCCCAATGAAGTAAACCCAGAACCGATTTTCCCGATAATGTAAACACAGAACAAGATCAGTGAACAAATTTCCAAACTGAAATCAACCCAGAACAAGATTGAAGAATCGATTTTCCAAATGAAGCCAAATCAGAACCGATTTTACCAATAATGTAAACACAGAACAAGATTTGAGAAACGATTTTACCGATAGTGTAAACACAGAACAAGATTTAAGAACCGGTTTCTCAAATGAGGCCAACCCAGAACAAGATTAGTGAACACATTTCCAAAATCAAGTCAATCAAGTACACGAAAGACAGCCAAGACCAAGAGTGAGAAAACGACTTCCAAATGAAGGAAACAAAAAAATGATAGGCAACGGACATCCATATGAAGCCAACAAACGGATAAGATTAGAAAATTGACTTTCTAATGAACCCGAAATTGAATAGACTTTATTATGACGCCAACTAAAACCAAGATAAGGGAACCGAATTCCCAATGAAGAAATTAATCACTTACTTTTCAATGAAGCCAAATGACAGGAAAGACTTCCTTATGCCGCCAACTAAGAACAAAATAAGGGAACTGGCTTCCAAATGAAGAAATCCAAGAGCAAGATTAGAGAAATGACTTTTCAACGATATGAAACCAACTGAGCATAATTAAGCAACCATCATAAAATATTTCTCCAATATAAATGGGAGTTTATAAGATATCATATAAAAAATATTAGATATCTAATAAAAAATATTAGATATCTTATAAAATAAAAATATCTTATAAACTTTATGAGATAACTTATAAAGTTTACCAGATATCTTGTAAATTTTATGAGAAATAAGTGTAAATAAGGCCAAGAAGACAATCACGGGCATAATGCAAAACTAAGTATCAAGACAAATATAAACAAGGTAATATTTTTTTTTCTAGATTGGCAATCATACAAAGGACATCTGTATTCAGTTTTCAAATTAGCCAAGAACTCCAAAAGTATACAATAAATCATAAAGCAATGAGGCCAACAATGGACAAGATCAGGTAATCTATTTAACTTTAACAGACAATCAATCGGAAGAGTTGCGAGACAGAAATCCTTCAAGTAGCCAAAGATTTAGAAGATATACAGCAGAGTAACTATGTACCAATTTCTCAAAAACGAATTATCACAAGATAAATTATCCCACATTTCCAAGAAGCCAATCAAAACCAAACTAAGTGAACTCAATTTCGAAACGGCCAATTATAAACAAGGTATCTACTTTTACCTACATATATGTACTTTTTCGTGTGGTTACAATAAACAAAATAAGATTGATGTATCCACATGTAATCAGAAGCCAATTATTTAGATGATATAATTGTCAATAGAGTCAACCCCTCTCTCCTATACTCTCCTATATATTGCATAGATGGTTTAGTAGGTTTTGTCTTTGTCCTTTCGATCTTTTGACATTCGAATGTCCCACTGGAACCTCTCTGCTTCATGGACATGCATGACCATATTCATCCAGTACACGATTCATGTTGAAATAGTAAACCTTCGGCCATTTGTTTTATGTTATTAACAGATCAAATTTGATAGGGCCATGGGTTATCGCTCAATTTCTAAATTATTAAAACTCGTAGGTTCTCCTCCTCTAAACATTGGTTGATGTAAGTCAAAATTTTGGTTCAAAATCGGCATAAATTGGTTTTAGTGTTTCTATGATTTTAATATTTATATTGTTGAGCATCTTTAATCACTTTGGTAGAGTGCCTCTGATGAGTGAGACAAAACGTGCATGAGTCGTAGAAAAAATTAATGTCTGAAACGTTAATGTATTTTTGATTTCATCGAGAGAAAATCCATGAAAACAAAATTCTTACGGGGGAGCTAATCGAATAAAAGGTGCACGGAAATGGTTTTATTGTGAAAAAAAATGTCCACTAATATATGCATTTTAAAATGTGTCCTGATTTTTTTATTTTTTTTATTTTTTTTTATTTTTAACAAGTTTTAGAGATGCCAATTCAAAAGTAACGAAAATACATATCATAGAGCATACATGTTTCAAACGGTTAAAATCGCTTATAGTAAAAAGCAGGCATGTGGGCCCAAAATTTTTCTTATCTTTTATTGAGGTACCGTCATTGCCACACAATAAAATGGGCGTTTGATAGGTTTTACAGAAATAAACAGCAGACATTTGGATTCCATTAACATTTCATAGAGTATGCGCCATTAACTTTAAAAAAAAAATCAAGGTATTAACAAATCTTATTTCGTTTTACTTGAGTTCACGTTGCTAAATGCAGTGTGTTTGTTATGTATGTGTTTTTGTTTGTAAAGTGGTTTGTAACATTGTGATGATTTTTTTTGTCTGCCGCTTTTGTCTTTGTATTTTCGGTATAATGATGTTTGATTACCCCATTGGTACACCTTTGCTTTTTTGATATTAAAATTTAACAAAGGATGCATGTAGGACACAATATAAAAAAATCATTTTAATTGAATTTAACATATCTTATATTCATAAATGAAAGATATAAGGTACACAAAAAATGTCTTTAGCCTTACAATACGCATCGTTAGAACAACGGGACCATCGACAGAAAATCAGGACATATCGCCAGAACACCATGAACATCATTTTTCGAAAAATGATCGAAAAAGATAAAAATGCACACGTTTAAGGTAATGTAAAATTTCTAAGAAAATGTAGGATTATCAAGCACATGTTGCGTAATTTAGGGCCCATTAACTGCTTAGATTTGATCAGATATTCATGATTATCTGAAAAATGGAAATTGTCACTAAATCGAAAAAAAACTAAATCATATAACTTAACTGTACGTTTATTGTGCAAGTTCAATTAACATGAATATCTAATTGAACTTACAAATTTATATATGTCAAAATAGCAAGGCACTATTGTATGGGGAACAATTGTCTACCAGGTGTGTTTTAGGCAGAGCTTTTTAGTCATATAACTAGCTGATTTTCGCGTTTTTATATAGTATTCTAGACAGAAAATCGGTCAGGCAATATCTCTATTAAGGGCCTATATTGGAACATTGATCTTTTTTTATTTTTATCGAGTCAATGTATTAAATGTTATACAGATTGTCTAAACTAATCATCTTTATACCACTATATAAATGCAATATAAATGTGCACTACATTATATATATCGATACAAAAGTTGATGTATCTAGCCAATACAAATTATTTTCTTTTCCCAACATGGAACCAAATGACAGCTTTATCAACAAATGTTTAAGCGGGCGGAGCCAAATTACTGTAACAGCTTCTTAATGTGATATTTTAAAGTTTTATTTTCCAGTGTGAAAAACAGATAGCTCTTTTTTATCTTTAATTCAATTCTTATCTGAATTTTAATTCTATAATATCTAATATGTTCTGGTTAGAATTCGTTAGAATTTTAACACGAACTTTATGTATTACCTCGAATCTACTGACGTGCGTTAAAATTACCTTTTTAAAATATGAGTATTCGTTAATAAATTAATTTGTACAAATATCGTATATTTGAGTTTAAAATTGTACACTATGAAAGCTTGATCTTGTTTCTGGTGATAAAATTTCTTTATTTTTAGTGCTTAAAGTTACCTCTGCACTTTTACGCTTTAGCGCTTTGATTTATTTAATCTTATCGATAGAAACAGACATTGGTAGAAAACAAGCAAAAACATCGATAGAAAACATGCCCTCGAAAGACAAGTATAACGACCGCGAACTTGGCAAATGAAATAATGGGGACAGACTATATAAGGCGATGATGGAGGGTTTATCTCATACACGAAATGAAAAAAAAATATTTGCGTCCTACCATCAAGTTATTTTCTATCTTAACGTCCCATTTTTGGGGCTTGTTTAGGGGGGGTACCAATATCCCATATCCCCGTAAATTTTTTATCAAATATCCCATATCCCAAAAAGTGTTTTTCTAGTATCCCATATCCCTGTAAATGAAATGGACTTAAATAACCCATATCCCAGTAAGTTTTGCCTCAAATATCCCGTATCCCATGAAAAATTGTGTGAATATCCCATATCCCAATATACCCTAAACAAGCCTCATTTGTCGTTTTTAGCTTAACAGCAAATAAGACGGTCTATCAGTAGTCAATGGTAGTTAATGCATGCAAAAGTCACAGACCAAGAAGAGTTACAAATGATATATAACAAACTTACCGTACGGACATCTTTATTTGTACTCTAAGTTTTCTTCGTATCTAAAATCTGAAAAGAGAAGATTCGATCAATCACTCTTATCAATACAATTTGTCCAAATTCCCGGCATACAACGCACGGTCACTGGATTCACCGATGTTACACGCAGTTTTTTTTAAGGATAGGAATATAAATTTTTCTCCTCTCAACAAAACTGTAAAAATATTACAGAAAATTATACATAAATGCCACACAATATGCAAAAACACATTTTGAATTTGTTTAAATTTCAGGAACAAACGGCCGAAAGCATTGTATCTTCGCAGAAATTTGGAAGGCTTTCACACCAGCACCTGGTCGAATATAATATACACATCAATGGGTATTTCAAATGTACACCAAAATAAACTTATGTATTATTTATACTAATATTTGAACTATTGAAAGAGTTATCTAATGTTGAACAGATTTACCATTTTGAAACCACCTCGTTTGCTGTCGATAGTTGCGCTTTTTGAATGATTAAAAAATGATAAAAAAAATCCACAAGAACTTTGCCAGAAAACTAAGTCTTGAATAGACAAAACGCACGTCAGGCGTGGCAAAATTTAATGTCTGGAACTTTGTTGTCATTTTGATTTACTTAAATTTATTTTTAATTTCCACTCTTTTGTTAGAATTAATTTCACTTAAAGGTATGCATGTCATGAGGAGACATTCTGACACCGTCATGACATTTTCACGTGTTTTATTACATTTATTGTCTAAATTAAGAGAAGTTTAACATAAATAATTGAGATCATGTAAGTGCGTGTTAATAAGTTCAACGACCAAACGAGAACACGTTGTGAAATCGGGCGAAATGAATCGAGTTTGATGAATAATTTCTCAAACAAGTTGATGACGGAGTCAAGTGTATAAGTACGTTTTAAGTGCCAAGAGGTAGACTAGCAATAACATTAACGATCAGTAACTGACAGACAAAAAGATGAAGATACTTTTTTGTGCTAAATTTAAATTCAAATCAATTATAAATCTATGGAATGTTTTGTTTCATAATGAATTGTTAAGAAGCAAAGAGGCACCAATGTCCAAATGGTTCTACATTTTGTATATCTCGAAAAAAAAAATCACGGTGGCTATGGGCCATTGATGGTTCATCTATTCTTGAAATGTTATTGTACCTGGCTGAGATACAAACCTTAATCAGGAACTTAATCAAAGTTGCTCAAGCGTAAATATAGGTTGCAGTGACCTAATATCTAGTGGTTGCAGTGACCTAATATCTAGTGGTTGGTGTCGCACTTCTCAATTAAGCAGTGAAATATTATTGACCCCCGTATGTATTATCTGAGATATTAATCTGTTTAATTAATCTATTGTCAAATTCAAATGCAATCTACTAAATGCTGTAACTAAAGTCTTGTCAGGCTTTTAAACTGACAACACCCAGCTATTCAAAAAATAGGATAAAAGTCATCCATCCTAAAAATCGTCTGTGTTTTGCGAAGAAGTGGTTCTGCTGAAGTAAGTTATTTTTTTATTTTTTATTTTTTTTTTTGTATGAACTGTGTTTCTAGCAAGAAGACCAGGGTTCAGCAAAGGGGCAGTTTCAAAGTAAAAATGAGAAGGTGTGCGTTTAAGTTACCAGCAAGGTTGGTTTTCTTTGTACAATAGGGATAAAAATACAAAACCCTATGATCTACAAACCAACATTTATACTCATCGGTCTATGAGCAAATGAAGTCTTCCATACAATGATAAATTTCTGAAGACAAAAATCAAGAAACTTAATGCATATTTAATTTATTGTGCGTTTTGACGGCCATAGTATGACTGCAATCAAATGTTATTCTAACAATAAATTAACAAAAATGTATCACACGCTATGTCTTTGTATTCGTCATGCCCTCTTACTGGTTTCTCTTTTGAATTAGAATCAATTATATCTGGGATGTTTCTATTGCATTTTAGAAGTCAAAACTTCCGACATTAATAAACTGAATACCGTATTCAGCATAGTCTTGGAGTTTCTGTTTTGTCCAGATAGGAATATATAATTCCCTCCACCCATTTCATAAAAATATGACAGTTAAGTACACATGCATGCTATGCATATGCGCTAGTATTTTACATATGATAAAATTTCAGGATCAAACGCCAGAATCCATCACATCTTAACAGAAATAAGGGTAGCCAAAGTATCACCAGCATTATAAAGTCTCTTCTGCTGGCTCATTTTCATAACCCTGATAGGATAGGTCCGTAGAACGAATGGAAATTAGTATTCATAAATGTAGAAGATAATGAGATGTGGAATAAGTGTACGTGACACAACCTACAATATAAAAAGACATTAAAAAATCCACAATGGAAAAAGCCATTAAGTGCAGCAGCCTTTAATGTTACCAGTGGTCGCTGCTCGCTGTCTTTCAATTGGTCCTGATAAATTATTCAGTATTCAGTATTCAGAAAAAAACTACACATGAGTCAAGCCCAATTCTTAAGTGCAATAAAGACCCTCTTCTTTGCAAAAAAAACCAAATAACATAAATTCGACGAAATACAAACATAAGCTTTGATAAAGATTCCTGGTTCGTTTTTCAACATGTTATTACTGGCGTAAGTATAATAATACACATTTTTACCATGCATACACTTACTAAATAAAAGAAAACAGGTTTTTCTATTGTTGATTCAAAATGAATGACTCTAGCCATTTCATCCTCTATCTATGATCATACGGTATGATGTCGATAGTGATTTTCCGGGTTTCGTATGCGCGCTATTTTCCATGTGCACCAGTTTTATACCTATCAATGACTTATAAAAATGTTATCGTTGTTTCATGCGTTTGATATTAAAGAAATAGAACGACAGTTTATTCGTGCCTAAAATACAGGGGGAATTAATGAATCGTATCTACGGTTTATAGATTCGTTTTACCTTTTCAAAAATCTCAGCCGATGAAAGATATTGTCATATGTCTGCACGAAAAAAAAATGACATTATTCAATAATATCATATTTATACTGCAATCGGTCTATTTGAGCAGTCAAATTACAGTGACCGTATATCGATATGTGATATACGGTCAGTGACAGTATATCACTTTTAGTACACGCCCCCTTTCCGAGGCATGCTGTAAAACAAGGACGAATATAGTATGGTAAAGAAGAATTTTATTGGTAATTGGCTAGCCTAATTACCGATAGTGTGGTATTCAAGCATGAAGATTCCACCACACAAGCCCGTTTAAAAGGGATACCTTATTATATTATTTTTTATGGAACTTGATAATTTGTAAATCACAAATATAGCAGTACAACCTCTATACATACACAGTGTTTTTTTTTTTTTGTCTTTTTTTTTTGTTTTTTTTGGGGGGGGGGTTGCATTCTAGGACACATCAGCTACATTAAAGAATTAAATCAAAACTCTAATAAATATGTATAAAAAAAGAAACCTTTTATATGAGTGGGGAAATGAATATTGGTATTAGTGAGCACAGATCGAAAGCGGGTTATTCGCTCTAGCAGAGATCTCTACGAATTTGTTCCTAATGCTGTTAAAGAATTTTCATGGTCCGGAATGACGATTAAAACCACATAAATTACCAATTATTTAATATATAATTTTAAAAAGGATAGTATGCGAAAATTTTCATTCAACTCGGATTGAGAAGTCAGGACAGAAGCAAGGAATTAGAATATAGATATCATTGATTTGGCTTTCCTGTTCGAACTTTTTGGTATTGATTACTTGTACAAATGCATTTTCATAGTTTTGGTTATTGATCTTCCAATGTTTTGACGTGAATGCTGTTGATGAAAGGTTACTCGTTGAAATTTTGAAATCGGCAAAATTAAATTAACCGTTTATTCCCGTATAAATAAATTTAAGAAAAGTATTTGTTAAGTGTGCGTTGAAAGAAAATTAAAAACTATAAACTTAGAAAATGGGTGGGAAATAATTGGATGTTCTATCATGTAATTAAATATGCCCAATTTATGTAGGCAACTTCTATCAAATCCGTATAAACCGGTAAACAACATATATAGAGAGAGCTAGTTGAGTTTGCAGTTGCACGGACTCCACGTGCCTTTTGATTGACAGGTGTAAATATTAATGCGCTGAATTGAATACCCGAATTTAAGATACTTTTGATATCTTAATATTTTTAACGCCGAATGTATTTAATAAATATATTACATTTTATAATAAATATTCGAAGAAAAACAATTATTTTTATTTTTTTTTATTTCTAGCATAATGATATTAAGCTGCATTCTGACATGTAAGGCGCATATTAGTTAAAAAACGGTAGCATTCAATTTTTAATTTTAAATTTATGCTTCAGTATAAATATGTTATTTTCATTTTATTTTTTTCAAATTTCATTACATTAATTTACTTTAGACCATGAACATTTGTATCATAGTACATAAACCATTCCATGTTATACAGTGTGCCCCTTACCTGGCGACACGGGTGTTATGACCATATTAGGAGAGGGGCCCGCAGTAGGATCATTAATCGATTTTTTTATTTGTGTTTTTTTTTAAATAAAGAATACTCCAAAGAAAATACAAAATATTGCAGTATAAACACAATAATAGTACACTGACTCGACATAAAATTGTATTTATACGAATTCGGCTCGAAACAAGAAAACGCTCGGGAGACCCTCGCGTTTTCCTGTTTCTAAGCCTCATCCGTATAAAAATTTTATGTCGAGTCAATGTACTATTATTGTATATATAATGTGCGTCGGGAAAGTGCCTTGGTGTCACTCAGTATCGGAAAAACCTTAATGCTGCTATTGCCATTTTATATGGATAGGGTTATTGACATTCTATAGAGATTTTCTCGCCCTTGAAAAACAATTGAGTTGACCAAAAAAAAATCGAATTATGAAAGTTGTCTGTCGCTCGTGATAAAGCTGTTTAAATTCAGTGTCATAAGTGTGGACTTAACCGAGTGCCTGGAAAACTTGACTTATAAATTTCTCTCATAAAATATTTGTGCGGTTTTGTTTCTTTTTTGTTCTGTTGGTTTGTTTCCTTAAAGTGACAAGATTGTATCACTCGTGAAAGATCAATTTGTCTTTTCCAGGATTGTATGTAAAACCCTATAATTCTTATTGAACGTTCAGTCTTTACCTATTCTAAAAGTTATTTTCTATCCTTTTAGTTTTACTTATTCTATAAATTCGCCCTCTCCATATTAAAAACGAAAGAATATGGAATATGTGGCAGAAAGACACAATCCACATATTGAAATGATTTTGATAAATGTACAACAGCAAAATTTCACTGCGTGTGAAGCGCTTTTCTGGATTAACCTTCATCAGACATGCTAGGAGTAAAAAACTTGGAAAACCGGTAGAATATTAGATTTGAAGAAAAAAAAACAGAAGCCAAAAATATTACAACAATGACCAAACAGATAAATTTATTATTTTTTTAAGAAATAGCAAAATGTTGTCAAATTTTGGCAATATCTAAACGTGTCTTTCCAACACATATTCCAGTACTCGAAAATATATAAGAGCATACAATTGAAGCACGGGGAAGCTTTCTATATCCCCGCTTTGGCCGGTCGAAATTTTTTAACATGAAGCGCCTCGTGATTTATTCAAAATGAGCTACAATTGTTTTGCGCGCCAATGAAACATCAAAATACAAACATACAATTCTTTAATATTGATTAATCATCCTCAGTTTTATAATTGTTGTAACAACTGTGTTTAGCTTAAAAAATGAATGTCTTGTGTATGTTGTCATGCTATTGTTCTGTTGTAGTTTCTAACGTTTTGAAAACTGGTGAATGTTTATATTTTTTTTATGAAAGTTTATTGGGAATTTATTTACCGAAAAACTAATTTGGTTTCAAGTTCGACATTTTTGGTTTGTTATTCTATGCTCTTTATATTCATTTTTGCATTTTCAATTTATTGATATATCGCCTTTGGTGAATCTTGAATAGGCGAAGCGTAACAAAATTATTGTCTGAAACTTTGTTGTAATTTTTTTCCAAGGTCAATTGTAAAATTCAAAATTGTTTATAACTCCAGGTTTCTTTCTTTGTACTGTACATGGTCTATATACTAGGCGCTGAATTTGGCTTCCCTGTTAAAACCTTTTGGCTTTGAGCACTAAATATGCAATTTAAAGTTTTCAAACATCTTGTAAAGTTTTCAAGATATTGCTCTAACAAGTTCTATTTTTTGGGGGGAAAGGGCAATAACTCCTACAAAGATCGTCAACATTTTAAGGCAGATAGATCTTGATATGTTGATCACTTTTACTCTATAGCAGAATTTTGATATCCATAATTATCGTTCTTGAGTAATTTAAAAAAAAACTGCAATTTACCTCCTTGTTATTTTTTTTTGTTGAAACAAAATTTCAAGCGATTGTTTTATAGAGAACATATTACAGAACAACCCTACCAAGTTTCATCACATTTGGCCAAGCGGTTTCAGAGAAGAAGATATTTGAAAAGTTGAACGACGGACGACGGGCGCCAAGTGATGGCAAAAGTTCACATTGCCTTCGGCAAGGTGAGCTAAAAAGTAAGTCAAATGTCTGTATGATGTCCTTTGCCTCGTTCACGCAAACGAAACCGTATTATTCAGGTTAATTCAGTTTTAACTACTTTCAGCGCCCTGGCGTGACAGTAATGATGTGATATTATACTACATAATTAATTTGGGCTTTGTTATACAACATGTACTTATAGATCTTTATATATAATTTTAAAAACTTTAGCATGATTCTCGGACGATCCACCAGATAAAATACTTTGTGCTATTTTTGTTCGTCACTACAAACTAACAAAACGACATGAAAACAAAGGTTATCATATGTGGTTCTGGAAACGGAGCACAATGTTTTTCTGCATTGATTCAATCAAAGAAGAAGTTTGATATCAACGTTCTTTCCCTTAATAGAGGGATAAACAATGTTCAAGATTTGTCGAAAACAAAACAGTTGAAGCTTACCATTGACAAATTAGATAGAAGCTGCCTCGATATAATAACCGACGTTCCTTTTATAACAAATGATGCAGAAAAGGCAATGACGCATGCCACCGTGATATTTTTAGTTGTGCCAGCAACTACTCACGAAAAATATTTGAGAACAATACAAGACTTTGTTTTGCCAGACACGATAATAGTTGGTCTACCGGGGAATGCTGGTTTCGAAATGCAGTGTAAATCCATACTGGGTGAAAAAGCAAAGTATTGTGCCATTTTATCCACAGAATCTTTGCCTTGGGTATGTAGATCTATCGAGCCATGGAAACAAGTTAAAATGCTAGGGGTTAAGATGACACTTGGAATTGCCTATATAAGAGGAATATGCTTCAACCAACAATTTCAAATAATCGAATTGGTTCAACAATTAATTGGAGATACACCAAAGCTGTTTCTGTATCATAATTGTTTTGCTCTGAATTTTAATGACAATTTCCAAAATTCATCCGCCAATCATGTATGAAAAATGGAAAGATTGGGACGGTGAACCTCTGGTCGAAGAACCTTTATTTTACAAAGGGGTTGACAGTAATCAGATTAATACACTTTTGACAGTTTGGAACGAAGTATTGGAGATAGGCAGGAAAGTAGAAGAACTAAACCCAAAACTTCATCTTTCAGAAGTAACTAATTTGTTTGACTGGTACAAGAATAACTACAAGCATCAAATAAAAGATAACAGTTGTTTGATGATGGCGCTAAAAACTAACACAGCGTATGATGGTCTAGTCCACCCAATGATAAAGATAAATGAAGGTTTTGTTCCAAATTTTAATCATCGATATTTAACGGAAGATATTCCATTCGGTCTTGTTCCGCTTAAAGGCATTGCGGAAATTTTGGGTGTAAACACTCCTCGTCTTGATCGTATCATATTATGGGGACAGGATAAAGTGCAGAAAACTTACCTAATTGGATCCCGTCTCATTGGAGAGGACGTGAGATATACTCCAGCCCCTCAAAGGTACGGAATAAAAACCTTAAATGAACTCCTTGACTCTTTACATTTATAGGAAAATACATCAAAACTTGGTATATCAATTCTAAGAGATTATGGTTGTAAAAAATACCTCGAAAATAGTCGAATTAAAGACAAAATAAAGCAAGTTGTTTGGTTCTTAGAATCCTGGAAACAATCTAATCTTAAATGATCCTCTTAACGTCCTCTTTATTCAATATCTTATTGCTCTAATCTGTTATACCATTGGGAAACGTGAAAATATGATGGTTTTTTTTTCTCATACTGACTAATTTATTTATTAACAAAAATATAAATATTATTTTAATAACCTTATAAATTGATTAGAAAATATGTGTTTTCTTATTCTTAAGACAGTTCGCATTCAAATTATGTCTTCTACTTACTTATAAGTATACTTCAATAGTGCACCAAAATCAATTTTGAAATTATCACCTTACCTTTAACATCATATATTAAGTATATTGAGTCAAATATTTTTTCTTAACCCGTTAAGAATTTTTCACATTTAATTTCTTTACGGGCTTTAACCCCATGGTTCTGAAATAAAAACATTTCACAGAATACGCGTCAATTTGAAAGAGGTGATGCAGTTGATTTATAAGAAAAAAATGATATTGGTAACTAAGAATTATTGAACTCAATACCAGTGCTACTTTCACCAAATCCTTTAACAATCTTCCTGATTTTTCTAACTGTCTCAATTCTAAAAAGGCAGAGACATCTTAAACTGTCTCTTATTAAAACTGTAAATGCAGTGCTGGTGGGCTTTTATGGAAGACGAATTTCGCCTACGTCTAAATATTACCCCAAAAATGTCTTTCATTCCAGACGGAATTTTTTTTTAACAGTTTTCGACTTCATAAACCACAAAGACAAAACACAAAATTAGAGAGAAGTGACATTCATAAGGTATTCTTTCAACTGATCACGGTTTTTTACCTTCAAATGAGTTGTTGTATAAATACACATGAATAAACATTAGTCCAATAAGAAACTACAGCGTACACAGAACTTAACAACAGCACAACATACACTAGACATTCGTTGTTTACATGGTTTAAGCTAAACATCCAAGAGATAGATTAATAATCATTATGAGTGAAAAATGTTTCAAAGTATAATAAAGCGACTTTGACATTAATCGTGATTTTAAGAAACATTCCATTAATGCTGATCAGATGCATTTTAAGTATTTATTAGCTCACCTGGGCCAAATGGCCATGTTAGCTATATTGCCATCACTTGCCATCACTTGGCGTCCGTCGTCGTCTGTCGTCCGTTAAACATTTTTTTTTCAAAAATCTTCTCTGAAATTACTCAACAGACTTTAATGAAACTTGGTATGATTGATTCTTAGGGTTTTCCGCACAAAAGTTCTGTTTCGATTTTTGATCCGTCAAAAAACACGGCCGCCCTTGCTAAAAATAGACTAGTGAGGAAAAACCAATGTTTTTGGCTTGTAAATCAAAAAGTATAAAAGATAGAGAAAAGCTGATGCTTGCCTAAATCATCACCACATTGAGCTCTACAAAAGTCTCCATCGAGTCAAATATGCATGCCAGATGACCTCTTTGAAGGGTTATTTTAAGGTCAAAAATTGGTGTACTTTTTAATGTTTTTGCCCTATAGAATGAAAACTGTTACAGATAAAGAAGAGCTTTTGTCTGCTTCAATCTTCAGCTGATTAAGCTTTAAATAAGTCTCCATTAGGTTTAAGATGTCAGATAATCCTTTTATGGATTATGGTCCCGATTAAAGGTAAAAACTATATAGCGGTTTTTTATGTTTTTGCCCTATATTATGAAAACTATTACAAGGAAAAGCTACAGCTACAGAACTTTCAGGTCATTGGGATTTACATCTCCATCAAGGCTAAGATGTCATATGACCCCGTATAGGGGTTATGGTTCTTCAAATGTAAAAAATAGCGTTTTTGTCTTGTTTTTTTTTCCTTCTAGAATGAAACTATTGCAGATATAGAGAAAAGAAGTTGCTTGCTTAAATTGTCATCTCATTGAGCTCTTCAAAATATAGAGGATTATGAGATGTTGAAAAAGTGTACAATATAAACGATATAAAGTAAGTGAAGGTGGAAGTGTTTGGGAAACGATGTAAGCTATCACGTGTACAGGTATACCATCATTAAAATATATAAGAGCATACACCTCAAGCACGGGAATACGTTCTACTGCATCCACACAGCACAAGAGTCTCCTTTGAGTCAAAGAACCAGATGACCCCTTATAAGGGTAATGGCCCTTTAAAGGTCAAAATTGGCGTTTCTTATATTTTGGCCTATAGAATGCAATCTATTTGCTTGCTTTATATTAAAACCTTCAGCGTATTAAGCTCTACAAAAGTCTCTATTGGAATAAATTGTCAGATGATCCCTAAGAATCATAACATTATCGAACTGAACTGGGATAATCTAGATCTGTCTCATTTTTTAAGGAAAAAAGAGAAATCAAGCTTAAGGAGAAGACATACCGTAGATACCAATGGTTCCGACTTGGTATAAGATTTTCAAATGATGAAATGTTAATTGAAATAACCCAAGTTTTATGGCGCCAACCCTCCCCTCTTCATTTGTGATCTTAGGGTCCGGTAGTAATATAAATCACACTTACAATTGTAAAAGACAACAGGTTTACAAAATGATATAACCCTTGGTGTTCTACTGGTATGTATGTTATCTAAGTCAACTTATTTGTTTCAACTTTGTTGTGATGAAAGAAACAAATTCATTATACGTAGTAGAACTGTACCGCGCATTATTGAAGACAATCAAGATCAAGATTAGAGAACCGTCTTTCCAAATGAAACCAACCCAGAATAAGATTAATGAACCGATTTTCCAATGAAGTCAACCAAGAACAAGATTGATGAACAAATTTCCAAGTGAAACCAACCCAGAACAAGATTAGTGAACAAATTTCAAAATTTCGACATCCCTATGAAGCCAACAAACGGATAAGATAAGAGATTTGACTTCCAATGAAGCCAATCTTAAAAAGACTTCATTATGACGCCAACAAAGAACAAAGTAAGGGAACCGTCTTCCCAATACAAGATTAGCCTCGTTGCAGACTTGAAATCGGAGATTTCCTTATCTTGCCCTAACACCGGTGTTAGATTCTTATATTCCAATGAAGAAACCAATAAACAAATCAGAGAAAACACTTTATTATGACGCCAGCCAAGAAGAAAATAAGGTAACCGACTTCGCATTGAAGAACCTCAAGAACAAGATGAAAGAAATGACTTCGAAATGATATGAAGACAAAAGAAGAAAAAATTGAGTAACCATTAAAAATAAATTGTTCCACTTATTTCTTCAAGAAGACAATCATAGGCAAAATACAAAACTAAGGCTTTAAATAGCTATATATAAACTTCATATTTGTTTTTCTATGTTGTCCATAATAAACAAGATATGTACTCAGTTTTCCAATTACAATTCCACGAACAAACAATAAACCACGAAGCAAGGAGGCCAACCACGGACAAGATCAAAGCACACAATTTTCTTTAGCAGACGATCAATAGGAAGAGTTGTGAAACTTTATCCTTCAAGGAGTCAAATATTTAGAAGATATATGTACCTTTTTTACAAAAAAATATCCAATGAGCCATCAAAACAAACTAAGTGCAGTCACTTTTCTTTGTAGCTAATCATATACAAGATACGTACACTTGTACCTACTTTTTCATAAATTAAACAGCAAATTAATTAAACTAAATAGCAATCAACAACGCAAACTCAAGTAGTAAAGGGAGTTATCTGGAAGAGTATGCAGATCCTGTTTGCTATAGCACACACGTCAACCAACGATAATAACAAATAAGACAAACAAAAACCTAATGTTAATTCCAAATAAACTGTCGATGTACCAGACAAAGATTAAAGATCAAATAATTACCAGTAAATCCTGTATAACAAAACATTTACTTAACTACTAGTATTTAGTGTATTTGTCTCTTCTTCCGTAGGCCACAAAAACGAATTCATTATCCTTGTGCTTAGTGATTTGAAAACCCCCCTGTCAATGTTGAATGATCTTTAATTTCTGAAAATAAATGGAACCTGAAATCTAAAGTAATAAATTATCTGTAAGGATTAAAACTACTATCAGCCATGTTTTATCAATTTCTGAGAAATAAAAATCTAACATGTCTGAGGAGGGTATAAAAAATCTTATAAGATAAAAATCAAACTTTCATTTTATATTAATTGTATCTTCTACGCTAAAATCCTAATTAATGTATTCTAATAGCCATTATTCCGAAGCCTCAGAACATTTTTGTCGAAAAATAGAAAATTGTTTGCCCTAGAAACTGCTTTTGGAGTTGTTAGGGTATAGATTAAAATCCATCGGAAACCGCTATTTTTTTCTTGTAGAAAATGTAGGTTGACATTCCTAAAATCGTACTCAAAGCATGAAAAACATCAAAGGAAATGCCGGAAATGGGTCGAAGGAAAAACAGGAGGCTCCCAGGAGTCTGTATCACATAACGCCCAAAAGGGGTCAGTCAAACTGTTAAATACTTTTATATTCAAGCATATATAGCTTTCAATATATAAGCATAAAACATATTTTTTTACCTTTTAGTAGCACTATCCTTAAAAGGGGTAATTTAATAAGCTGACAATTTAAGACAATGGAGATGTGACTATAATTAATTGTTAAGCTTCTTGAGTTGAACACATAAACAAGCAACAGCTTTTCTCTATCTGCAATAGTTTTCATTCAGTTAGGCAAAAATACCTTAAAAGGGAAATAACTCTAAAAAGACGTTATTTTACAACTTTGATCCAATAGATACTATTAGTAGAACTTTTGATTCTAGAGAACACAAGATCCATCAGAATTTTAGTTTCTGTTATTGTTCCCGAGTTATAAGCTATTCTATGTCATTTTGCTATATGTTTATTATTTTCTATTTTTTTTTTTAAATGACGGATCAAAAATCGAAACGCAACTTTAGGATACCCTAAGGATCTATCATACAAAGTTTCATTATATTCTGTCCGGTAGTTTTAGAGGAGCACATTTTTTGAAAATTGGTTAACAGGCGACAGACGAAGATGGACGCCAAATGATATTAAAAATCTCTAACAAATATTCATACATCAACGACTATTCATAGTACGTGGCAGAATGTGGCCAAAAGGGAAAAAACTTATCGTGTTCGCTGAAGATATCTTGACCTAGCTTCCCTCGATATAACATCTCGTTCCATCAAGATCATTATCGCTTTCCCCCAAGATAGCACCTCGTTCATCAAGTTATGTGTGCCATCTTACAGTGCAGGTTACTCATTTGAAGCAGCATTCGGCTTATTTGGTATCATTATAAGGAACCTACCTCTCTTCTTTGTCAAACTTCCAACATTCTTGATAGTCTCAATCTGAATTCATAATGTAAACTTGAAACTGTCTGTTTTTGTCAGCTTAGGACTGTTTATAATTATTTCCTTCAATATTATGTAACCAAAATTGCGACAGGATTTCGAAATTACTTGAACATGTATACACATACTTATGCCTGACAAATGCCATAACAATTTACATCTAGCTTCTAGGATCAAACGAATTTATTTAAGCAAAATGTTGGTTTAAAAGAAATATCTCTAAAAAGCCCCTAATTTGAATTGGATTGGTGCGAAGTCGACAAATGAAAATAGGGGATTTCAAGGAAATTGCAAACGTGATGTAACCGTGATGTAATATTAACATTCACGCCTTGCTTTAAGAATTTGTTATGGTGACTTTTTAACCAAGAATTAATTTGGTACCATTGTGGTCACGTCACCAGGTCTAGTGTCATCTGTTCTTCCAATGTAAAATAACAAAGTACATGTACAAATCCTCTGATGATTGGTGCCTTCTTCAATACTAATCAGCAATATAAATAATATACAGGGAATAAGACATCTAATGTCTTTTAAGGACAGGTAGTTCGTTCAAAAGTATTGTGACATCAACGTAGAAATAATGTTCATACACAGGTTTTTGGCCATTTGAACCATACAGTCTTATTAAGGTGCCAATTCGGCTCCTTAAGTGTAACTGTTTCCCGTTCTAGATCTTTTCTGCAGAATAATTATCAATTAAAACTATAGATATTTTCCCTAACAATCAATAAAATAAACCCGACTGACAGTTGATTTTTATTAGTAATTTATGCAATTAAGACAATTCAAGATTTTTTAAACGTCTGTTCCACATCCTGAAATAAATTTTTTCCGGCTTTTTACTCTTTCTTGATGAAACTGGCCAATCTAATATAACCCCTCTCCAGTCTATCTCCATATCCTATAGACATAGACATAGACAGAGAAATTTTATTTAAAGTCAATATTATATATACAATTGTTAAATAACATAAGCTATGTAAAGCTTTTTATCCTTTCTCGTTAAGTCCCATTTATCCCCATTTGTATGTCCAATTTTCCAGATTCCTTCCAATGGTTTGAATTATACTGTTGTTTACCTTCTTGAATTCTAGTATATTTACAGTAAGCAGTTGACGTCTGCAAGCAGTCGTGTTGCAGATTTAACGCTGTCAGAAAGATTGCTGATATGGTACAGACGCATAACGAAGCATCTTGAGCTGACCCCTCGAACGTTTCTTTTGAATGACACTTCTTTTATTTCTTGGTTAGAGAGTTTGTGAACTACTAAGTATGTACAGATGTTTCAATTATGTAATGGTTTTCGAAATAGTAGAGTAGTTTCATATGTGGTGCAGTATCAAAGGCTATACTGAAAAAAAGGTCAATATTGCTACATAAAGTTGATGTCTGCGTTATATTCATTTTATAAAGTATTTTTCTTCTCATGTGATGTATGAAGATCATATTTTCCACTAATTTACAGAAAACTTACTTTAAGTTTTCTTACATGAGTTTTTCTCTCCTTTTGAATATAGTTGATTTCTAAACATCCATTTAGGTAGTATATTTGTGTCCCTCCAATCTATTTGGTAGTTGATTTGTGTCCGAAGAGCCATAGGGACTTCAATATTTTGTTATCGACAATGTGTTTTTCGTACGGCACATATGTTTGCTGTTAGGGTATAAATTAAAATGCCTCGACAACCGCTATTTTCACTAAAAGAAAATGTAGGTTGACATTCCTAGAATGTCATTGAAATTTCTGATTGTTAAATTCAAAGTTGTTTAAAACACAAGGTTTCTTCCTTTTTAATGCACATGGTCGATATCCTCGGTGCTGGATTTGCCTTTCCTGTTCGAACTTATTGGTTTTGAGATCTTTTAATTCATTCAATATTTTGGGTTTTTGATCTTCCAATGTTTTGATTCAAATGCTGCTGATAAGAGGTTATACTCCTTGAAATATCGATATACAGCATAACCAAATTAACTGTTTTATATGTTTTATACCTGTTTTTTTGGTATTGTATTTTGAAAATTCTGGGTCGATAACCGCTGCTGATGGACCAGAGGTCCCCGAGGGTAATCACAAGCCTGGTCGTCAGACTTGTCTGACATCATGTTACCAATAAATTTCTAATATTTTTGTCATTGAAATTTCCTATTGTTAAATTCAAAATTGTTTAAAACACCAGGTTTCTTTCCTTGTAATGCACATGGTCGATATCCTCGGTGATGGATTTGGCTTTCTTGTTCGAACTTTTTGGTTTTGAGAACTTTTCATTCAATATGCTGCTGGTGAGAGCTTACTCCTTGAAATATCGATATACAGCATAACCAAATTAACAGTTTTATATGTTTTATACCCATTTTTCTAGTATTGTATTTCGAAACTACTGGGTCAATAACCGCCGCTGTTGGACAAGAGGTCCCTGGCGGTAATCACAAGCCTGGTCATCAGACTTGTCTGACATGATGTTACAAATAAATTTCTAATATATTTTGTCATTGAAATTTCCTATTGTTAAATTCAAGATTGTTAAAAACACCAGGTTCTTTCCTGGTAATGCACATGGTCGATATCCTCGGTGATGGACTTGGCTTTCTTGTTCGAACTTTTTGGTTTTGAGAACTTTTCATTCAATATTTTGAGTTTTTGATCTTCCATTGTTTTGATTCAAATGTTGCTGATGAGAGGTTACTCCTTGAAATATCGATATACAGGATAACCAGATTAACTGTTTTATATGTTTTATACCCGTTTTTTTGGTATTGTATTTTATCGTACTCAAAGCACGAAAAACATCAAAGGAATATCCGGAAATGAGTCGAAGGAAAAACAGGAGGCTCACAGGAGCCTGAATCGATTATTGCCTCACAGGGGTCAGTCAAAATGTTTAATACTTTTACATTTAAGCATATATATATATATATAGCTTTCAATATAAATGTATAAGCATAAAACATATTTTTTTTTTACCTTTTAGATGCATCACCCCTAATATGGGTCATTTGACAATTTAATTCAATGAAGAAGAGAATATAATTGTTAAGCTTCTTGAGAATTTAACACTTAAAAACTATCTGCAAATAGTTTTCATTCTGTTAGACAAAAATACCTTAATAGGGAAATAACTCTAAAAGGGGGTTTTCATCCAAGTGATACTATAGTACAACTTTTGATTCTAAAGAACACACTTAGATCCATCAGAATTTTAGTTTCTGTTACAGTTATTGAGTTATAAACTGTTTTATGTCATTTTACTATATGTTTATTATTTTTGTTTTGAAATGACGGATCAAAATCGAAACGCAACTTTAGGATACCCTAAGGATTTATCATACGAAGATTCATTAAATTTTGTCTGGTAGTTTCAGAGGAGCACATTTTTGAAAATTTGTTAACAGCGACCGACGATGATGGATGCCAAATGATATTAATAGTGTACCTTATAAAATCTCTAACAAATATTCATACTTCAACGACTATTCATAGAAGTAAGTACAATTCATCGTCCACAAAAGTCTTACAAAAAAGTTTACGGCCTGAAAAAAGACCTAAGTTCACAGAGTCACTGGAGCGTGAAAATGGGGTCAGGGTCACACGGCATGGTGACAGTTGCGTAGACCATAACCTGAACTGTCTGTATACCAAATATCAGATGCCTAGCTAATATACTTTTCCAGCAATTCATCGTCCACAAAAGTCTTACAAAAAAGTTTACGCCGCCGCCGTCGCCGCCGCCGCCGTCGCCGGAAAGTAATACCTATGTCTCGCCTTCCGCGACTATTCGTCGCAGGCGAGACAAAAATTCAATCTTTTATCTTTTTAACACTGTTAAATTAGAAATTCTGCAAGGCTTATGGAAAAAGTTACAGCAGTTTGAACTCAGGTGGGACATTCATTTGACAGATCTTTGACATCAAAATCGTTGATCGATTGATATCGCTAGTACAATGTAGGTGAACAACAGACCTGAAATCGAATCCCACTGGTAAGACCGCATGCTGATGCTGCATACCAAATATCAAGAGACTATGATAAGTAGTTGCTAAGAAAACTGTTACAAATAATTATTTTCCCACCCACTCACCGCCAGACATACACCGTTTTATAACCAGGACTTTTCACTCAGGAAGAAATTAAATTTGTTTGTTTAAAGATCAATCAAGTGTATGTTAATTTTGATAAATTAAAATATTAAAATTCTGATATTTAATTTTTTTTGTACACATTTATGAAGATGTCTTTCAAAAAATGCTAAGGCCACTCCACCTTTCCTATTCTCACCTTCATCAACAGGTGTGGTGGGTGCAATAACCACTGTATAGTTATTGTTACAGAAGTCTGCATTACAGCAACAGAAGTTTAAAGCCCCAATACTAGGATCTTGTTTGCACTCTGATGTAGCACATTTATTAGTGTGGCTTGAAGTCCAGCACCCCTGGTGTTTTACAATGTCCTCTGAACCATTGACAGATTGCCATGCAATAAAACAGCTGTCATATACAGATGCACATTTCTGAAGCTTCGAACAAAGTCGTCTATCTTCATGTTGACAGTCGTCTTCTTGAAAAACAGCACATGAAAGAATTTTCTTGTTTTCATCCTCTTCTTCAGTATACGATAGACCATCTATGGAAAACCCATCTACAAATAAGTGGACACATAAATAATGATTAGTTTATATATGACAAAGGTGTGACAAGGAAAATCTTAAACTAGCTGTTAAATGGGTGGTGACCTAACATGTACCCAAACCCAGTTCCCAAATAAAAACATGGGGTCACAGTACTCCTTTTCTAGATATTTAAGGAAAACTAAATTTTCTAAACACACACATTTTCCTGCCAATTAACTCCCCTGAAATCAGATTTTTTTTAAGATCTACTGTGACCCCATGTATTTATTACAGAAATCAAAAGTATATCCCATTTTTGTTATTTTACACAAATTTATTGAAATTTCTATGTCAGGTTTTAGAAATATATGCATTTAGAACATTTTTCCTATACAATCTATACAAATTCCTAAAGATTGAAACCCAATTATTTCAAAATTTAGCAATGTGACCTATTGTTTTTATTGTATATTTTCAATGCTCATACTAATGTCAATTTACTATAAAAGTTTGAAAAAGATCATATGTCTCCATGGCCTCATTAATGCGAATAAGTCCAATTTTCATGAAAAAAGGTCTCGGGTCTGTTCTTACCGAAATCTGTTCGTACCTAAACTTGTTTGTACTGGGTCGTTTCATTCCAATTTTATAAATAGGTGAGTCGTTTCGTACCGATCTATCAGAGGTTCAGAGGAACTGGATAAAGGTATTTGTTTTGTATTTCTTTAATTGTTCTTTTGTATTTTTCAGGTCTAAACCGTAAAAATAAATATTTTAAGAATTTTGCTACATGTAGGTTTACTGAGGACCAGAGCCAGGGTTTTTTGTTTTGATTTTCTCTTGTTCTTTTTCAGTTCTATACCATTAGTATTTTGTATGGATATCTGATTATGAGGATACTTATAAATGGACCATATATATTTTTTCCAAATATGTATCTGAGACTGAGAATTTTTTTGTGTGTGTTTTTTTTTTTTATTGTTGTTGTTTTCTTTTTTTTGCTTTTTTTTATTTGTTGTTTTTGTTTTTTTTTTTGTGTGTAAATAATTGAGTTTCACTTTTTTCATTTTTATATTGTTTGGTATTCTTTTTGGAGGGTGTTGGTATCTTAATTCAAATTCTCTGGAACTGCATTTTTTTTGTATACAGTCAAACCTGTCTATAGTGACCCTTCAAGGGACCTTGACAAAAAGGTCACTAGAGACAGGGGGTCTTTATATAGAGGTTGTGTAGATAAAGTTTAATGTAAGGCATGTGTGTATGTGTATTAACTGAGGCACAGCTTCCATAGATCTATAGAAAGTATACTGATTTAATCTTGACCTATTGAAACTAAACAATAGACTAATTTACTGGCAAAATTTCATTAATATTTTTGATGTATGTCTTGAGAAAATTTATCTAAAACTTGTTTTAATACATGTATGAATATAGGTTTACATTATTTTTATATGTAGTTTTGAAGTATGTTTCTTAAAACATACCTTTATATCTTATTCATTAGTATAGGGAATTTCTCATAAATCATTAAAAAAAATATCTCCCTTTGATTACTATAGTAATAAATTTCGTAAATCTAGAATTGACAAAATTATTAATTCCCAACTTTTTAAGACATAAGTTAATCTGACCCTGACACAAGCAATAAGTGATACTCACTACTTCAAATCTTCCTAAAATTTACCTGAGAACTAATTACTAAAGATTAAGGAAGGTGACACTTTCTAATTAGCTTTGATCTGACAGCTCCCAAGCCAATTAACAGTCATTTGCACTAATTTAAGGTCCTTACATACAGGTTTTGGCACTTCAAGGGACAGTTTCTGATGGTCACTAGTCACGTTGGACAGGTGGTCACTATATAGAGGTCAAATATATAGAAAAAATTGTTCGGGGGACCCAAAATAGTCTTTATGGACAGGAAGTCTTTATATGGAGGTGGTCACTAGTACAGGTTTTACTGTATTCTATTCTATAATATAGGGTTGCTAGGGAGATGAATGTGAATATCTGTTTTGCCTATTAGCCATCCTATGGTTACTTGGAATTTACCTCACAGATTTACCTCCTGATATAGAAAATACTCAGAACATTTCTGTAAACCAAGCATTTCTCTATAGTTGAAATAGAATCCAGATTGAATTAAGTCCCTTTTACCACTAAGCATTAATATATCTAATGTGTATTTCTTTTCACAATAAAAAAGGTTATAACAAAATTGCCAAATATGAGTTCATATAAACTATAATCTCCACGAAGAAAAGACAAACGAAGGCAATAACAGAGCGAAAAAGATTTGAGATCACATTTGTCCTAACTTAGAACATGTATAGGCTTTCCAAAGTAAATGGTGGGATAAAGCAGCTTTAGTCTTTAATGGTTCCCATTCTCCATTCTCCCTCTTCCACAGGGACAGTCAATGTGCGGACCGTGTTTTTTTTTCGTACCGCACATTGACTCTAACAAAATATAGATAGAGGGGAGCAAGTCCCTGTGCCTCTTCCGTTGCGATTCCATGGTCCAGTACCGAAGAACTTCATACAAAACACATCATGTATACCTGGTATAGCTGCATGGAAAATTGACGTGATCATCTGAGTCAAACTGTCAATCAAAAACTATAAAACAGTCATTTCTTCTGTCTGAGAAGTTTGAACTTATCTAATAAATAACAAATGTTGAAAAAAAAAATTTTGGGGCCGTTTTATATTAGGCGTATAATTATTTTAAAAGCCCGTCACTGAGAAAATGATGTCGGTAATAGCATTTGATTTTATTTCTCTATACTAAAAAAAATGTAAACAGTAATCTCATACAGCTGTGAATTATCCAAAGAATGGATCGACCATTTTATTATATGGTCAGGTGGCTAGAATGCTGAAATAATATTGCAGGATGCATTCATTCGGTCAAGTGAATATTCAGAATGTCCACTGTGTTGTAAAAATACTTTTAGGCGTGAAGCAATGATTTCAGAACCAAAAAAAAACTCATCTAGAAATTCAACTTAAAAAAAAACGTATATAGATTTACAAAGGCAGCAAAAAATAGTCTGCACGAAAATGAGCCCATAACCTCCAAATTTCCAATGGTTGCTCTCTAACCTGAAAAAAAATTGAAACAAAAAAACATTGCTTGTCTATTTTGAAAAAGATATTCATTAGGATGGACAAATGGGTTAAAAATAATAATTTGCGGTTCTTATTTATCGCTTTCCGCAACATAAGTCGTCGGTAAGCCGTTCACAAACTCACGGGTCCTAAACTGATAGAATAATTTATCCGGTCACTCCGGAACTAAGCCCTCTCGCTGTTGGAAACCGTACAAAACAACCGCTTCAGTCATGACAAGGTAGGACATTTCTTTATTTTTTACTACTAGCAGCTCAAATAAATCAATGCAAATTACGCCTATTCTAAGGAGAACGGTTATAAGATTTGTCCATTGTAGGCATTTTTTCAAATTGTTTTTTTGTAATTTTCGTGAAAAGCGGACAAACGTGGAGTTGTACGATGGAATTCTGAACTATGTGTTTAAGTATTTAAAAACAAATAGATTCCAAACCCCAAAGTGTCAAATTTATGTATTTATAACACAAAAAGGAACAAATACTTACAATCAGGCTGTTTGTTTATTAACAGTGTTGAAAGTTCATTAATTATGACGGTATAAGCAGAAATCTTCTGACAAATTCTTGGAATAAGCCTCTTAAAATTGGGGAAAGTTATGTATCAAAATACATGTAGTTACGTTTTTGACTGATGTCGCGAAAAATGAGACTAAGCCAAGGTATCTTGATTCATTCCGCTGGCGTCCGCGTTGATAAAAGTTAAAGTTTTTTTTGTTCTATGCGATCAAGTAATGGTAGACCATTATTATTGATATAAAATATCTGGTATACATCTATGCATTAGCATAAGTACAGATGAAAAGCAATCTATTTGTATGCTACTGCAGTCACGGTCTACTGGCCCTTGAAATTTTTCACTGATTCGACCTATGTTAACCCTTTTTCTTAAGTCTGATATAAACATTAAACAGTTATCGGACACCATAAATATTTGGTATTAGTATGCATATGCATTTAGCATCATTGCATTTCAATTTCAATAAAAACTGACCTTACTCCAACAGAATGTTAACCGAAGATGATTCAATTTACCATCACAACTAATGGGGTAACTAAATTACTCAAACAATTTTACCAATGTAAAGCTCAGAGACCATGTTACATATTGAGAATACTCAAAGAATTAACAAAAGAAATTTCATCAAAACCTCTATACATGTATGTATATCTGTTTATGGATACCAGCAAAGTACCAGCTAACTGGCGTACAGCTAACGTATCACCAGCCTGCATGAAAGGATCTTAAACCAAAGCAGAAAATTATACACCCATATCCCTCACATCGATATGCTGTAACACAGCATAGCCAGCAGCATCACAAATTATGGAGAATCCAAAAACCTATTTAACCTTCTCCATTACGGTTTTAGACACATACATGTAAGCCCCTGATAGAGGCCAAACTGATATAATTGGTTGACGACTTATATTTAAATCTACAAGACGAGAAACAACCGAACATACTCACTATAGACCTCGCAAAGGCATTCAATAAAACTAACACTTGCTTTCTCATACATCAATTTAAGCATTATGACATTGTTAACAAAACCGTAAAAATTGACCCAAAGCTGACTATCAGAAAATAAACAGCCCGCAGAAATACTAGTAGATGGTACTATCCGATCAATGCAGTCAGTGTAGACACTGGTGTCCCCAAGGTTCAGCATTAGGACCAAGACTCCTCATCTACTATATCAACGACCTACAGTATCGTCTTAGCTCCACAGTACGCTTATTCGCAGATGGTACGATTGCATTTATACTAAAGATGCAGAAGCAAAACAAGAGGACCTCTTAATCAACTAGACCAGTTTGAATAAGACCGGTGCATGAAGTTACACCCTGATAAATACACAGCCCGAATTATCATCAATAAAAGAAAACTTAAATTATAGAGCCAAACAATCAACTTCATGCCATATTTTTAAACTAGAAGCAGTATAATAAGCAAAATAGCTTGGACTCACCTTCACCAACAAAGTACTTTGGCAAGAGAACATAAACAACACCTGTAACTAATCTAACAAAACCATCAGCTTCACATGCAGAAATCTTGTAGTGAATTAACAAAATTGAATGTTTATTGTGTAACACTTCCCTCCCCCTAATTGCTGCTAGGGGCCAAAAGGAAAAAAGTGAACGATAGAAGATACCATTTATTTGGGGCCAAAAGGGATAATGTTTTTGTAACTGTAATTTATTTTAGTTTGCTTTTGAAAAAAAAAAATGAATTTCTAGTGAAATGTGGATGGATAGTCCACCCAACTATGTGCATGTGTCAAAAATTTTTGTCAGTCCGCCATGGGCTGCATGTATCCAGAGCAATTGACTATCCATATTGGGCCAAAACGTACAGTGTTCGATATGTTGCGGTCGTATCATGCTGCTCTCGGCGAAGCTTTTTATTAGGATAAGTAGAGCATGCACATCAGTCAACATTGCATAATCTTTGAAACGACGAATAAGGCAATTGAAAGGCAGACTGAAAAGCAGATTTAACAACCACATATGATTCAGCAAAATCCGTTGAACGGATTTAAAGCAGATATGTCTAGAAGAGATGACATACTAAGTCCCTCTGTTGTGGTGCGGCAATAGACCATTTATTAATATGAATCATATAAATCTCACGGTGGTGGAATAGCACATGAATATCCGTTTTCCATATCCTATGGGCTTAATATGGCGTTTCCCAAATTTATTAT
Organism: Arcuatula senhousia; assembly: GCA_963971305.1. Classification (NCBI taxonomy): domain Eukaryota; kingdom Metazoa; phylum Mollusca; class Bivalvia; order Mytilida; family Mytilidae; genus Arcuatula; species Arcuatula senhousia. Next base: position 43,248,523 of record OZ020311.1, read on the forward strand.
GCTTATGTTGTTTTATCGTTCGATAGATATCATAACATCTATATAATTTGCTTGAAAGCAATCAACAACTGTCACAAAAATTATTACATAGATAAAATATTCCTTAGGCGACTTCAAAAATGATTAATATCTATAAATTTACTTTTAGGTGTGTGTCTCGGAAAGCTTTGTCCTTGTTTCACTGTTTAACTAATTGACCCAGATTTTCCCTGTTTAATCAGTTACTTTTTAGAACTTATCACCTGAAGCTTCCATATATTTTTATTTTCATATGTAGCCATTTTCATGTGTAAATGGCATTTTTAAGAGCCGAATTAATACATTTTCCAAAAATTCAAAGCTTATCAAGCCATTTACCAACAAAATAATTCTATCAGTTTCTCCCGCGTGAAACTATGATGTACATGTATTTCGATTTGTGTATTTCAAAACAAGTACGTGTTTTCACTTTATTCTTTAATCGTTCAAAAAGTGGCTGCTTTGTACACTTCCATTAAAACGAAAAAAAGCAATTTTTCTATTTTTAATGATAATTTTTTTTCCATATACTGATACTATAATTATACTCATGCTTACCGCGAAGATTAAACAAGAAAAGGTAGGAGGTAAAGCAGACGAAAATCAGTTGTAAATGAAAACATGGACGCATTGGCAGTGATGGATATGTATAGTAGCTGTTGGTACGGATAATAATTTGTTAGCCACTTCAAAACAACTTCATTGATATGATAAATGTGTATATATAAATACGCGACACAGCTCACATAACTAGCGCCGGGTAAATTCGGTAATTTAGAAACTGAACCACAATGAAAAAACGCCAGCAGCCTTTAACGCTGCTCACCGTTCTGCAATTGGTCCATGGTCAAAATAAAATGCATATGATTCAAATCCAGTCCTAGAGTTGATTATTATGCTTAAAATTTACAAATCAATGAAAAAGAAATTGGATTTTTTAAGCCAATGGCAATTGCCAGGTTTTTTTTTAAATGTGTGGGTTTTTTTGTGTGTGTCTTTTAAAAAAAGTTTCTTGTTTTTGCTTATTTGTTATTTTTTTTTTACTTTACTTTTGTATGTTTTACTTGCGAATTTCAAAAGTAAAATTGTAATTTGTTTTCAAAGTACCGTAGAAGACTGTAATACATAATATAGGTTGTCCAATGATAGAGATAAAACACTGAGACTTTCCCGACTTGTCACTTATCAACAACAAAATGGCTGCACATCGAAACATCTCAAAGTTATTTGTTTAAATCATGGTAATGTTATTGTTTTATAGATCGATTCCTTGTATCGTGTATGGAAAATGCAGCGGTAAACTCATTTTTTCAGGACAGCTTAGCAATGAAAGACGTATTTGCTTCAACAGCATAAATTTTGAGTTTTGCACACGTCGAAAAATTATTCCAACAGACCAAAATGCATGAAATAATATGATTTAGGCATTGCCTAGCTGCAAGCACAGCATAATTCTTCTTCTTCTTCCCGTCTAGAGAGTACTCAGTAATGAGTGTTACTGTTATATCTCTGTGCATGCGTCAAACTGTACAGTTAAAAGCAATCGTATTTACAATTAAAAACGGAGTTTAGAGTTGAATTTACATCGGGGACTGCACGGCAAGGACCAAAGGTCTTATGCCGGCTCGGAACTGTTCAACCGTTGTGGACTGTCGTATGGCCAGTGGTATTAGATTCCAGGTGATTATGGTCCTGGGGAAGAAAGAATACTTATAAACGTCAGATCTGGTGTATATTGTTCTAAATCCGGTGTAATGCTCCGTGTCCTGTTGTCAGCTGGTGTCAGAATATTGGCAGATGGGATGTCAACAAGGTTGTTGGTAATCTTATACATCAGTACAGCTCTTGCTTTGGCACGTCATTGTTCTAAGGTTTCCCATCCCAGGTTCGCAAGCATGGATGTTACAGCTACTGGGTCTCTGTCATGGAAGTTATTGTAGGTGAACCGAGCTGCTCTTCTTTGAATAGCTTCTAGTTGTTGTATTTGGTTTTTGTTAAAGGGGTTCCACACAGCACTGGCATATTCTACGGCGGGTCTCACCAAAGTGGTATAGGCTGTTGATTTCACCTCTTTGGGACACGAGTGGATATTGCGTCGTAGAAATCCAATGGATCTGTTGGCTTTAGCAGAGATTGCGTTTATATGTGTGGTCCAGCTTAGGTCATTACTGTTTGACACTCCTAAGCATTTACTGTCTTTGGTGACTTCAAGAGTCTGATTGTGTAGGGTATATTTGTGTTCCATGGTCTTTCGTTTCCTTCAATTTGCTTTATTTGATTGGGATAAAAAGGGGAAGAAATGTTTAAACTTGATAATCATAAAAAAAATTCTTTCAAATACTCAAAATTTAATACTATATTCTAGCTAGCAACGTGTACATTCTGTGGTTGATTATAAAAATGGAACCCCTGAGCGCGTGACTTTTCGCTCCAAATTTTAAATCATGACGTTGACAATATTTACTTCATTGATATGCAATGTCCAAAAATTAATGAAAAACGCAAATAAATTATGTTACTAGTAATTATATTTGCCCAACTTATTTTTCAAACTTTCTTCCATGTTTTAAAACACAAAATATTTTTTAGAAGTGGTATTATCATTATTCACAGTGGACCTGTTTTTCTTCAGAAGCATATCCGGTTGGAAAAAATCAATATGAGCTTTTGGCAATTTTTTCGCTGGAACTTGCTGTAGAACTTTCTGCTATCACGGGCACTTCGTGCCCGCTACGAGCTGTGTTTGCTATTAATCAATATGATATGATTTAGGCATTGCCTAGCTGGGATCACAGCATAATTATTCTATTTTCTTCATTTGATAGGAAAAGGAAGAAATATATTATCTGATAAATGTTTAAATTTGTTAATTATTTTTAATACTTCTATTTAAAATACAAATGTACTTCATATCACCATTATATTCTGTTCTTTTATTTCAATGCTAAAATTTGATTGTAGCTCGAAAATGGGCACACTGATTGGCTAAATAAAAGATCTTGTATCTTGTATGTGTCTTGTAATTTAGCAAACGATGCGGTGAATAATTTCTTTTGTTGAATCTGAAAATGGTGCCTACATGTATAAGCATGTGACATTTTGCTCCAAATTTTGAATAATGACATTGACAATATTTACAACATGCAATGTACAAAAATAATTGAATAGCGCAAAATAATTACGTTGCTATATATTTGCCCCACTAATATTCTCCCATGTTTTAAAACACAAAATATATTTTTAAAAGGGATATTTTAAATATTCACACATCACCTGTAACTTTGAGAAGCATACATTTTGTAAATCTGGACAAAAAAAATAAATATCAGCATTTGGCAAATTTTCACAGGAACTTGCTGTACAGCTCTTCACTCTCCTGGACACTTTGTGCCTGCGATGATCTATGCTCGCTATAAATAAAAAATAAAAAAGTTACTGATAGAGTATGCATAAATTTATATGATAAGATTTTTTGTATATGAGAAAGACAATTTTGCCTCAAAAGCTTGCTTACAAAAATGTACATGATGTAGATACAAAAAATATTTAATTTACATGTAAAATGTAGGGTCCCTATAGTTGTCAGGAATTTGAGCAAAAACATGTTGGAAAGTATGCCATTTTTAAAAATAAATTGACAAGTTACTAATGTAGAAAACACATTATTAAATCTGTGTGCAACATGGGTAACATACATTTTTTGTACATTTTGCAGTACATGTAGTATGACCTGAACAACAAAACAAATATCTTGATATATTGATTATTTACAGCTACAAATATCATGTACACAATGCAAGTTGGTATGTGTTTGTTTAACGCAGGTAGTATAATTCATGCAAGCATTGTTTGAACATATATATATAACAATCTGCTCTTACTACTACAAAATGTACTACATGTATGCCTGCAGTTCTGTTGTAGAAGTGAATTTTGTACCCCTTTGGAGCTGAGAATGAAACCACATGAAGTTTGATAATTTCAATGTTAGGAAAGTTAGATATCCAAAGCACAGCACTTGCAAAATTTAGACCACATAGAAATATAGTAGGGGGGCATATAGTATTTGGGTCTGTTAATATGTCTCAAATGGTACCAGATGGGGTATTATGTCTTTTCGATATATTCTTGATATAAATTCAAATTATAATTGGGATGACAATTAAAAAGGTCACTGCAAACATTTTACAAAGGTAACAACACTTTGTAAAATGAGATATTCATGTTACCATGTTAATGTTAGTACAAGTACATTTTGTAAAAGGAAATACATGTAATTGTACTTGTAAGATTATAAAAATATATCCATTATAAATTGATATACTAAATAATTAAAATATATGATCTTGTTTCACTCTGCATCAGGGTAGAAAATTTGCTGAAAAAGTTACCAGCCCTGAATTGAAATTCTACCTGTTTTTACTATATATCCAGTCAAATTTTCATTAATTTTAGGCAGCCCTGCCAAAAATTTGTCTGTCTGGCTATTATTTCCGACTCAGTTCTGCATTAGTATGTACATGTGCATTTTTTTTTTCAATTAAAGAAATAAGGAATTAGATATACTCATTTATATGATAGACATGATAGAGAAGACAAAATTCAAAATTCTCATGCTTGTCTTAATATTTACCTTCTCTTAAAACATTTTGGATCAAAGGTCTTCTTCAGTTTCCTACTATATAGTTTCTACATTTTGTTGTCTGCTATCATGTTTTGTAAGGTAGACTTTAAGAAAATATAAGACACCATGATTGTTATGTTTAGCTATCAGCAGAAAAGAAAAATAAAAGATACATGAACATTGTAGATGAGGTGCCAGAAAACTAAGATACATTAATATAATCATGTACATGTATAAACCACCAGACCACCCATGCCCTAGTGGCATCTTTATATACATGTGCAATGTATAGCATATTAGTATAAGACTTCCTCTTGTACTGTTCATCATGTTCATGTTCCACTAGATTCTTGCTGAACTAGACATGAAATTTGTTTATTTATTAAACAGAGATTTAAATAATCGCCAGCCCTATCAGACATTAGGGGCAGAAATCATACAAATCCTGAAAACCAGTTGTGGTGCAGGACCTGATTGCTGGTAACATTTTAACAGAAAAAATTGCCATGTTTACAAAAACGCAAAAAGTACTGACAACCAATATTATGATAAATAGTTAGGCTAGCATCTCCTTCATCTATATTTAAAGCATCTTTTTAATTTTTTTTTGAAAATATTGGTCTGGCAGAAGTTAGATACAATGTAGGTATGGCAGTACCATTCCCCACATTGGTCAAATGTCCGACAAAGAAATAAAATTGGATGTAATAATAACATGTAGATTGACTAGACTTAATTAAAATACATTTTTAAAATTACATCGTTTTGTCCTAATGAGGACAAATTGTTGGTGATATTGATTGTTTGTAGATATACTGTGTACATGTACATTGTACATCAATACATTTATCTTCCATTAAAATAGATTAACATTATATATTTATATTAAGTACATATTTAGATGTTTAAATGGTACATTTATTTTTACAACATTGTATAACTATAGCTAGGATTATGAATTATAAGTGACACTTATTCCAGTACATGTTACAAAGTCTTCCACATATTAAATAATGAAATTGAAAGGCCACATCTTGTTTCACAATGTATGATCAAATTTTATTCTGATAAGCTTGTATAAGATAAAACACAATGTCATCATTTGACTTTTTAATTAATGTGTGTCAAACTTAAGTGGAAAACTGCCAAATATTTTGTTTGTAATGTAAGTCCCTGTCATTTGTGTTATCCTTTATTTTAATTTACATGATCATAATTAAATCAAAAAGGAAATAAATGTTTCTAAAAGCTAATGGAAAATAATCTTTATAGACTGCACTATGAAGTATTGTACATGTACATGTAAGCTATAGAGTACAATGTAATCGTTGTTAACATCTTTTATGCAAATTGAATATACTATACATGTGAAATAAAAAAAAAACATCAAAGGTGAAAAACATGGTGAACCATTTTAAAAAAATGCAAGAAGTACTTTTCCTAAAAGCATGTACAACCTGTCCGATTTAACTATGGACTTTCGATTGAAGCGTGCAAACACAACAATGAAAATTTACGTCGTCATGAACAAGCCAATCGGTAACAAAAACCGCAAATCGTCACAGTAAGAAAAACCAACAACAGCCAGACTATTCATCAATATCCAACCAGATTTAATGTTTGCACGACCCATTCATTCAATCAATGTATTTTTATGTAATCAAATGTAACGATTTGTGGTTTTTGTTAACGATTGGCTTTGTTCATGACGACGTAACATTGTTGTGGTTGCACACTTCACTTTACCCTACAATCGAAAGTCCATAGTTAAATCGGACGGGTTGTACTGCTGTTTAAAATAAAGAGTAAAGAATTATGGTTCAGATCCTTTTTGAAACATATGACTTGCAGTTTACCAGTTAAAGTACATGCCATGTACATTTTGTGTACATGTTATGCATTTACACCATTTTAAAATTATTTTATGCATTACAAGCATCCTTGTTATTCAAAGTACATGTATTTCATCTACACATTAGTAATTGGATTGAATGACTTTATATGATTCCTTATATCATGTATTTATATAGGAATTTAAATTTCTTCAATTAAAAATTTACCGGTAAACTTTTCTAGGAATGTCACATACTTTATAAATGTTACCGGTATATGCACAATGGTAGTTGATTTGATCAGTAAATAAGAAGGTTTTTTTTCACTAATTTTGCTTTTCTTGTAAAATTACATGCACATAGCAGCATTAGCAATCAGAATCTTTCATGCATAAAATCTTGAAGATCAGTAAACATTATCATGATTATTAATGGTACAACTTTTGACTAGTTGTTACAAGTTCATAAACTATGTTATTTTATCTTCTTGCTGTCTTCTTTTATTTATAAGATTTTATATGCAATTTTATCAAAGTTCATTTTGGTAAGTCAAATTTAGTCGCATGATTCCAATATGGGATCTTATGATTTTTAGCAAATCTATTCACCATATTTATCAAGACTTAGCAACATCATAAGGTAATTAAGCTGTTTCATGCACATTGTACATGTACATATATAGTAGAAGCAAATTAATATCAAATTTACAATAACTTATATCTTTTGATTTTTCAGGAATCTTTCTTATACATGTACATTTAATTTCAATATTTCTTAAGGTGACGCTTCAAGAATTTAATAACTGTTGCACATTTTTTTAACACTATTATATTTTTTTTTCTTTAAACCATTAAGTTGAATGCATTAAGTTTTGAACATTTGATTTTACAAGAAAAGTTACATTAGTGAAAAAAATTCTTATTAAATGTCGGAATGTGATAGAGTAGACTGATACCTTGAAAAAATCATTGTCAACTGAGGCACAGTCGAGGTTGACAATGCCTTTTCAAAGGGTGGCAATCTTTCACCCTCTTGTTTTATTAAGCAAGATTGGATTGTTTAATTAGAATTTGTTAGGAAAAAATCTTATGAGGTATAATAGATTTAACTGTAAACTGTTAGACATTTACCTGTTCCTTGAAAAGTTTAAATGGAAATTCAAATGTAAATGATTCATGAGATAATTTTTTGCATCATTGGACTCTAAAAGATACACATGAATAATATGCTATGTTTTTATTATTGAATCAATGTTTTCATTTTTTACAGCTTTAAAACTGTACAGATGGATTCCGACTTTATTTAGAGGAGCTGATTATATAGTAGAGAATTTAGTAGGTGTATTTATAGTGTAAATTATTAATATTTTGACAACACAGAGAGAAGTTTTTCAAGACTGCCAAAATGCAAATGTCAGTAACTTTTGAAGTCACATTTTGTGTGAATGCCGAGACTGAGCCAGGTGAAACTGTATCTGTAATCGGGGATTGTCCTAAATTAGGGAGCTGGGATCCTCACAATGCCCTCAGATTGACCAGAGTATCTAGTCCTAGACCAGGAAGGAGGAATGAAACAGAGAAAAAGAATTTAAACTCTGGGTAAGTTTATTTTATTCATTTTTATGTCAATATTTAAAATTTTCAGGCCCCAGCACCATAAAACGAAAAATATTCTTAAGTCTGAGGGAATTCTCATCTCCCATAGTAAACACAATGAGCTGAGTTATTCTCAGACTTAAGTATTTATTTAAGTTTTGTTGCACCAGGGGCCAGCATGTTTTTGCATGAATAGCTGAGTATTGTTTGTTTCTGCAATTGTTATCTTTTGTTGTTTTTTTTTATTCTGTGTCAGCTGTTTCCATGGATGCAGTAAATTTTAGCATTGTCATGGTTGCTCATACAAATACGTAGATCTACATTATATTGAAGAAAATTCAGATGTATTTATCATGTTTATGTTCATTTATAGCTCACTTGGACAGAATAATGAATGAAGGTCTTTATTGCAAAAGCATTATAATTTTTATGTGAATAACACCATAACATAAGCAATATTCAGTATTCCTAATTGATTTACATAACAAAAATTTACATTGACAAGAAACAAGATGGAAAAACTACTATATTCATGATAATAACCCACATGTACATGTTGTATATTATAGTTTTGCTTTTAATTGCTTGATATTTTTATACCCCCACTCGTAAGAGAGGGGGCTATATTGCAATCACCTTGTCCGTCCGTCCGTCTGTCCGTCCGTCTGTCCGTCTGTCCGTCCGGTTCAATTTCTCTGCTTCTACTGGATGGATTGGTTTCAAATTTGGTACACAGCTTCAGCATGATGAGTTATACTATGCCTACCCTTTCCAGGTCAGTCCATCATCTACTTCCTGTTTTCCAAGCCGACTTAGACTTTTTTAGGGGAAAAAAAATTTGGAATGTGAAATTTTTCGTAACAGATTTCTCGGCTTCTACTGGATGGATTAGTTTCAAATTTGGTACACAGCTTCAGCATGATGAGTTATACCGTGCCTCCCCTTTCCAGGTCAGTCCATCATCTACTTCCTGTTTTTCAAGCCGACTTAGACTTTTATGGGTAAAAAATTTGAAAAGTGAAATTTTTCGTAACAGATTTCTCGGCTTCTACTGGATGGATTGGTTTCAAATTTGGTACACAGCTTCAGTATGATTAGTTATACTGTGCCTCCCCTTTCCAGGTCAGTCCATCATCTACTTCCTGTTTTCCGAGCTGACTTAGACTTTTTATGGGTCAAAAATAGACAATTTTTCGTAACAGATTTCTCGGCTTCTAGAAAAGGGATTGATTTCAAATTTGGTATACAGCTTTAGCATGATGAGTTGTACCGTGCCTCCCCTTTCCAGGTCAGTCGGTCATCTTCTTCCTGTTTTCTGAATGGCCGAGTGGGGGTATGCTTAGCACGACTTAGTGCAACCCCTTGTTCTTCATATTTTCAATCAGAAATTTATGGAAAGGCAAAGTTAGGATAAATGGTATGCAGGATCTGAAATATCGATATTTCATTGCTCGTATCGTTGAGTCTGACAGTGAAGAGAGCGAAAAGACTGTAGATGTAACTAAATGGGAGACCAACATTAGACAAAGGATTTTCTCTCCTAGAGGTGGGTATATCTTAAAATATCAGACACAGGAAACAAATTAGTTAATTGCTGATACAAATCGCTGAAAGAGTGCAAAGATCCTGCTTCAGAACACATATGTCATTAATGAAGAAAAATTAATTAGCGTTGATTTTTACTATACACGTTATTTGACATAAATACCAGTAACCCATTGTAATATCAAAAAAAGTTCTTTATATAACTACATGTATGTCTTTTATACCTTTTTATACGACCGCTAAAAAATGGCGGCCGTATAATGGTATGATGCTGTTGTCGTCGTTGTCAGTTAACTTTAGTGTATACACGATAACTTTAGTTCTAGTTATCGGAATGCAATGAAATTTCACAATGATATTCCTTACTATTAAAGGATGAATGGGATTTTCGGGGTCCTACCTGTTTTGGTTTCGAAATTAGGGGCCAAAAATGCTACTTTTATGTTTGTTGCCACAATAACTTTAGTTCTAGTCATCCTATTGCTTTGTACTTTGGCATTAATGTTCCTTGACATAAAAGGGTGAATGGGATTGATTTTGGGGGTACCCCCTTATTTTGTTTCGAAATTAGGGGTCCAAAAGGGGCAAAAAATTCAAATATTTTATTGTTTCCACCATTACTTTGTTTCTAACTGGCTTATTGCTGTGAAATTTGTGAAGAATGTTTCTTACAATAAAAGTATGAACCTGATGAACTTTTGCGGGCCCCCTTTTCCCCCGTTATGTAATTAGGGGCCAAAAGGGGCCAAAATTGAAACTTTAATATTAGTCATGTTAGTAATCCGATTTTGAAAAAAAATTTTGAATGTTTGTTCTAGTCAAATAGCGATACAAAATTGAGAATCAATTTTTGCGACCCCCCTTTTTCCCCTTATTATGTAATGAGGGGCCAAAAGGGACCAAAATCGAAACTTTTTTACTTATGATCCGATTTTGAAATTTTTTTTGCATGTTTGTTCTTGTCAAATAGTGGATACAAAATTTAGAATTATTTTTTTCAACCCCCATTTTTCCCCCTATTATGTAATTAGGGCCAAAATGGAAAATTTGTGGTCTAATTTTGATCTCCTTTCTAAAAAAAATAATTCCTTTTAAATTGTAAGTGGAAAGTCCACCAAACGCTGCATGTGTCAAAAACCTTTGTCAGTCCACCATGGGCTGCATGTGTCCAGAGCAATTGACTATCCATATTGGGCCTAAAACGTACAGGGCTCAACATGTTGCGGTTGTATCATGCTGCGCTCAGCGAAGCTTTTTATTAAAGCCTGTTTTGATTTTATTTCAGATTATTTGGACAATCCAAAGCTGTATGAAAACACTGTTGAAACTTTTGGAGAGTATGGTAATTAAACTTTTCATTCTGGTATTTATTTCAACCAATTTTGTAGTATGCAACTTTTCATGTACATGTAATAAAATAGCAGTGAAAAGAAATAATTTATATGAAGCACATGTACATGTGAATAAAATATTATAAAGAAAATGTGAATCCAAGTACAGGTACAAAGGAACCTGTTTGAAATAATGAAGTACTTGAAAAGTTCATTGCCTGGATAATAAGCTTTAACCCTCACATGTGGGAGTACTTATTTAAAGATGACAAAACTCATTATGCTCAGTTAATGTTTTCCATATAGATTTATAAGTTATTCATTTCTGTACTTACAAGTTAACTCTCAATAAAAAATCATTAGACTGTGAATAAATTTCTTTTGAAATGTTTTGCTTTGGTGAACCATAACCATGCTTCTCCATTGAAATATTACAAGTTATGCATTATATATATTAAATGAACAAGTTTAAACTGAAAATTTGTTATGAGAAGTCAAGAGACATTAACATCGTTGTAAACCAATTGCATAAGGTATACATGTATAGCAGAAAAGGGTATGAGTTCTATTATCATGTGCATGCATTGCAACCATATTATCATGCACATGCATTGCAACCATATCATGTGCATGTACTGCAGTAACCATCAATGCTTCTGTACATGAATAATATTAGAAGAAAGTATTTTTTGCCATGTCTTCCAAAATTAAAAATCCCTTTTGTAATGTTTGGCAATTATGATATCAGCAGACAGGCAGGGGAAAATTTTTGTTAAAAAATTTTCTGAGTCAATACTATTAATGTCCTCTTGATATTTTGTAAGAAGCATCTGCATATGGAGTCCCATATTATATTGAATTAAGGTCTGTTGCTCACCTACTTGGTGTCAGTACAAAAAAATCAGTGATTTCTGTCTTTGACTCATATTTTTATACGACCGCAAAATTTTTGCAATCGTATATTGTTATGGCGAGGTGGTTGCCGTCGTCGTCTGGGGAAATTTGGTTTCTGTGCTATAACTTGAGTAAATATTGACGGATTATGAGGAAATTTTGATATGATGTTTGTAACCACTAGAGGAAGCTTCCTAGCGTATATGGGGTTGGTGGCCCCTACTGTTTTAGAAAAAAGGGCCAAAAGGTCCCCTACCGTTTTAGAAATAAGGGCCAAAAGGGACTTAAAAAGGTGTATTGACAAAACTTGTAGAATGTTTATTATTCATTCCATTTTGAAAATTCTTTTTTTATTGTAATCCTCAATAAAATGTGATAATGGTTTTGATGTATATTGAACCATTACATTGCTACAGGGGGTCAAAGGCTGGCAATGCCAAAAAAATCAACTTTTTTTATTTGTGGTCCTATTTTAAAAAAAAAAAAAAATCATTGGAATCCTCGTGAAAATCCCTGCCTGCATTTTACAATCAGATTTGCAATATCTATTTCTGTTTTTGAGATATTAGGAGTCGAAGGGGCAAAAAAATCCATTTTTAAAGGTTGGTAAACTAAAGGCAAATGGATTTACACAAGAACTTAAGCTGTAGTGGGCCAGCCAATTGTTATTAAGTTTTGATATGTTGATTATAGCAACTAAGGGAAGCTTTTATTGCATTTGGGGTTGGTGACCCTTACCATTTAAGAAAAAGGGGATAAAAACGGGTCAAAAATGTCAATTAATAAAGTCTATTAAATGTTAATGTAAATATATATGTGTCAAAATTTAATATGCATATCCATCACAGGATGCATGTGTCAAAAAGTTTTGTAAGTCCACCATGGGTTGCATATGACCAAACCAATAGACTATCCATATTGGGCCTCCAATGTACAGGGTTCAACTTGTTGTGGTTGTATCATGCTGCGCTCGGCAAAGCTTTTTATTCTTTATTTCAGGGGGTAAATTCCATGTTACCAAAGGATGGTTGATAGACAAAACTGAGATCCACATACGTCTCCATAGCAACCCAATATTAATGTGGAAAGCCCGTCACCGTACCCAGACATACAGCGTCAAATGTACTCCACTGGATCATAGATTTAGAGATGTATGACTTTGGTTTCTTAGTATATTTAACATTCATCATAATTCAAATTGAAAATGGAAAAAAAACACTGGTCTGAAGTAAGATATTCACCAACTTCTTACAGTGTATGTACCAAGATATATATTGTTTTTTGTTCAACCACACTGAGTTTAACTTCCGCATTAACATGAGATTGTTGAAAACCCTATGTTTGCTCACTTGCTCATCCATTTTCTTGTTTTGGTTAATATTTTGAGGATTTTAACACAAAGTCTTTTAAATATTGATTTCAGTGTAACAACCAAATGACCTAAAATAGAATTCCCCTTTAAGAATAATTGCTTTAGTTTCTATTGTTTTTCATTCTTTCTTTTGTTTACATGAATTTGCATTTAACTTGATTTCTTGAAAACTAAAGGTAAGATCTTCATAAATATTTGTACACATATTACTCATATCGTATAGCGGGTTATTTTTAGGGTGGTTTAACTTTTGCTTATTTATGGCAGGTCGAGGGAAATAGCGAAAATAAATCCCATGAAAATATCCATCTAAATAGAAATCATATACAAACACATTCTCGGACTGCGAAAATAAAACTAGCAAATTTGTTCACATACCTTATGACACAAAAACCGCGAAAATTTACCCCTGCGAAAATAACCCTATATATGGTATATAACAATGACAACACAATTCAGCAAAATTAAGGCAATTTGAACAAACTTGTTTTTAGCCCACAATGAGTCTTTTTTTTTAATAAAAATGAGATGTATAAAAAGTGAAAGACACAACTTACATATGTCAGTAACAATTAAAAATGCTAATTTTTTAGACTATAGATGAAGATGAAGAAGATGTCTATCAGCCTCATACAATGCCACCCAACACTTTCACTAAAGTCTGTGTATCTGTAAGTTACAAATCATAGGATGCCACCCAATACATTTACTAAAGTGTGTGTATTTGTAAGTTATAAATTATAGGGTGCCACCCAATACATTCACCAAAGTTTGTGTAAATATTAGGACGCCACCCAATACATTTACCAAAGTCTCTTTATCTGTAAGTTATAAATCAGAAAATGTGCTTTAACCATCAAGTGGACGGGAATACTCAAGTGCCATTTGAATCTCAAAGTTGATGATAATGAAGACAACAACATTTGATGCTTAAGACATTAACTCAACACAAATTTAAACATAACTAGACTGCAATAAGCAAGTCAAACTCTCATTAAAATGAAAGTAAATTTAGGTGGTTCTGAAGCTACTTAGCACTTTCTCTTTGATGTGAGAAGCAAACATTGTGGCAATGGAGAGTCATTGATCTGAATAGGCCTATAAAAAATTGGGAAACATAAAATAATACAAAAACAAAGCAAACAACATACAAAAACAACATTCCTCTAATTTTCATCCGATTTATCAACCTCTCAACCAGTTGTGAAAAAATATTTCTCACCTCTAGAGAGAAATTTGTTCTCAGCTTAATTGCACGTGCAATTGATGAGCGACCTTTTGCAATTTCTTACCTGTAAACATTAGAGAAAAACCTTCTACAACTTAATTCTCAATGATTATGGAATTTCTAACATCCAGAGAAATAAATTTGATTATTTTAGTGGCGAGGCTTGCCGAACGATTAAAATATCAAATTTAATTCTCGATCGCGTTGTAGAAGCTATATATTACAACCAAACCCCAATCATCAACACATTGTTGAATCTTGAAATAGCAATACAAATACAAAAGAATGTAGAAGTTAATGAGATAAGGAATAAGTGCACACGACACAACCTACAATATAAAGGACAATTTAAAAAAAATCCTCAATGGAAAACAGCTAGCAGTCTCATCATATATGAAAGGGATTAATATTGCTGTAAAATGATTAAGATAAAATATTCTCTATATGCTGTGAATTCTTTGTTTCTAATTAGACCCTTGCAGAAGGAAAAGAGACACCTGTAGCACAAAATGTACATGGAGAGATCTACAGTCCCAACAACTACATGATATTTTCTGCTAGAACTTTAGACCCAGAGTATCTGGTTAGTAATGCACTAATCTTTTCAGAATTATTTTAATGATATCCACTCATCAGAGAAAAAGTAATCTTTCATTATAACTTTTGTTAAGTACTGTGCTAAAATAGGGAAAATTTTGGTGGTGTAATCGATCATGTTTTAAAGATAAAAAAAAAACATTTTGCAAATTGAAATTATTGAATATTTGTCTTTTTCTGTACATATACTTAAAAAAATATATAATAATGTGCATTGGAAATAATTTTTTTTCAGGTATTATTATTCTGAATTTAGCAAAATAACCCCAATGAATATTTTAATAACTTCATCTTATCAAGACCCTTAACAATTTTGAAAGTTTTTTGATGACACCATTTAGAATAGTTCTTTTTAAATTTAATGGTTGTAATCACTAGTGTTAATGTTTTACTGTTAATACAAAGCCATGCCTGCATTTATGTATCAGTATTTTATGATTGTTTCAGGGTTTCCAGTTTGATTTTTATGTTCATGCCCAGGGTACAGAGCCAAAACATGTTGGTTACAGCTACTTATTACCAATGGAGATGAAAAACTCCAACGACACCAAAACTTTACCAATCACTGGTCTCAAACATAAGCCAATTGGACAAATTAAAGGTAATGGTGTTTCATAACAACTAAATACATTACTGTTATTCAAGCAGAGTAGTAGTTTTACAAAAAAACAGTGAAATATGTATTAATACAAATGACAACAAAGTTCCAGACAATAAATTTTGCTACGCCTGACGCGCGTTTCGTCTATTCAAGACTCATCATAGGCGCTCTACCAAAAATATTGAAAATGCCAAACACTATATGAATTTGAAGAGCATAGAACAATAAAACCAAAAATACCAAACTGGGGAACCAAATTATTACTAAGATAATCTCCTGTAGACCAAAGTTTCATAATGTCTTATCCAAACTATTTTTTCAGTCCATTAGTTTTGTTTTCAAATTTGTTAAACCTGTACTAGATCAACACATGATTATACAAAAAAGTCTTCAGTTCTTGTTAGAATTGTTGCAGGAACACAATTCTCATAACTTTGTATAGTTGCACTGGATGACAATGTCGTTATGTTATGACATTACCAAGGGCAGAAGTAGAATAATAATTAACATTCATAGAAAAGCAATAGCGATCTTTCATTCCCAAAGCCTATTCAGCCAGACCACATTTAGTCCTAAAAGGGTTTCATCTTATTAATTTGATTATGGCTGCATGTCTTTCAAGTGTTGTGTTTATGTTCTGTAAACAAGGTTTTCTTGCTCACAAAAAACGTTTCTTATACTTTATGATTCAAATTGTGTGTAAATAAGCTTTTCTTGTATTTTCAAATCCAGTTGATTACTTATTTATCAAGCCTCTGGTTGGTTTACCAATGTCCATGGAAGTTTCCTACCAAAACTATTGGAAGTTTGAGAGAGCTGCTCTAGATATTGGACATAAAGGAATGGGGTCAACATCCAAACATACTAAGTAAGGTTATAATTGCATTACACAGTATAGCAAGCTTCAAGCTTTGTATGTAACCAACACTTAGATGTACCTGTTAAACATATTTCAAGATTGCCTTAATATGTATTCATAAATCAAATATTTTGGATCCACTGACTTTGTTTGAACCATATCTTAGGTCTAAAGGACTGAAAACTTGAATGACTTTATAAGAATTTCATGAAACTTTTGCACATTGTTTTTATAAAGAAAAGGTGACACCTATTGACCTTGAGGTCAAAAGTTGAAATAACAATAAAAATAAGCAAATCAAGGTACCTCAAGCACTGTTGTTGTGTCAGACATAAGTTTGAAATGAACTAAAATTCACCAATTTTTGAATAAATGCTAAAAGCACGAAAAATTTGCTTACCGCTAAAACAACATGCATTATGATGTTAAAAGATAGGAAGAAAAAGCCTTATACATGTATAACCTTTCTGATATATATCTTTATTTCTTGGGCTTTGATTGCAGCAGAACATTGATGTGAGGATAAGCATGTTATTTTAACTAACAAACCACTGTTTAAAGACAGGGCTGTTCCATAAATTTATCCTTTTCATTTTATTTATGCTCTTCAAATCAGTGGGATAGCTCTTTTGAAAATTTTCCATTAAAATTTTGTGATATATAAGATAAGCGTTAAGTACCGGTAATTATTTTGAAAATGCATACGATACAGCTACCGTCGCTAAGCAGACTTACGCAACGTCATAGAAGGGCTTTCTACGAACACAACGTTACAATCGTTTATCGTCAGAATATCACAAACTGTGTGCAAAGGTGTTTAGAAAGAAAACCAAGTCAAAAGAAGACGATGATAATACAGAAGAGGAAGATTTTCAGGAGATTGGAGAAGATACTGACAAAGATGAAAAATTTAAAGTGGGATGAAGGACGTCTGATTGTCGAGTTAGGAACTCTTGCCAATGAACTTTTCCAATGTAAACTGTGTAAAGAGACGGGCCTATTTTTCCACAAAAGTCTTTCAAATGTTTAGGCACCGCCGGAAATAATACCTTTGTCTCGCTATCAAAAAGTACTAGCAAAATTTAGGGTCAACCAGGTCTGAAACATATTGCATTGCCTTTTTACTGGTCCAGGAGCCCACAAGACAATGCAAGACAGTAGAAATTTCATGCTAGTGTAGATTTGTTTATTTTCCTGCATGGATATCTATGATTTAATGGAACAGCCCTCAATCAAGCAACTAAAATGCTATTTATGCTTATTTTTAACAATTTTTTTTCAGGATTTTTTTAACTAATCATGATAAGTAAGACAAATGATTGTTAATAAAATTCAAGAGCATAATATGGTATAAAGTTTTTAGAGCTTTTTGTATCTGGATACCATAGATATAAGCTTGTTT
Source organism: Arcuatula senhousia (assembly GCA_963971305.1). Lineage (NCBI taxonomy): Eukaryota > Metazoa > Mollusca > Bivalvia > Mytilida > Mytilidae > Arcuatula > Arcuatula senhousia. Next base: position 43,266,421 of record OZ020311.1, read on the forward strand.
ATTATATATTACAAATTACATTTTTTTTTTGTATTTATTTTAATTTATTTGATTTCATTTGAACTCCAATTGTTGCCCTATGATGTAAAACATTTTTGTCTGACACAATTATGTCTCTATCAGTCTAATCAACTTAACGTCCATACTTTGTTCATCTTCTACACACTGTCCATTTATTTGCAATTGCTTATCTATTTTGATTTTAACTGTACCTCTAGGTTATTTCTCACTTCTTATTGAACCAATTTTGTTTGGAGAATGAGTTTATTTAAATTTCCTTGAAACTTGATCTCAGGAACAGCCATTCAGATCTTTATAATTTTTTGTACAATGTGTTCAGGTGCATTCTAGCATATGGTTTACTTAATGTGGATTCATTTATTTTTGTGGGTACCAATTTTCATGGTTTGGTGAAAAAGGATCAGTTTATGGATTCTTAAATTCGTGGTTCTTTAGTCTGCAGCATACACACCAATGTTAAATTTCCTTTTCGTGGGATATCAAATTTCGTGGTTCAAGGCTACCCACGAAAACCACAAAAATTGATATTCCACGAATAATAATGAAACCACAGTACTTGGGTAACTGTTTCTTCAAAATAAATTCATCTGTTTTGCATTTCATTATGTAACATTAACATACAGTTTATCAGTCATGAAAGATGTTATAATTTATTGCATGTGGTAGATTAATTATTATTTGAGAAAAAAAATTCTTAGGGATAACTAACATGCTAAAAGGGCTGTCAAAAGAATCTATATGCTGCGGATACTCAACAATATGATGTTTTGCCAGTTGGCTGATTGATATACATATTCTTTTAAGAAAAGTAGTTTTAATGGAATCTAGCAAATCATTTTGAACTCCTCTCCATATATATTCTTAAACAGCTTTTCTAATTGCAAAATATTGTTTTTGTAATATTATATTAACTTCTTAATACTTATAAACACTGACAAAGTTGATATTCAGAGATGTTAATCAGATATATGTATTCTTTTACTCTATAGGACTGACACTGTTAGAGAAAATACAATAATCTCCTTACAGTCAGCTGGTAGTCATGTAAGTTTAACTAGCTCATAAGTCCGAGGAGTATGGACAGTGGGGAAGTGGGGTCTTAAATCACTGTCAACTATTCAGAAAATACAATAATCTCCTTACAGTCAGCTGGTAGTCATGTAAGTTTAACTAGCTCATTAGTCTGAGGAGTATGGACAGTGGGGAAGTGGGGTCTTAAATCACTGCCAACTATTCAGAAAATACAATAATCTCCTTACAGTCAGCTGGTAGTCATGTAAGTTTAACTAGCTCATAAGTCCGAGGAGTATGGACAGTGGGGAAGTGGGGTCTTAAATCACTGTCAACTATTCAGAAATACAATAATCTCCTTACAGTCAGCTGGTAGTCATGTAAGTTTAACTAGCTCATAAGTCCCAGGAGTATGGACAGTGGGGAAGTGGGGTCTTAAATCACTGCCAACTATTCAGAAAATACAATAATCTCCTTACAGTCAGCTGGTAGTCATGTAAGTTTAACTAGCTCATAAGTCCGAGGAGTATGGACAGTGGGGAAGTGGGGTCTTAAATCACTGTCAACTATTCAGAAAATACAATAATCTCCTTACAGTCAGCTGGTAGTCATGTAAGTTTAACTAGCTCATAAGTCCGAGGAGTATGGACAGTGGGGAAGTGGGGTCTTAAATCACTGTCAACTATTCAGAAATACAATAATCTCCTTACAGTCAGCTGGTAGTCATGTAAGTTTAACTAGCTCATAAGTCCGAGGAGTATGGACAGTGGGGAAGTGGGGTCTTAAATCACTGTCAACTATTCAGAAAATACAATAATCTCCTTACAGTCAGCTGGTAGTCATGTAAGTTTAACTAGCTCATAAGTCCGAGGAGTATGGACAGTGGGGAAGTGGGGTCTTAAATCACTGTCAACTATTCAGAAAATACAATAATCTCCTTACAGTCAGCTGGTAGTCATGTAAGTTTAACTAGCTCATAAGTCCGAGGAGTATGGACAGTGGGGAATTCAAGTGGGGTCTTAAATCACTGTCAACTATTCAGAAAATACAATAATCTCCTAACAGTCAGCTGGTAGTCATGTAAGTTTAACTAGCTCATAAGTCCCAGGAGTATGGACAGTGGGGAAGTGGGGTCTTAAATCACTGTCAACTATTCAGAAAATACAATAATCTCCTTACAGTCAGCTGGTAGTCATGTAAGTTTAACTAGCTCATAAGTCCGAGGAGTATGGACAGTGGGGAAGTGGGGTCTTAAATCACTGTCAACTATTCAGAAAATACAATAATCTCCTTACAGTCAGCTGGTAGTCATGTAAGTTTAACTAGCTCATAAGTCCGAGGAGTATGGACAGTGGGGAAGTGGGGTCTTAAATCACTGTCAACTATTCAGAAAATACAATAATCTCCTAACAGTCAGCTGGTAGTCATGTAAGTTTAACTAGCTCATAAGTCCGAGGAGTATGGACAGTGGGGAAGTGGGGTCTTAAATCACTGTCAACTATTCAGAAAATACAATAATCTCCTTACAGTCAGCTGGTAGTCATGTAAGTTTAACTAGCTCATAAGTCCGAGGAGTATGGACAGTGGGGAAGTGGGGTCTTAAATCACTGTCAACTATTCAGAAAATACAATAATCTCCTTACAGTCAGCTGGTAGTCATGTAAGTTTAACTAGCTCATAAGTCCAAGGAGTATGGACAGTGGGGAAGTGGGGTCTTAAATCACTGTCAACTATTCAGAAAATACAATAATCTCCTTACAGTCAGCTGGTAGTCATGTAAGTTTAACTAGCTCATAAGTCCGAGGAGTATGGACAGTGGGGAAGTGGGGTCTTAAATCACTGTCAACTATTCAGAAAATACAATAATCTCCTTACAGTCAGCTGATAGTCATGTAAGTTTAACTAGCTCATAAGTCCGAGGAGTATGGACAGTGGGGAAGTGGGGTCTTAAATCACTGTCAACTATTCAGAAAATACAATAATCTCCTTACAGTCAGCTGGTAGTCATGTAAGTTTAACTAGCTCATAAGTCCGAGGAGTATGGACAGTGGGGAAGTGGGGTCTTAAATCACTGCCAACTATTCAGAAAATACAATAATCTCCTTACAGTCAGCTGGTAGTCATGTAAGTTTAACTAGCTCATAAGTCCCAGGAGTATGGACAGTGGGGAAGTGGGGTCTTAAATCATTGTCAACTATTCAGAAAATACAATAATCTCCTTACAGTCAGCTGGTAGTCATGTAAGTTTAACTAGCTCATAAGTCCGAGGAGTATGGACAGTGGGGAAGTGGGGTCTTAAATCACTGTCAACTATTCAGAAAATACAATAATCTCCTTACAGTCAGCTGGTAGTCATGTAAGTTTAACTAGCTCATAAGTCCCAGGAGTATGGACAGTGGGGAAGTGGGGTCTTAAATCATTGTCAACTATTCAGAAAATACAATAATCTCCTTACAGTCAGCTGGTAGTCATGTAAGTTTAACTAGCTCATAAGTCCCAGGAGTATGGACAGTGGGGAAGTGGGGTCTTAAATCATTGTCAACTATTCAGAAAATACAATAATCTCCTTACAGTCAGCTGGTAGTCATGTAAGTTTAACTAGCTCATAAGTCCGAGGAGTATGGACAGTGGGGAAGTGGGGTCTTAAATCACTGCCAACTATTCAGAAAATACAATAATCTCCTTACAGTCAGCTGGTAGTCATGTAAGTTTAACTAGCTCATAAGTCCGAGGAGTATGGACAGTGGGGAAGTGGGGTCTTAAATCACTGCCAACTATTCAGAAAATACAATAATCTCCTTACAGTCAGCTGGTAGTCATGTAAGTTTAACTAGCTCATTAGTCCGAGGAGTATGGACAGTGGGGAAGTGAGGTCTTGAATCACTGCCAACTACCCAGAAAATACAATAATCTCCTTACAGTCAGCTGGTAGTCATGTAAGTTTAACTAAACCCTCAAGTCAGAGGAATCTGGACAGTGGGGGTGGGTGGGTTGGGGCTTCAGTCAATGTCAACTACCCAGAAAAAACAATCATCTCCTTACAGTCCGCTGGTAGTCATGTAAATGAAGATAATAACATAAGGACATAACAGCCCTCTGTCTGACGAGCAATCATCTAGCTCGTTAGTCAGAGGAGTCTGGACATTGGGGGCCTTTAACATGTATCGGTTATTACTCTCCCCTTGCATGGGACGACAATTTTTCATTCCTTACAAATGACCGGTATGTTTCTTTAAATCTGAAAATGGTGTCAAGAAACAGTTAAAAAATGGTTCCTTAAAATTTCACCTATGACGAGGATCATACCATGAGCCTTAGCTTTTCTTAATAATTAAACATAAAATTTATACCCAAAAAAATCTCTGCACAAATTTGAATTTCTGTACTGGTCAACAATTTTTGTGAAAGTTTTTCCCCTTTGACCATAAAAATCAAATCCCCTGTGTAAGGAAATTTAAGTGACATTTACACCCTTATGTTGTATATTTTTCAGGGAGCTGATTTTGTGGAGTTTGATGTGATGTTGAGTAAAGACTTGATACCTGTTATATACCATGATTTTCATGTTCTCATCACTTATAGAAAGGTATGTGTCCTGTTACAAGCTTATCATTTCAGATTTGTCCTCATGATGGCTGAAATGGTGTTTACAGAACATGGAACAATTAGCAATCAATCTATCCTTACTGCTTGTGTATTGGTCATCTTTTTTTGGGAGGGGTATCGGAAAGACCACCTGAAATGAGTATGAAGTAAATATACATGAATGTAAAAACCAAAATACAAAAGCTGTATACCGGTAACTATTTTCTTCAAACCAAAGTTGATAGAGAGGCAAGTAGGTAGGATGAAATTGTCTCAGCAACTATATTTCACAGTCACACAATATTTTGCTATGCAAAAAGCATGTTGCTAATTCCTTGTTAGCTCTTGGAAGAATTTCACTTTCTATTTCCTGCATGGATATTATACAAGATATTTGATATTTAAATATTTTAAGGGATATTGTCTACGAAAAATGAAATTTTTGTACTCATAAAAAAGGCCAACATACAATTAGTTTTGCATATTTTTAAACATATGTTCAATAAATATATCTGTGGTACCCTATTAATCTAAAATTGAAAAACAATCTTCACTATATAATATTTGTAAAGCTTTACAATAATTCATATTCATTGGCTTTAATCCCGTCTTAGCATGCACACTATATTTAATTTTGTTTATAAACTTTGCTGGTTCATACATGCAACCAGTAATCCGTATGACATGGTTATAGCCTGTGTAGAAATATACATGGCGGCAAAAACACCAAAGTGGCCATTCAAAGAAAATGACAATAATTGCCCGTATATAAGTAAATGAAGATTATTTAGATAGTTTCCATTGTGATTGTTTAATTTGTTATCATATAAAAGTCTTTGGGAACAAAACATCCATACCTCAATCGATGGCTGTATTAAATACACTAAAAATATCTCTGTTGTCACGAAGGTAAACAAATAATCAATCAACAAGGTCGAATAATTTTGAGCTAAATAAACCAAGTTTAAGGCAAATTGGTAATAAATGTGTATTCTAAGGTTTTTTTTATTGCATTTCGGTCTAAATGACATAAAAAAATTGAGGAGGAAAAAATTGTGATTTGGTAGTCAATATGCCTTTAAGAACTAATACAATACTTTTGATGTGCTTTTCTATAGAAAAAGCGAGAAGAATTGGAGAATTTCAAAATATCAGTAAAGGACCTGACCCTCTCTGAACTTCAATCTATGCAAGTATGTATACATTATTTATGTTTAGCTAGTACTTATTTAAAAAAATAAGTATACAGTGTAAACAGAAATTTTTTGTGGGGATTTCATTTCAGTAAATAAGTGAGTACACGGGCAAAAATGCTCGCACAAAATTCATGCCAAATTCCCATGACATGAGTTTCGCAAAAATTTCGTGTGAAGCATTTTTTCCTGTGTAAGAATAACCCACCAATTGAAAATATTTAGTTGAAGAGAGTATTCAGAGAAATTCACTAAAAATTTAGCTCCACTACATAGCTATTGCTCAGTTCTTGTTTTAAACATACACTTTTTGATATATTGTGGATTCATTTATTTTCATGGGTACCAATTTTTGTGGTTTGATGAAAATTGATAAGTTCGTGGATTCTTAAATTTATGGTTCTGAAGTCTGTAGCATACAAATCAATGTTAAATTTCTTTTTGGTGTTGTATCAAATTTCTTGGATCAACACCACCCATGAAAACCATGACAATTAATACCCCACGAATAATAAATCCAAGTTATGTATAAAAAGGTATTAATTAATGATCTAATAAGGTCAAGAATGTTTTATTAAAATTTACCACAATGTAGACTTTGTTGAGTATACTGTTGTTTACATTTACTTCCTTATCTGACATATTTGACAACCGCTTTTAATGAAGGTCAAGCAGATTTAAGGGCTGTTCTAGAGGTCAAATGTTGAGGAACTAGAGAAACTTCAGCTAATTATTTTTTGTGGTGTATTTCGAAAAAGAGAATTTTGTTCAGGACAAACAAGTGGGGAAGGGGGGGTATGTAGGTAGTGTAAAAAGTTCCTCATGACATTTGAATCTGGAACAGGCCTATGATTGTCTGTTTCTGTCTGTCCCTCTATTTGTCAAAGTTACAGCATTATGTCTTTTGTACATATTCTTGTTCAGGCTCATTTAAAGGATTTAGAACACTTTCAGACATGTTCAAATAAAATTTATGACAGTTTCTTTGGTATAATAGATTTCCTCATCTGCTCTGATATCAAACAGATGTTTCATTTGAACAAAGGTCTTATGGTTTAAGAATTTCAAATTTTAAACATAATTATTTGCATATACTGCATCTTTTTTGTTATAACCTATCCTTATTCAGCTATAGTCAAAAAAATGTATCTCATCACTCATCGTTGGGAAACCTCTATAGGTATGATTTTAGTAATTACCCTTACGTCACATAAGCCTGCCCTTTTTTGGAAGAATAATCTTGTACGAATTGACACTCTCGAGCTCTGGTATTGGTTGAATTGAGAGAAAAGAAATGTTTTTAGCAAATCTATTATATTTCTATTCTTTAGAAAATAAAAATTAAATTTTAAATAGGATTTTTGAATTTTTGATAATTTCTTAATGATGACAGAAGTAGGTACTGAATGTAGTGTGAAATTATAATGTTTGTAAACAAGGCCATGTGAAAGTGCCGAAAATGCCGCAGTTAAGGGGAAAGGAAGCAGCTGTATTTCTAATTTACTGAAAAAGGTATGAAAGATTTGTATTTTGAAAGATAGATTTTTTAGAATTTAATATCCAAAATTGGTCAAGTATTAATGTCTATGGGCAAATAATTACTGAAATCATTCCTATAGGCTATTTTATTATTGTTGAACTGCTTTCTTTCTATAGCATGTGACAACACTTACATATATTTAAGAATTAACTGAACATTCCTGTTGATTATCATTATGATGACTAAGATGTATGGGAAGGAGGAAATGTCATATTTCAGGTGCTTCAAGTATATCATTGTGAGCTAAAATGTGGGGGGGATTTGTTATATAACAGATGCTTTTAGTGTTTCTATTTTAGTTATTGAGTGCAGTACATAAGAAAGAAGAAGTTGAGTTTGGTGAGTGGCCCATATTGGTCACAGTTTCTTCACTGCACCCATTTAAAACTGAAGTATATGCTAATGATATCCATTCCTTATTTGTGCCTCCTTGTATTAATACTGTTTTATACTTCAATCTTTCAAATCTGATTAAAATGAAATCTAGTAATTGTTCCCTACTGTCTCTGCATGGTAGACCTGAAGACATCCCATTCTACTTTCTGTTCTGATAACATTTTCAGAATCCTCTGGATTTATCATAAGAAATCATGCTTTCAAAATCTTGAAAGGTAATTTGATTGATTAATTCAAAGGGTCACCAGAAGAGAAGGTAGAATGAGATGTCTTCCAATTTACTATATAGTGACAGTAGGGATCAATGGATAGATCTGACTTTAATCCTATTGGCAATCCTTCTATTTGAGGAGTCAAATTGTATCGACTACATGTCAATATATGATATCATGCTAATACAGGCATATAGCTTTATTGGTTTTTTTAGAGCTCAACTGATTTCAAATTCGAAATTCAAGAGAGAAAATAAAAATGATACATTGAAGAATGATTGCAATATAAATATGATTACAGTTCATTTACTCGACAGAAAATCTTTTTATATGATTTTGGCTTGAACAGGAAAAATGCAAAGGGGACACTCCATGTTTTTTTCTTCTTTCTAAGCCTTATCCGTATGAAAATTTTATGTCAGGTCAATGTACTATTATTGTTTTTATTAATAATTCCTAGCCTGTTCATTACTTATAATGGGCAAAGAAATATCTTTGAATGATTCATAGTACTTTAAAAAAAACTACCCTACATTGACTCTTTGACAGATGCACAACTATTGTTCTATCAAGTCTTGGGTAAAAATTGCATATACCTATCAATGTTAATCTGGTACAAACCTTTATGTCATTGGACCAATAAGTTACAAGGTCATTGATTGAATTAAAAATAATTTAAACCTCTGGTATCTTTAACTCCAAATACAAACCAGATCTGTAGCTTTTTATGATGAACTTTTCTGATTTTGTGGTCAGTCAAATCAGAAAAATTCAGTGCATCAACCCAGAAATTTTATGAAAAGTCTCTTGTAAAACTGATTTGATATGAAGCTTTTTGCCTGAATATCATTACCAGCACTTTATATAGCTATATTCAAAATGCTTATTGTTTATAATACTCAGACCTTACAACTGATTTACATGTTCCAACACTTATATATATATTTTGCAGAGGCTATTACAGTATATTAAATCATAGAGATATATGCAATTTTTACCCTAGATGTTGTAATGGATAGCATCTGAAAGCTTATGTGAATCAGATTCCTTGTTCCTCGTCAACTTTAAACTAGCTGTAAGAAATATCAGTTACGTAAAAAAAAAGATATTTTATAAAAGACAAGATAGGATAAGAGCAAAAATTCTGTTTTTCGAAAGAGAAAAAATCTGAACGCTGTTCAGTTAAGATCATTTGGAAGGAGTTTATAGGAATGTAAAACTGCTGAGCCACGCACAAACTTTACATGAAATCCATAAGACCTTATTCAGTATGTGAATAGCCAGTTTTACACACTGATAAACTCCTTCAAAATTATCTGTAATAGAAGACGTGATCCTATTATGAGAGTATCCTCACAAGTATAGAAAGGTGGAGCTAATATAAAATTGTTGTGATTTGTGTAAATGTATTTTTAGTGTCCTTTCTTACTGATCATGATTTTTATCCCAGAATTTGATTAGATATATGAAAATTATTTTAATAGTTTCATATCATTCCAATTTTCATTCTTTCATATTGAAATGTTACTACATGTTTTTATACAATTTTATTCTACTGTAATGGCAAGTAAGAAAAGTCATTTTTAGAAATCTATCGATGTGTAAATGTTACAACTCAATCTGAAGTTGATTAAACTCCACAGCTGTATGTAAATTTGCAACTGACTTGTCAGGGTTGTACATATATAAATTCCTTTTAAAATCTTTATTACTTATATTTCTATTATTTTTTAACATTGATCCTATTGACACTATGGAATGGCAAGGAAAGCTTGATATTTTGGAAAAGTGGGGATCTATGAGATTCTTATTAGAATTTAAAATGTTTTTTTATGACAAAAGGGTTTGGGACCTTAATACAAAACCAATGCAGTGTTTATTAAGTACTTATCATTGAAGGAATCAAAATAAGGAATAATTAAGGATGCTCGCTGGTCTTGTTTTGGTATTTCTGTCATTTTTTCGGAATCCTCTGGATTTTACCATAAAAATAGGGTTAAAATTTTTGCCCACGAACCCCCTATTTTCTTGTTATTAATGTCTTTAATATGTCATGAGAGGGTTATAGACAAAGTTTTATCAAATTCTATTTATTCTGTCATGGGTTTTAACAGCTAAATAGTGCTAATGCTAAAGCTATGAAAAAGTCAGAGAAAACCTTTTCCCGCCAAAACTTTAGCGTCAATTATCTTGAAAACGAGTTCACGAACCTATAATTTTTTTTTGCTTATTTTATATCTATTACTATTATCTTTTCATTTAAGGCATCACATTTGAAACCTATTTATTTTCAATTATAGTAGCGAACATCCTTAAATAAGTCATATATTTGATTTGTCTGTCATGTAAAAGGCAATCATATGTAAATTTGTTTTGTCTTCTACTCATAAGTGATATAACAGCTTTGATGCCTTTAATTATAAAAGCAATGTCTGCACACAAAATCTCTAAATAATATATTATGTATGTTCTGTAGCAATGTTACCTTACTTTGACTATTATGTTCAATTCTGTCTTATAATGGCATTTGTCTTTTGCTAATGGATTACATGTCTGTATGTTTCAGATGAGAAATACATGGATGAATTGGACCCATTTGATCAGCAGCCATTCCCAACATTGAAAAGATGTTTTGAAGCTGTTGATGACCATGTAGGCTTCAATGTAGAACTCAAATATCCAATGGAACTTATAGTAGGTTACTTGAACATAGATGTTTAAAGTTATTGATTTACTGTTATTTTTTGCAAGCAAGTATGCTGTCTTGCTATCTGCAATCGTATAAATCTCACCCAAGTGAGGCTTGTGTCAATCTTTAGGGTGTCCAATACAAAACTATTGTTTTAATTTGATACACATATCGGTACATCATCTTCGCTAGCCAAGGGTTACGATCCGCTATTTCTCATCTTCACCCTTGGCAGATCTAGAAGGTTTTTGTAATCTCAACATTTTAATTATCTCCATTGAAGCAATATCTATTCCAAGTTAAAAAAATTATTTTCATCCAGATAGTTGCAAAAATAGGAGATATTTCATTCTATTAACAACAAACATTTATCTAAAGATAAAATAAAGATAATTTTGGTAAGATTTGATCAAAACTGTTAATATATTTTGCAAAAATAATAATTATTTATCACCTATCTAAACCCACATGTTTGTTAACAGATTGTTTAAAAATGGGGATGGAGTAATTTGATTGGATGCAGCCAACTTTCACTGCATCCAATCAGATGAGAGAATGTATGACCACAAAAATCCTTCTAGATCTGCCAAGGGTGAAGATGAGAGATAGCGGATGGTAACCCTTGGCTAGCGAAGATGATCGGTACATGTATTCATAAAAAACGTGTCTGCTGCAAAAAAAAATGACAAAATTTTCTGTGGTATTTCTAGCCATATTTTATGAAGTGGCAGTTTTCTTTAAAACAGCCTTTTGATTTATAGTATACACAATCAGCATAGGGTCCCTCGATAATGTTAAAATTGATTTAAGGTCTGTTGCTCATCTACTTCCTATTAAATGAAATCCAGTCATTTTTGTCTCGCCTGCGAAGCAGAGCGGGACATAGGTGTTACTTTACCGGCAGCGGCGGCGTTAACTTTTTGGAAAAGTTTTATGAGCACCTCCATATCTCAAGAACTATAGGTCCTGGGTTGAAGAAACTTGGTATGCATATGCCCCAGTAGTAGCTTAGCACAGTTGCATCCCCATCTTTTGACCTTGACCTTGATTTTTCAGTTGAGTGACTTTGACAATTTTCAATACATATAATAGCAATAAAAAAGTTTTGCGAGCACCTCCATATCTCAAGAACTATAGGTCCTAGGTTGATTAAACTTGGTATGCATATGCCCCAGTAGTAGCTTAGCTCAGTTGCATCCCCATCTTTTGACCTTGACCTTGATTTTCCGGTTGAGTGACTTAGACAATTTTCAATACATTTAATAGCAATGGAAAAGTTTTGTGAGCACCTCCATATCTCAAGAACTATAGGTCCTAGGTTGATGAAACTTGGTTTGCATATGCCCCAGTAGTAGCTTACCACAGTTGCATCCCCATCTTTTGACCTTGACCTTGATGTTCCGGTTGAGTGACTTTGACAATTTTCAATACATATAATAGCAATGGAAAAGTTTTGTGAGCACCTCCATATCTCAAGAACTATAGGTCCTAGGTTGATGAAACTTGGTATACATATGCCCCAGTAGTAGCTTAGCACAGTTGCATCCCCATCTTTTCACCTTGACCTTGATTTTCGGGTTGAGTGACTTTGATTATTTTTATTGCATATATTTGCAATGTTTAAGTTCTATAAACATCTTTTGATCTCAGAAACTGAAAATCCATGTAAATTCAAAATATAGTGGAAGTAAGAAACAATAATTGTTTCTGATGGTGCCGGCAGGCGAGACATACTTTCGTGTTAACTCTTGTTTGTCTTTGACCTAATCTTTTATTTGCAAATTCTATGTAAAGGATCTTCCCCTTTAAAGATGATAATTGCATATTTCCATTTTTATCTAAGTAAACCATTATAAAAAAAAACATTTTTGAGAAATAATGAATAAACTTAGCTTCTTTATTTTGAAATATTTTTAGATCTATTTTTGCAATGTACATATCATTTCAGGATGGAACATATGAAGAAATTAATTATTTTGACAGAAACAAATATGTTGACAATATTTTACGATGTGTTTTTGAGAATGCTCGAAGCAGGAGAGTGGTCTTCTCAAGCTTTGATCCTGATACTTGTATGCTGTAAGTTAAATCTATAGATAATTTATTCAAACATATAACAGTAATTGCGTTGAGGGGTATGAGTATTGGCTAATGTATGCCATTAAGACATTGATTCAGCATCAAAACAGAAAACCATTATTCTCTGAAGGATTCTGGAGATTTCCAAGTCTTTATGTTAAGAAGCATATTGAATTTGATGCCTTCTGCAAAGTTTTTACTTTTCTTTCATTCCCCCTTGAAGGTTGTCTAACTTGAGATTACTGAGATGATCATCTTATAATCCCTATTATGTCTTCACAACCCTGTTGCGTTTTGTGTTTCTACCAAACCCTAAGATCGCAATGGAAGAGGGAGGTTTGGTGCACCACAAAACCTGGTTTAACCCACCATTTCATTTGAAATGCCTGTACCAAGTCAGGACCATTGCGATCTTCAACTTTTCTGGTATGTCTTCCATGTTTTGTCTTTTCTCTTCGACATTGAGATTTGATCCAACAAGTTCGGTAAGTTTGTTATTAACTTTTTTAGCTATCAGTAAACAGTGTTAATTATATCCAAGCAAACAAAGTTTGGGAGCAGTGTGTTAGAATCCCCCTGTTTGTCTGTCTGCAAAAAATTGATAGGTTCGTGACCTTGTTTTCAAGATAATTGAGGTTAAAGTTTTGGCAAGAAAAGGTTTCTCTGACTTTTTTACAGGTTTAGCATTAGCACTATTTAGATGTTAAAACCCATGACAGAATAAATAAGATTTGATAAAACTTTGTTAATAACCTCTTTATGACATATTAAAGACATTGATAACAAGAAAATAGGTGTTTGTGGGCAAAAAAATTAACCCTACTTTGATGGTAAAAACCAGAGGATTCCGAAATATGACAGAAATCCCCCCCCCCCCCCAAAAAAAAAAGCATCCTCAAGGTACCTCATACGTGAATTTTCATCAAGAAATTTAATGGTTCCTCAGTATCAATCAAGGGAGACAATAACCTTATTACTTCTTACCAAGAGAATCAGTTTGTTGTGAAAGTGTGATGATTTTCTTACCTTGATTTACACTAATCAATTCAACTCAACCTGTTAAAAGCTCTCTGAGACCTATGGAGCTTAAATTGTTATAACCTACTGTTTGTCTTTTGACACATTTATTTTATTGAATTAATTAGAATAAAAAACACTTTATTTTAGGTTGAGATTAAAACAGAACAAATACCCTGTTTTGTTTTTGACATGTGGACAAATCCGAAAACCAGATGATTACATTGACCCCAGGTCTAACAATGCCAAAACTGCTATTAATTTTGTTAACTTTGCAAATTTACTGGTATGTTGTATTGTTGTTACAAAGCTTAGTTTAGATATTAGTTTTATGAAAAAATATCATAATAAGTTATCTTAATTAAACCTAGTTCATTGAAAAAAACCAAAGTAGGTACTGGTAATAATTTTTACTTAGGTCATCTTAAATTAATTCCTAGCTTCTCATCCAAATTTCTTGGAAAAAGTGGGCTTCAGGACAAATTTTATTTTGAATTTTTTATCAAGTTTGATAAAATATCCTGCCATTTTGAAGGAAATGACCAAAAATGAATTTGGCAGAAAATCAAAATACAATCTTTAAGAGGCGGCTGAAAAAATTGAAAAGGAGGGGATGAGAATCTAGGATATTTTTAATGTTGGCCTTACTATTCATTAAATCCAAAAATAAAGCTTATATTTCAATTCAACTTAATCAAAAAATGTCTTTTCTCTAAAGATCAATATAGACAAAAGAATGATAAGAAAAGAAACATAAAATTTATCAACAGAAATAGTTCAGGTCTGTTATTAAGTATAAAAAATGTATAAAAATCATTATGTAGAAAATAAAAATAACAAGATGTGGAATAAGTGTATAAGATACAAGTTACATGGGGTGGTTTGTTTTATTTGAAGAGATACGCCTGAGGAAACATTTAATCTATGGCAGGTCAAACATACATCCATGCATGCTATCGAGTGCAGAAACGTAGTGTAGAATCTGAAGAAATAAACAGTTAAATAAAGGTTTTCTTGATCATTAAAATCACTCTGTAAATGGTACAGTGTAGACAGATATCAATTTTATTTTCTGATTTCAGGGTATTGACATTGACTCGAACATAGTATTAAAACAACCAGACCTTATAAAGGACATCAAGAAGTATGGGCAGGTCTTGTTTTGTTGGGGAGAGGATAACAACGACTCAAATGTGATTAACAATCTGAAACAATTAGGAGTAGATGGCATTATATATGACAGGTAAATAAAATTATCTTACTTCAAGAGATAATGTGGTACAAATGAAAGGAGTTGGCATGGTTTTACTTTTAAATGCTGTCTTTTTTTTTTAAGTACAAATAAGAGATTTTTTGTTTTGGTCAGATAATGGTGAAATGTGTTCAATGAAAAAAAAAAATCTTATAAAATGACTACTTCTTCTGCCTGCTGTCTTAAAACTTCACTGATTTTCTTGCATGTTTCACAACCTTATAAGGCAGCAATTGTAATACAGGTTCGAAAGGTACATACTTCATAATAACTAGGCTCTATAAAAATATTTTAAATTAGCATGTAGCTTAAACTTCTCTGGCTTTTGCTTTGCAGCTACATATAATATGTACACTGAAACTTTATCTTCAGTTTTTAAATATAAATGATGATTTCAGCTAAGTAACACAACAGTGTTGGTCAACTTTTGTTAACTTAATTGCAATCATTGCTAGAGGTTAAAATTTAATTTATCTAAAACTTGTCATCAACCTCTATTTAGAAGATACAGTACCTTGAGCAGGTTCTCCATTTAATTTGAATGTTGAGTTCATAAGAATATAGGCGACAGTTAAGGGTTATGAAACATAACTTTACACTAAAAAAATAGAAAAACTAGAAAACTTGTAACTCAATAAAACCATTGCTTTATGTTTAATTGTATCTTGGTACTTACAATAGCAGAAGAATATAAAGATTTTTTTTGTAAAAGAAAATGAAGAAATGAACTTTTAATCAAGATCTGTTCAGGTTTTATTTCAACATGGTAATTTACAATCACTCTGTGACTACCATAGATGCAATGGAACTGAAAACAAGTCATTATTTGAATCTAGAATTATATTTTAACTTTGAAAAGAAGTAAAAGTTTATGAAGTAGACTAACACTTCCCAAGAGTGAGAAGTCATGCTGGCATGGCTATTGAATGATTTTGGTTAATATTGTAGCAATTAACATGTAAAGTTAATTAACCGCCTTAGCCATACCAGCATGACTAACCCCCTTAAAGTACAGGTTAGTCAGCTCAAAAGTATTATTTTCTGAAGTCCAAAATAATTTCAGATTCAAATAATAACTGGTTTGAACAATTCTACAAAGTTTATTTTTACACAGTTGTGAGGATAAGCTTTCAATTTAGCTGATACATTTTATAAGTATTTATTTAAAAAAAAAAAAAAACCTGTTACTATTTATATATTGATACAGGTGGATGGTCCATGACGATGTTATGTGGGAGTTTAGTGACGATAGGAAAGTCGTCGGGTAAAAATCAAACATTTTTTTTAGTTTATAACCTACTTTTGTGGCATTTGAGAATCAAGTATATAAGATGTTACCACTAGGTTTGGGGGTCTAAAACTGAGGATCATTTTCAGACATTAAAATATAAAGCTGTTTTTCAATTTAAATGCTTTTTATAATTTATATCATTTGTTTTTATTTTTATTTCTTTATAACTTTTTTTTTAGCAATTTGTGAAATAAATGCAAACTTGACAATTTAGCAGAAATTAAAAATGAAATTACAGGGGAGATAATTGGTGGGAAATTTACATACTACATTAATACAATTTAGTAGACATGGAAAGGAAAATTTATGTTTTGTAAATGCCAGTATTTTGTTAAAGTACTGCAATCCCATGTTTCCCAAATTCTATCTGATCCATCATATTTTTGAAATTTACCCTGAGACCACCTGAAATGTAGTTAACAAGATTATATCAAATGTATTCCTATACTAAAATACAAACTATTGTTCCTCCATATGTGTCTATATATACGCATGTTTAAATTTTTATTTCATCATCATCTCATCATCTTCCTGATACGGGAGTAGACTCCGTGTGGAGTGTGGAACTTCCCGGAACAACTGCGCTATTTCATTTTTATATTCATTTATTAAATATAACCAATATATAATTTTATTAACTATTGTTCTGTTCAATATTGATACAAATTTACTTGAATGTTCTCAGTCTCTCTTTCTTTTTTGAATGTTTTTAGAACATGTATAAAACATATCATAATGCTGTTTCCTTACTTTAATATGGATATACTAGTCTATTAGAAATTATTGTAAGCCTTTACATGTACATGTATGAAAAATCAATGGTCATTCAGGTCCTTTTAAATTTCTACCTGAACCTGTTAAGCTTCATGACTAAGTACTAACAATAGGTGCCTCATGGATCACCAATTTTACTGACCTAATATTAAACCTCTTAAGACACCTTAATGTCAAACCTGTTGGTGTTATTGAATTTCAATTGAAAAAGGTTCAACTCGTAAAGAAAAGAGATGTAAACTGAAAACATAACCAATAGAATATTATTCTAAATCTTCAATTAATATCATCATGTTTTTTTTCTCAAAAGCCACAAAGATGGGTTGTTTTCAAGAATATCTAGATGCTCATTACTGTGTGAGGTTTGCTTTTGGTTGCTGTTCATACTTTTTGTGTTTAACCTTGTATTCATTTGTTATTGACTTTTACTACAACATTTTAGCACATCTCACAAATTGAGGTGTTTTAAGTGATACCACAAGCATAGGGGTATGAGTTGGCTAAAAGAAGAACGGGTATGAATGGTGCACATTAGATGCTTAGCATCATACATGTTGTAGCCTTCTCTAATAATTCTATTTATTCTGTAAAGAAGAATATGATAGTAGGTTCATCATACAAAGTTCCATGAACATCTCTATTATAATGATAAGCATAATGCTTGCTTGGGGTGCTGGCTGTGACCTTCTTTTACCAAATTGATGACCACTTAAAGGAGCCTGGTAAAAGCCTCTAGGAAAAGGCTATTTTCCCATAGAGGCTATAGCTAGTGCCATATCTACTGTTGCTTAGCACATTGCATGTCTTGAATGTTGGCTTTGGCCTATTTGTCTACATGGATAACTACTTAAAGAATGGGAATAGTTCAAGTCCATTACCAATTGCAAATATTGAAAAGCTGTGAAGGACCCAGAAATTTTCAAACAGGAGGGTGTGCAATTTAATTTAAGAAACTTTTGAGACCTCATCTTTCATAATGCTCAAAACCAAATTTTCCTGTCAAATGTAGCACACCAGTTTGAAAAGTGGCAATTTAATTGTATTGTTTTGGCTGGTGCATCTAGGGATGCTTAGCATGGTGTATGCCTTGAATGCTGACTGTGACCATTTTTCCACAGGACTAGCCCCCAAAGAATTATTCATGTCCATACGACCTTACAAACAATGCTTAGTATTGTGGAGGAGCTTGGTATTCGAAAAATTACCTGTGTTTGAATAAGTTGGTTATTTTTTTGTGAACCTTTTATTTTACTTGTTAAATGTTTTTATAAGGTACCCCCGGTAATTGATTAATGAAAATACAGACTAATCAACAATATCTATGTGTGCAACATGATTTAGCTTTTGAAATTAATGCCTACCATAAAGGCAGATTTAAGACTGCCATGGCATGCGCAAGCCTGTGCCTTTTTTTGACAGGAAATTTTGTTAGGAATTGTATAAAACAAGAGGCTCTAGAGGATTTTTTTTAATCGGGCGCCCTCCCGTTTGAACATTTTTTTATCCGCCACAGTACCAAAGAAAGTAAAAGTGCATATAGTGTTGGAGTCCCTTTGTCTTGATTCAGGTTTATCTTCAGGGTAAAACTTCTTTTTCATGTTTGCACATAATCCTACTTTTTACTTAGTTTTACTACTGGTATTTTTAAGTGACATTGTATCTCAAACTATTGTTAAAACTGAGAATGCATTCTGAGACAATTGTAGGACAGTAAATAAGTGGATACACTTTACTCAATCTCATCATATAACATTATCTTTAAACATTTTTTTAACACATGTTTGTTTGTAGTTGTAACTTATTTGTTTGTTATTCACATACATATACAACCTCAGATGAAAAACTGTACAGATACAGGTCTTTATACTAGAGAAATATTGTACCAAGTTATATTATTTTTTATTCTAAAATGACTTAATGATTTTTTTCAACTCGTATAGATGAAAAATGATATGACATGATTTGATCAGATTCACACAAAAATTAATGTTCTCTGCTTGGTTGGAAAGTAACTCAGTATTTTTTTTTATCTAAAGAATAGAAGATAATTGAAG
The DNA here is from genome assembly GCA_963971305.1 of Arcuatula senhousia. NCBI lineage: Eukaryota > Metazoa > Mollusca > Bivalvia > Mytilida > Mytilidae > Arcuatula > Arcuatula senhousia. Next base: position 43,285,535 of record OZ020311.1, read on the forward strand.
ATAAATTTGGTGGGTAAAGGCTTACTCTGATTTTTCATATGTTTCGATCAGTTTTGTTTGAGTATAAAAACATGAAAAAAAGAAGAAATTTATAAATATTTGTAAATTAGTTCTTAAGAATCAAATAAACCTTATAATAAAACAAAATAGGGGTTTACAGGGCAAAAAAATATTCCAAGTGTACATGATAAAAATTCTTGAAAAATATGTGAAAATGGATGTTTTAATTTCAGACAGTGATGGTCTATTTTTGAATTTTATACACTTATATATATTTTAATTCTCTTTTCAGAATCGACAGATTAAAAAGCTCAAAAGAAAATGTGTTCAAGTTGGAAAAGAGAATAAAGACTCAATTGTTACAACCACTGGATGAACATTCAACGATGAATGGAATGACATTAAGTGAATCTGATACAAGTGAACTGAGTGAACCTACTTCTCCAAGTAGCCAATCATAAACAAGATAACAGAACCTATTGTAGTAGCCAATGGAAGAAAAGATAAATGAACCTATTTTAGTAGCCAATGGCATAAAAGATAAATGAACCGATTTTAGTAGCCAATGGCAGAAAAGAAAACTGAACCTATTATAGAAAAGTTAACTGAACCTATTTCATTATCAAATTGTCACACACAAAAAACTAACCTTTGCTGCTAAAAAAGCCACCCGTAATTTATTTCTGTACGTATAAAGTCATTAGGTTATTGAGTCTATTAGCAAGTCCCAAAACCATATGCAAAGAATTGAATTTTATTTCTCAAAGCAAAAACTGTGTTAAAATATTGTCAGGTATAAATGAGATACCAGAGTTTTTTGGTGTGTTAACTTATTAGAAATACATGTATATGAATAAGGTGGGTAATTATTAAGCAAGATTTATAAAACAAGTGAGCACAATTTCCACTTAGCCAAATTTAAAAGATCAGTGTGCTTTTGAATCAGCACATTTGACGTGAAATCAGACAAATATGGTTGAATAAGATCACTAAGGTGTGCACTCCATTTCAGTTTATATAAAAACAACAAGATATACCTAATGATGCTTACATGTTTTGATATTTTCTGTAAGCACCATTTTATGCATTTATTTATAAATGTTATGAATGTCTAGTATATAATCAAACAATGTTACTGTAATTTCAACCCTGAAAATCATCTGACAAACAGATTTTGATTTTTTGAGTGCCCTCAACGAGGATCGAACTCACAACATTTGGGACATCTACGGCGTATGCGCCTAGCTAACAGAACAGAGGTTGTAACCACTACACCATCCTAGGTATTTATAAATGTTATATATAGATGAATTGATAAGATTTTGTAAAGAGTTTTATTTTTATTGTCAATTAAATAATAAATTGTTATTTATTAGACAGTTTCTATAAAAGACAACACATGTACCAAAACAATATTTTTTAATAAATTTTTATTCTTTTTTTCAGTATTGAATTCATTATATTCAAGGTCATTAATTTATTTCATGAAGTGGGTTTGAGAAAAAAAAAACTATAATGAAAAAATTGCATAATCTTAGTAACTTTTGTGTATTTTGTGCCTTATTTCCTTGTAAAATAACATAATAGTTTGTATTTACATTTGTCAACAATACACAAATTGGGACCAATATAAATATTTTATGAGTAACTTTTTAACTCGCAACCATAGTGGTTATAAATTGCAAAAAAACACATGTTTGTTTTATGTCTGCTGATTTTGTCTGTCTTCACTGTTTAGCATATAAATAGATTATTCATTGTCTACACAAGAAATATAAATTGTCAGTACAAGTAGATAGTTTAACGCATAAGCCAATGCTACTTTGTTATGCAAAATGCCATAATATACAGCATTTTTTTAATTGGTCTCTTGATTATATTTTATTGTCATAAATTGGTTTCTGACTTTTGTTTGAATAGTGAAACTTTTTAGAAATATTTTTTATACAAGACTTTTAAGACAACGATATGCAACTAAATTGAAGAGCTTGAAAAAGTCAGGTTAGTTATTGAGATTTACATGATTTATGAGTTATTATTTTAAATAGCATGGTATTGAATGGATTCTGAATGTTAAATTTGCAAAACATAAATGATGCACTATTTGTATTTTAGTAGCCTTTGAGCATTTGGATTCATAATCACATGCACTTGTTTCTATCAATGGAGAAAAAAATCAATTTGCCTTCAGTGAAGGATCTTTCACGACTGCTTCTTCTAAAATATCTACTTGTGTCAATTTTGCAATGGGGCATTGATACAGTTGTGGTTGAGATTCAATTTTGAGACCCAAATTATTTTTTGAGTGTCACATTATTATAATATAACTTAAAGTACACGTATTCATATTTATGAATAAATTATTGAGCAATGTTTTACATTGCAAAAGTACAAGTTATGATGTTTTAGTCATGTTATCTGCATGTAATCTTTGCCACCACTATCTTTTTTGATTGACACGTCTTCGATTAACCTTAGCTCTCTTATCATATTTGTTTAAGCTTGTTTAAATGATTTTATATGTATATGTTGGTGTTCTATGTATTTTTGTGTAATTTGTTAGAAATCATAAGAACATAAATGAGGAAGCTTAATATTGCAGTGAATGACTTAAGATTAACTTTCAATGAATAAAGACACATGTAACTCTTAGTTTTTGTTTTAAATACCAGCTTAAAATATTTATTAAAAAGTTGCTTGCTGGAAATGTTTGATAGCTAATTAAGCAACGAATAAAAAAAAGGTTCATCAAAGTGCAAGCTTGTAGGTTGTTGTTCTACAGCTTGAAACGATTTGTCACCCAAGTGTTTCCCTTGGCAACACGTACCTCTTCAATTTTGATATGATTTTTCTTAACTTATTCAAACCTGTAAGGTCAACCTGGTTAAATTAAGATCAATGTCAGATTATTTGATTGCAACTATGGTTTACTGTCATTTTAAAACTGCGTTTCAATATTATTTACCAATTGGGTACCTGTTTAATGCTCTGCCACGGTACATGGTTCAACATGTTGTGGCATAGATTAAATTGTAAATTACATAGGACTGCCATAAATGATGCATTTGTCACAAATATCAAAGGTATACTAAGTATATGTTTTATTGATTTGATTGAATGTTTGCTTAATAAGTATATATGCACTTATGGTTTCATGTCTGAAAAAATCTGTCCAAGTCAAAAATGGCCAGATTTTTTTAATCAGGAAGTAGGTGAGCAACAGACCTGACATAGAATCCCATTTAATGGGACACCCCCCCCCCATCCTCCAATGCTGTTAACCAAATATCAAGTGGCTGTGATAAGTAGTTGCTGAGAAAACTGATACACAAATTTCTTCCCCGCCTGCAGCATGACATTCACTATTCTATAACCCTGATTTTCACTCCATGAAATCCGGCCAAAAATTCATATATGAGAAAACCAAAAAAGTACAAATTAAGCTTTCAAATGTCAGAAGTTCAAAAAGACAGCGAGAAAAAGTGTTGTGCTACACAAAATACATTTTGTGGTGAAATATCATTGACCACCAACATGAAGAACCACAGATATGGACAGATGTTTATGCATAAAACATGAAACCAAAGAGCCTTGGACACCAAATATATTAAGAGCTGGTAGGGCTCTTAATTCTTATAAAGTAAAAATATGATGATCATTGCAAAAAAAAAATATCTGGTACAGAGGTAAATGAAATTTCTTTTGTTTCAACAGAGACTCAAATCATTTTTAGCTCACCTCACAAAAGTGAGAGGGGGCTTATGTGATAACCCTGTTTTGGCATCAGTGTCGGCATCCACACCCACTTATATAAGAATGGTTAAGATCGATACATGCTTACTGACAAGTGCAACTTCAATGATATTTGTATGGTAGGTGCACTTAGTGATGCTTAGCACATTGCATGCTTCAGATGCTGGCTGTGACCTATATTTTCCACATGGATGACCACTTACAGAATGGTTCAAGTCCATTCAAGCTTACTGACAAGTGTAACATCAATGATATTGGTATGGTAGGTGCACCTAGTGATGCTAAGCACAATACATGGTTCCGATTCTGGCTGTGACCAATATTTTCCACATGGATGACCACTTACAAAAGAATGGTTAAAGTCAATCTCTGCTTACTGACAAGTGCCACATCAATGATATTGGTATGGTAGGTGCTCCTTGTGATGATATGAACAAAGCTTGCTTGGGATATTGGTTGTGACCAAATTTTCCACATGGATGACCACTTACAGAAGAAAGGTTAAAGTATATACCCACTTACTGACAAGTATCACATCATCTAAAGTAGTATGGTAAGGTGAACCTAATGATGCTTAGCAAGATGTATGCTGGCTGTGACTTCTTTTTGCATGGATTGAGCACTTTTTAAAAGTTAAACTTGATTCCAACTTAGTGACAATAGTGTGCAATGAGGTGAGCTTTTTAATCAATAGATTACCTATGATTTAAACATCTCTTGACACATCATAATCTATTCTAACTTTACCAGGTTTTTTTGTTCAGTAGTTTTTGAGAAAAAAAAATAAATACTGTTTGATGTAACCAAGTTAGCCTTCAAAAGTTGCTGAGTTCATGGGGTTACCATAGTTCATATAATCCTTATGTGCTTGATTTTGTGTATATACAGTGAGACCTTTCTACAACTACAAGTATAGAACAGGAGAGTCTGTTCAGTGAAGACAAGTTATTGATATCTTAGCATAGATTTGTTCAGTGTTTAATTTAAAGTCTCAGATTTAAGTTTTCCCAGGGTTGGATTTAAACAGGGTTGAAATGCCTGAAACAAGTCAGAACCATTGCGATCTTCAATTTCTCCAGTATGTCTTCCTTGTTGTTTCTCCTTTCTTGGACATTTGAGATTGATCCCCAAAGTTTGGTAGTTTTATTATAACCTTTGTTTATATATATACATATTCTGCATATAAAGTAATTTCATTTCCCTTCTTAGTTTTAATTGTTAAATTTGAGGTCTGCTGTGAAAGTGAACTGTTATACTCCGTCTGGCTTTGTATAATACATTGTATTTTAACAACATGAATAGTACATGTCATACAAAAAATGCTCCTGCAAGTGTTAGCAAGGTTTATATTTCTTTTTCTCATCAAATTTCTGTCAAGTCCATTAAGTCCATAAGTCACAGTAATAAAACAGTTTGAACATATTGTCATTGAACAGTTAAACTATTTCCCTTGGTACACTTTGCTTAAGTTTCAGGGCAATAAAAATTCCTTTCTTCTGCAAATCTATTAGCAGCATGTTTTTGAAAGTCTGAAAAAAACTTCATACAAGATTTTTCTATCTTCTGGCATAAAGACATCCAACGGCTTAGAATAGTTTATAGGAACAGAATCACTGCCTGATAAATGGCCATTCTCTACAATATCCATATACATCCTGTCAGATAACTTTAACGATGTAACTATCACCTGGAAAAAGATATAAATAAAATGAAACTTATAGATTGATTAAAAAAGCATAAAGAATTTTTAACTATCAACAAACGCCAAGTCAAAGTTAAAAGTTGAAGCGGGGCCTGGGTGGCCGAGTGGTCTAAGGCGCTGGTTTAAATACCACACTATTGATCACTAGCCGATCACCTCTCAGCTGGTGTTCGAGTCCCATTTGTATTTAACAAAAAATGGACTTCCCCAACTGTATGTGATTAGGTCTGTCAGTTACCTGCCCATGGTCGGTGGTTTCTTCCACCATTAAGACTGACTGCCCTACATGACACAGGTGCGACGATAAAGGGCGTAAAAAACCAACACACACACACATAAAAGTTGAAGCTGAGGATCATTTATTAAGCAGATGCACTAAAAACAAGAGTTAAAACTAAAGTACATGTTGTATTCTGGCATTATAAATTTCTTGTTATTTCCCCAAAGACATTCATCAATTTATAAACTATTATGAAAAAATCACTTTAACTCTTAACATTTTTAAAAATACATATGAAAAGGCTCTAAATCCAAAAACAACAAGGGGTTGCACTTAGTCATGCTAAGGATACCCCCACTGGACCACTCAGAAAACAGGAAGTAGATGCAGGACTGACATGGAAAGGGGAGGCACTATACAACTCATCATGCTTAAGCTGCATACTAAATTTGAAATCAATCCCTTTTGTAGAAACTGAGAAATCTGTTACGAAAAATTGTCTATTTTTAACCCTTAAAAAAGTCTAAGTTGGCTTAGAAAACAGGAAGTGGATGCGAGACTGACCTGGAAAGGAGAGGCACGATACAACTCATCTTGATTAAGCTGTATACCAAATTTGAAATCAATCCCTTTTGTAGAAGCTGAGAAATCTGTTACAAAAAACGTCTATTTTTACCCTTAAAAAAGTCTAAAATGGCTCAGTAAACAGGAAGTGGATGTCCAATTGACCTGGAAAGGGGAGGCGCAATACAACTAATCATGATAAAGCTGTATACCAAATTTGAAATCAATCCCTTCAGTAGAAAATGAGAAATCTGTTATGAAAGTTTGTTACAGACGGACAGACAGACAGATGGACAAGGTGATTGCAATATGAGTGGGGTATAATATGTAAAGTTAAGGTCAAAAGGTTAGGTTTCAATAGTAACCATGGTAACAGTCTAGCACTGGTGCATAACCAAATTAAAGGTTCATCAACCTAAGAATTTAGTCTTTAAGATATGGAGGTGCTCAGTAAACTGTCATAATACTATAATTTCCCCCAAAATCTATAATTTCAAAAGGACCATAAATCTTACAAAAATTTTAGTATCAAAATATCATGGTAATAGAACCCTACTGAATATGGTCTCCTTCCAACATACAAAGTTTCTTTAAATTCTGTTAAGAAGTTTCAGAGGAGTTGCGCTGACAAGGTGATCAAAAAGGATTTTGAGCAAATTTCTAAATTCAAAGGGTCATAACCCCAACAAAAATTTGAGGATCAAAATTTCCTGGTAACACACACAACTGCATATGGTGTCCTTCCCCATGTTCCCAAAAACCAAGTTTCATTGATTTTTAAGGTCAGTAGTTTCAGAGGAGTTGTACTGACAAGGTGATAAATGAGAATTTCCATAAATCTTACAAAAATGAGTTTCAAAATTCCTGGTAATATGGTCTCTTACCAAGTTTCGTAGCATTGGGTCAAGTTGTTTCTGAGGAGTTGCGTTGACAAGGTGATAAGAGAGGATTTTCAGCAAATTTATAAGTTCAAAGGGCCATAACTCCTAAAAAATTTCAGGATAAGGTCCCCTTTCTACATACCAAGTTTCAAAGAATTCAGTCAAGCAGTTTCAGAGGAGTTGCGCTGACAAAGTGATTAGAGAGGATTTTCAGCAAATTTCTAAGGATCAAAATTTTCTTATAATATGCATATCTAAATATTGTGTCCTTCCTACATACCAAGTTGAATTGAATTGGGTTCAGTAGTTTCAGAGGAGTTACACTGACAAACATTGTGACGAACAGTACAAAAATAATATGTCTCTCCACAAAAGTGGGTGGAGACATAATTGTCAGTCACTCAACCAGAAAGTCGAAGTCAAAAGATGAGGATGCAACTATGCTATGACTAATGGTGCATATGCAAACCAAGTTTCATTAACCAATAAAGCACTCATAAGACTTTTAGATTGAAAGGTAACATGACCACTGGTTAAGTTACACCTATGTCTTGCTCCACTTTGCAATTTTGGCCACTTCTATCACCATTTCTAATTATGACTTTCATGCTCTTCATACTCATATACAGTTTGGCATGATCAATTTTTGAGTAGAGCACCTCTGATGAGCCTGGAACCAGGCATAACAAAATTTATTGCCTGGAACCTTGTTGTATTTTGATTTCTATAAGGTTCTTACCTTACTACCAACGACTATCATTCCTATTATAGTTGGACAGGTCTCTGCTCCTTTAAATTCTACTAGAAGCTCCCCACCATGCTGGGCTAGAATCTTGCCAGGAAGATAATCATTTATCCTAAATTCATCCTTGTCTGGTATAAGCTTACAAAAATTCCTTGAAGTTCCACTGTTCTGCAGCTGATTTACCTGTAAGATGGATAAAAGTCTGTAAGAAGATGAACATAAGAGTCATAACTTTACCCAATACATGTGTAACCGAAACTAAACAATAATTTTACCCAACTTGTTGTTGCAAACAATCCATAGTTACTAGAAATAATGTACAAAGTAAATTCAAACCATTAACTGAGCCATTGGAGTGGAAATTAAGTATTGTTCAAGGCAAGCAAGGTATACTGACCATTTTCATCTCCTTTCCCCGAGTACAAAATGTACTAATAATTGCTTTTGGGATGAAATATGATGCCACAATAAAAAGGGTTGTAGTTGTCACATTTGTGGAAGAGCTTTCCTTGACATAATTTGTGAAGCTATCACACCAATGGTATGTTAAGGGAGTTTTAAAATTTGACATAGAATTTTTCCAAACTTTCATAGCAAATTGACATTTGTATAAGGTTTGAAAATATACAATAAATACCATTGGTCACAGGGCATATTTCAGAAATAATTTGGTTTCAATCTTTAAGAAATTTGTTTAGATTACATAACAAAAATCCTTTAAATGATTATATTTTTAAAACCTTACATAAAATTTTGTATAAATTTGTGTCAAATAACAAAAATAGGATATAATTTTGACTTCTGTAATAAAACATGGGGTCACAGTACTTCTTTTCAAGATATTTAAGAAAAACTTATTTTTCTTATATATAGAAATCTATATAGAAATTTGTTGCACATTTTCCTGTTAATTATCTCCCCCTGAAACCAGATTTTTTTATAGATTAAAGAAAGAGCTTAATACCTATTAAAGTGTTTATCTTGTAATTTTTTGATTAATAAAATTAGATAAAAAATAAATTTCACATCATTAAAGCAATAGCTAGTAATTTTGATACATAGGCTAAAAATTTGCAAAGTGACTGAAAAAGATGCTCCATTTTAGCCCCCCCTCCTCAAACTCCCACTCCCTTAATCACACTGAAAGATGTGAAACCCAACATGAGCCATGTTAAGAGTAAAACATCATTCTCAGAATAGACTTACCATGTTAGAAAACAATAGGTATGCTAGACACTTTTTGGTATCTTAACCCAAATCCAACTCTTTTAGATGAGAAGATTTGGTGAGGACGGGCATTCAAAACTTTAAGTGAAAACAAATTATTTTTACACATTCATTTGAAATTGACATGTTGTGGTGAGTGTGCATGTTCATGACAATAGAAATACTATACATTGTATATAGAATGTAGTTTCTGCAAGACCTTTAAATGACCTTTATAAATATAATTCAGATGAAAGAACCTTAGTTAGCATGCTCACATACCCCATACTTCCACCCTTTAAACACAGATTATGTATTACATGTATTAAGAGTTAGGAATCAAAATGCAGAGTTGTTGTCTTGCCAAGTCTGATCGTAAAACAGGAAGTAGATGTGCAACAGACCTTAAAAGCCATCCCACCATATAGGGTACAAACCAAAAATCGAGTCTAAGATAAACAGTTGCTAAAAATCTGTTGAGAAAATTTTAGATTCTAAAATTTTAGTGTAAAAAGTCTAAGTCAGCTCCTTAAACAGGAAGAGGAAAATGAACAGACCAGAAAACGCATCACATATTGTGGCAGATACAGAAACTTTGAAACAGGAGGGTGTAAAATTCAAAAAATTCTTCTGGGACGTCTTGTTTCATACAGTTCCTAATCAAAGTTTATTGTCAAACAGGAAGGTGTGTGCACAGCATGCCGGTTCTTAACCTGCCTTCTATGGGATCCCTACTTGAAGCAACATATCAAAAATCAAAAGCCTACAATTTGCAAATTTCAATCACAGACAGCTGGAATGGACCCGTCAAAACATTATATTCTTTACAACTTTGTTGTGTGGAATATAATAAAAGAAATGTCTGTGGGATAAAAAAATACCTGCTTACAGATTTAATAACACAAAGTTGATGCCTTATAGATGATACATCAAACAAAATATTTTGATATAACTTACTTATCAATGGACCACAAGACACCATAAAACCTAGTACATAATTATGTGGTCAGATTATCTGAAACAAAGCCTGAGTATTTTTTGCATGCAAAAAAAATGTTGTAGAGTGGCTGATTTTTCTTCAATAGCTTTTTAAAAAGCAAATCAAGCATCAAAGTTTTGTTAAGAACTATTTCTCATAACTTATTATTGTCTTAAGGCAACAAGTTTTCACCCTTATGAACATAACTTGAATAGACTCATAATGAAAACTGACTGTTGTCTTTTCCTTCAACTTTGTATTCACTTACCCAATTATGCTGCACACTTACCAGTGGTGGATCCAGAAATTCTGAAAAGAGGGGGCCCACTGACTGGCCTTAGAGGGCCAGTCAGTGGGCCCCCTCTTTGGTCATGCTTCAATGATTTCCTATATATTCAACCAAATTTTTTTACCAAAAGGGGGGCCCAGGCCCCCCACCTGGATCAGCCTATGCTTACCAATTACATGAACTACATTAGACTCCTTGCATACTAATCAGTTGTGAAAAGGCTGAGAAAAACACATGATAGTAGGAAAGATGTATGGATGTATTCATGTACTCGGGGATGTATGAACATTAGCAAAACTGCCCTAGACAGGTTGAGGTGTCAAAAGGCATAAAAATTACCTCAACTACAGAAACCACAGATACAACCCAATCTGATTTTCGCAGATCTAAACTATTCTTCATTAATTTATAACGGATATCAGGAAATGATGGCACAGTAGACTCTCCAATTTGCATAACACGTTTGGTAGATGCTCCTGACCTAAAACATACATAAACTGTATATCATGTGTTATAGTTTTTTAATTCAATATTTATGACATTGTATAATGAACATGTGAAATAAAGTGGGTTTTTTTTTTACAGAATGCCTGATAAATGAGAATTTATATAAAGAAGTGTGTTCATAGGACATGTACCAGACAATGAGGTAGATGCAAGTCTAGTGTTACAATGTTAGTGTGGCAAATCAACATACAAAATATCAAGTAATAGCAAAACATTGCGTGAAAGCTAAGAAAAATGGATCAAATGTTTTTGGTCAGGTGTTTTTGATGGACATTAGACAGCTTTAAACAAGAGGTACATGAAATCTATTTTTCATGATATATCATATATATCTAATCCATTTGAAAATTGAACTTTTGTTTCCAAATAAAAGTTAGGTCACTTATATAAGTAACTTTGGTAAAAAAAAAATAGAAATTAAAATCTGTTTTCTCCCCTGTTTCCCCAAATTTTCAAAGCTCAGAAGGTCAACAACTCCCACATTGACAAAAATTTGAGGATATAAAATAAGTGAAATAAAAGTCATCCAAAATCATATAACCTCAAAGCAGTAAAGTGTCAAGTTAAACTTATGATGTTCTTAGGTTTATATTAAGGTATGGTTTCCCAAACAAATGTAGTAGATCTAGATGTTCTATTTATAACAATGTGCAATTTTATTTGTTCAAATATCTGTTATACTTTTCAATATATAGAGCTAGCTAAGATGAAGTGTGTGCAATAGCAATAAGGAACTGCATACTCTTTGGAGCACCTGAGTTCACTTTGGTTTCCACTTAAGTTCACTTAGCTTTATTTTATTGTGTTTGATGATTTAATGTCGACTGATTTTGTCTTTTTCTTTTAACAATATTTGATTTGGTACATCTTTGCTTCTTTCATTAAAACTTACTCTGTTACAAGACTAAATATTTCTCCAAACTTCATCATCATATCAGTAAAGAACTGTTTATAACTTGCTTGATGGTAAAATTCCCTTACAATGTAATCTTTAACTCGAAAGAGGAAATGACGTGCACTGATATACATATTGGAATATTCATATCCCCTGCAATAAATACAACATCTATCAAGGTTAATGAGGACCATGTGACCAAGCACACCTATATATATGCAAAGAAAATGCTAGCATATCAATAAGTACATAACAAAGATGTTAAATGTGTTAATCAAAGAAATGTTTAAGATCTAATAATATTTTTTAAACAGAGATATGACTATTTACTTAATAAATCATTGTTTTGAAAATATCAAGGGAGATAATCCATGTAAAACATGACCATCAAAATTAATAAAAAGGATTTTACAGGCAGATTCAAAACGAAGTTGGTGACCCCCTATTTTCTCACTTTTATATCAAAGTTTGCTTAATAATATTAATTCTGATCTAATAAAATCAAATCTGTAATGTAAGATTTATGTCCTTTCCTTTAATAGCCATTGTAATTTAGTCAAACTTTGAACCCTTATATGGGTAAAAAAAGCCTGGTGACCAAGGCCCTGGAAACAGTCCTATTTGCCAGTCATGACCTTAATAATGACCCAAATGACTGATTGGAAAAATTCACAATCAGTCATTTACGTCTTGTTTTCTTATATTTTAGTCGCAATATTCATACAGTACACTGGTTATTTTTCCCTTTTCTTAATTTTTTTAGCAAAATGACTGAAACGACTTGACTGTTTTTCCAGAGCCTTGCTGGTGACCTATCTTTATTTAAGTTTTATATGAAAGATATCAACATTATTTGATATTTAAGGCAATAAAATTAGATTTTTAATGGCCAGATATTTTCAGAGTCAGTTGTCCTCATTAACCTTAAGGTCAACTAACAGTGCAAGTATCTTGTGTTTAAAAAGAAAAAAATGTTCTAAGAGGAGTTGATACATGTATAACTTGCTCTTCATAGCCTATTTTCACTTGTCAATTAAAATATGCAAAAGGTTAAATATGTACAGGAACCTATTAAAACCCTATTTACATTCAACAAGAGGCTCCTATAGGCACCTCACTCATATATGTAGCTCATCTTGTATTTTAGACATAGATTTTTTTCTATCTCATATACCTTCTGAGTTATAAGCCATTAAAGGTCACTGAGGTGAATTTACCATAGATATAATTTACTTTTAGCTAGAGTGGCGGCGAGTGGCCATGTTTTCACCAATCAAATACAGAATTTATCTAAAATCATTGTGATTTTTTTTTCTCTTTTCATCTTTATTTGTTTTGTGTCATTATGTAAAGCTACATGTTCAACCAAAACAGTTTACTGTGTGTTTTAATAAATCAATTTTAAAAAATCTGTCAAAGTAAAAAAAGGCTGGATTATGTTAGACAGGAAGTAGGTGAGCAACAGTCACCTGCAATTGAATCCCACATGCAAGCCAAACATTCAGCATTTTATAACCTGGATTTTTCACTCTGTGAAATCCGGCCAAAAATTATACTAGAATGTGTCTTGTAAACTTTTTACAACTTTACTGTATTCTATCTTGATGTAGTTTTTGTTTTTGATCAGGAATTCTCCCTCATGTATATTACTTTTATGATTTTACTTACTTTGTTGACCTTTTTTCTTCTTCACATTCTAATTTTTCAAAGTTAGTCTCCAGCATTTGAATCAACCTCATAGCATAATCAATTCTGCTGTCTGGTCTGTCAAATATACCTTCAGAAGTAATTTCCAGTTCAAAATCCAGATTTGATACCAAATAGTTTATTTTATCTTTACATTTATCTGAGATTTGATGACATATTTGAGGCACACTGTCTATGATCTCAATAGGGCTTGAATAACTGTTAGTGGAATAGTATAGACCAATGTCTGTTAAATTTTGTAATGTCCATCTTGAAACACATGGTAAACTTCCTGTGGTACTATATGACTGATCTTTTTCATATTTCCTTTTAAGATTTTGTTTCGGTACACATGTTAGTTTTGAAGTACCTTCCTCCATATTAATAAAATGTTTGAAACAAAGACATTGAACTGTTAATGTTTGTACTAATCAAGGCACTGGATACAGTAATCTGGAAAAGTAATAAAAAGAAAATACAAAAAGTACAAAGAAGAAGATACTTGATAAACCAAAGATTTGGATTTGGATCATGCTGATGCTTCATACGATTAGAACATCAAAAGGCTGTGATAAGTCATGGAAGTAGTGGCTGAACAAATTGTAATAATTATTAGGGTATGATTGTAATAATATAATGGGTAAAGATGCCATATAAAATATCAAAATATCAAAATAGGAGCATCAACTTACATGTAACTGTAAAAAACTACTTTACTAACACTTATAATTCATTCACAATTTGTTTTGTATTTGATTTATCTGCTTACAGTGAAATTTAATGCTGTTAATTGATTGAGAGATGTTAAATACCAGATATTATTTCACTTGATTATAAGTTGAAAATCTCTTACTCTGTAGCAGAATTAATGTTGACGATGGAGCTTCCGATTGTTGTATTTCCAAGACTTTTTACTGTGTTAGCTTAAAAACAATTGTGGCCACTAAAAGTCATGAAAGTATGTCTCGCCCGCCGACACTATCACCAAAATCAACTACCTAAGCTTTCATTTCTTGAAACATGTATAAACACAAAAAGTGTCTGTATACCCAATAGCAGATGCCTATAGCTATTATCATGATTATACTATACTTTTCAAGCAATTCATCGTCAACAAAAGTCTTACAAAGAAGTTTACGGCCTGAAAAAAGACCTAAGTCCACAGTCTGACCACAGAGTAATTGGAGTGTGAAAATGGGGTCAGGTTCACACACAATGATGACAGTTGCATAGACCATAACCTCAACTGTCTAAAAACATAATATCAGACGCCTAGCTATTATACTTTACTAACAATTCAACTTCCACAAGAGTCTTATAAAAAAGTTAACTGCCTGAAAAATACTTAAGTTCACAGAGTCACTGGGCCATAAAAATGTAAAAATGTGGTCAGGGTCACACAGCATGTGACAGCTGCGTAGACCATAACCTTAACTGTCTGAGAACCCAATATCAGATGCCTAGCTATTATACTATATTAACAATTCAACATCCACAAAAGTCTTACAAAAAAGTTTACTGCCAGAAAATGACCTAAGTTTACAGAGTCACTGGGCCATGAAAATGCGGTCAGGGTCACACGGCATGGTGACAGTTGAGTAAACCATAACCTAAACTATCTATATACCAAATATCAGATGCCTAGTTATTATACTTCTCAAGCAATTTACTGTCCAAAAAAGTCTGATGATAGAAAAGTTGATGCAGCCGCCTCTGGAAAATATGACTATGACAAAAATGAATCAAATTGAAGAAAAGCGTAATAGTAAAATATTAAAATTCTAGCTATAAGGAGACTGTCCCATTGTTATGCACAGAAAATTAAGTATACAGTAACATTAGAACGAGGGAGCAACCATTTGAATTTTAGGGGGGTTAAACATGTTAAATGGTCACATTTGAAATAAAACAGCAGGATGCTAAAAAGAAGAAATTATACAAGCAAGGCTGAGCTTTGATTTAACCAGGAACATTTGAAAACAAGAAGGCAGGATTGTGTTTTTGCTGTAAATTTTTCAATTATAAAGAATAAACGTACATTGTCCCGGCCAAAAGGATTCCGTGACATCCCGGACCATAACATTGTCGGACCATAACAAAATCGGACTTCACTAAATCGGACCATAACAAAATCGGACTACCATCCTCAAAGTATCTATAGTTCAAAACTTAAATAAAAAAAAAACTTTTGAAATTAGCATTCAGATATTAGCTAGGTTTATGGTGTCAACGTTTTGATGGGTTATGACTTATTTTTAGTTTTCTTTGTTAAAGTTTTATAACATTCTAATTTATAGATAAAGTCATCTTGAGCATATTTATACAAATTATAAAGTTTAACATGTTTAAAATAACAAATTTGTAAAACAAATGTAAACAAATGTTACTTGCTTAACTTAATTTTTCAATTAAGACGTAGAATCTCATTCTCTTTTGTGTAATTTTCATGTACATGTTTCTGGTCAAAATTACATGTACGTATCCAGGGATGTCCAAAACAAAATCAGTTTTATTTAATCCCTGACGTATCCTATCAACACGAACACACTCTTTTGATTACAGTTGCTATTCTTTTTACAAATGTATCATTTTGACCTAGAAGCACGACGGTACCATGAGTATGCAAATTGTATGCAGAAAGGTTATACTTTTATAGTTGTAGCGGCCACAAAATAATGAGGACTGAAATCCCAATCATCATTCTACGTGAAATTTTATGCATTTTTAGTGAAAATGTAAACTTTAATAAAATTTCAGGTACAAACGCTAGCATTCCAACATGGTATACGCTGAGTCTTGAAATCCATCATGTCTGTCTTTTGTTTTTTCAGGTCCTTTTTTTTTTCCTTGTACATATTGGTTTATCTTAGTCATAATTGCGGTTCTAGTGCGTTGAAGTTCTGCGATCTTCATATTCACATATTGTTGGGCATTTTTCAATCTTTTGGGAATACCGTCTTTGGTGAGTCATGAATTTATGGCCTGGAATTTTGTTCCAGTCTTTATTTTCAAGCAACTTTAATAGTTTGCCGCCTTTGTCTATTCCTTCACAAGACAAAACCTCGAGATACCGAACAATGACCGTGGTTACGATAGCCGGCAATAACCCGCAGAATTTACATGCGAGGTTGTTGCTTGCTATATTGTTGAAGATTTTAAATCTATCCCTATTTTATTTATTTATTTCTGCTTTTCGTTCAAAAATAAATAAGAAAATATGCAACGGGTCAATACCGTTTTAATTGGTTAATTGGATTAACCAGCGTGTGTTTATATGACTTGTGTACACAATCATGATAATTCGTTTTACGGCCCTTAATTGAATTAATCATATAAAATTATCAATCATTGGCTCTTAATTAAATTAATTATTTAAAATGATTAATCGTTACTTACACTTCTAGGATCACGTAAAAAGTTTCTACTACAAATGTTTCTTAATTCTTGGTGCAAATTAAAAATATTATTTTTATTTTTTAATAAACCATGTATACCCAATTTCATTTTTTTTATGTAATGAGCCGTAAGGCAGTGATTTTTCTAGGCTAAGTCACTTTAGTCATTAACTAAACATTTTTTCAAGTGACTTAAACTTTTTGCAATATTATGGCCCAATTTAGTCAATATCTTATATTATTTATCATAGTATATTATGTATTGTAGTCCGATCTTGTTATAGTCGAGGTATTTAAAAGGTCCAGAAAGATCCTTAAGACCACGGTCTTATTTTTGAAAATTCATGTTTGCTTCTGTCCCCGACAGAAATTTACCTCTTGAATTTTCAAAATGGTGGACGTAGAAATCAACGCTTCAAATGAAATTGATCTGAACAGAAAGGTAAAACGCATGAAAACAGCCTTGAAACATTGCTGGAAAACTTTTATTTATTTCGTTTTCGACAAAGCAAAAAGTTTGTTCAACATTATGCGCGTTATTATGCTAAGATCAGATAGGGCTTGTTTGTTTATTAATTTTCTCAATATTATGATCATATATTTCGGAAATTAAAAGGGTTTTTAAATTTATTTATATGACCATGGACCCCTCTATACATACGTTTCATGATCTTATCTGACTGATATCATCCATTCGACCATTGACCTAAATTATCTCTTCATAGCATGCAATGGTCTTATTGAAAAGTTTTCATCTATAAGACCATAGACGCCTCTACCATGTCTACCACTCATTACATATGCTATGATCTTTTCTTGCAGATTTCATTCAACCCCTTTCTCCTCTTCAATACTAGCCATAGTCTTATTTAACTGTTTTCATCCATTAGACCACAGACCTTTCTATCACTTCATAACATTCCATGGTCTTATCCACTGTTTTCATCCATAAGACCATATACCCCTCTATCCTCTTGTAGCATGTCATGGCCCTGTTATACTGTTATCACCCATAAGACCATATGGTCTCCTATATCCTCTTATAACATGTCATGGTCTTAATTGCCTGTTATCATCTATAAGACTTTCTCTATTACATGTACATGCCATGGTCTTGTCCAACTTTTACAATTATAAGACCACATGGACCCCTCTATCCTCTTATAACATATCACGATCTTATAAGACTGTTAGCAGCCATAAGACATTTAAGACCATGAACCCTCTATTCATTTATATCATGCCATGGTCTTATATGACTGTAATCAACCATAAGACCGTGGACCTTTTCATCACTCCATAACATACCATGGTCTTATTTAACTGTATTCAACCATAAGACCATGGACCCCTTTAGCCTCTTATAACATGTCATGGTCCTATTTGACTGTTATCAGCCATTGGCCATACACTCCTTTATATCTTCATTACATGCCATGGTCTGATTTTACAACCATTATAAGACCATGGACCCCTCTAGCCTCTTAATAACATGTCATGGTCTTATTTGACTTTTATCATTGATAAGACCATTGACCCTTCTATCCTCCTATCACATACCATGGTCTTTTTTACTGTTATCACCTTAAGACCATTGACCCCTCTTTCCTTTCATAACATGTCATGGTTGTATTTGACTGTTATCAACCATAAGACCATGGACCATTTCATCCTCTTTTTACATGTCATTATTCCATTTGACTGTTAAATCCATAAGCAATGGATCCCTTTATCATCATTAGACGTGCCGGTCTTACTTGACTGTTTTTATCCATAGGACCATGGACCTCTTTATTTCTCTATAACATGCTATGGCCTTACCAAACTGTTTCTATCAATAAGACCATGGATCCCTCTATCCTCTTGTAACATGTCATGGTCTTATTTGACTGTTATTATCCATAAGACCATGGACCTCTTTATTTCTCTATAACATGCTATGGCCTTATCAAACTGTTTCCATCAATAAGACCATGGATTCCTATATCCTCTTGTAACATATCATTGTCTTATTTGACTGTTATTATCCATAAGACCATGGACCTCTTTATTTCTCTATAACATGCTATGGCCTTACCAAACTGTTTCCATCAATAAGACCATGGATCCCTCCATCCTCTTATAACATATCATGGTCTTATTTGACTGTTATCAGCCATAAGACCATGGACCCCTCTATCCTCTTATAATATGTCATGGTCTTATTTGACTGTTATTATCCATGAGACCATGGACCTTTTTATTTCTCTATAAAATGCTATGGCCTTATCAAACTGTTTCTATCAATAAGACCATGGATCCCTCTATCCTCTTATAACATATCATGGTCTTATTTGACTGTTATCAGCCATAAGACCATGGACCCCTCTATCCTCTTATAACATGTCATGGTCTTATTTGACTGTTATTAACCATAAGACCATGGACCATTTCATCCTCTTTTTACATGTCATTATCCTATTTGACTGTTAAGAACCATAAGACCATGGACCCCTTTATCATCTTAAGACATGCCATGGTCTTATTTGACTGTTATTATCCATAAGACCATGGACCTCTTTATCTCTCTATAAAATGCTATGGCCTTATCAAACTGTTTCTATCAATGACCATGGATCCCTCTATCCTCTTGTAACATGTCATGGTCTTATTTGACTGTTATCAGCCATAAGACTATGGACCCCTCTATCCTCTTATAACATGTCATGGTCTTATTTGACTGTTATAATCCATAAGACCATGGACCTTTTTATTTCTCTATAACATGCTATTGCATTATTAAACTGTTTCCACTTATAAGATCATAGACCCCTCTACCCTCTCATAATATGCTATGTTCTTACATGTATCTCAAGTTTTCATCCTTAAGACCACAGACACTTCTAACTTCTTATAACATGTCATGGTTGTATTTGACTGTTATCACCCTTAAGATCATCTTAAAACATGCCATTGTCTTATTTTACTTTTATCAACCATAAGACCATAGACTCCTATATCCTCTTATAATATGGCATGGTCTTATTTGGCTTTTATCACCCATAAGACCATTGACCCCTCTATCCTGTTATCACATGTCATGGTCTTTTTTTATCACCCACAAGACCATGTACCCCTCTACATGCCATGGTCCCATTTGAGTGTTATCACCCATTAGACAAGGGAACCCTATATCCTCACATGTCATTGTCTTTTTTTACTGTTATAATCCTTAAGACAATGAACCAGTCTAGCCTCTTATTAACATGTCATGGTCTTATTTGACTTTCATCAATGATAAGACCATTGACCCCTCTATCTATTTGATTGTTATCACCCATAAGACCATGGACCCCTTTTTCCTCTTATAACATGTATAACATGCCATGGTCTTATATAACTGTTTTCAATCATAAGACCATGAACCCCTCTATCCTCCTATCTCATGTCATGGTCCTATTTGACTTTTATCAACCATAAGACCATAGACTCCTATATCCTCTTATAACATGGCATGGTCTTATTTGACTGTTATCAGCCATAAGATCATGAGCCCCTCTATCCTCTTAAAAAATGCCATGGTTTTATCTGACTGTTATCATGTTATCATCTATAAGACCATGGACCTTTCTATCACTCAATAACATGCCATGGTCTTATACAACTGTTTTCAATCATAAGACCATGAACCCCTCTATCCTCCTATCACATGTCATGGTCCTATTCGACTTTTATCAACCATAAGACCATAGACTCCTATATCCTCTTATAACATGTCATGGTCTTACTTGACTGTTATCAGCCATAAGACCATACACCCCTTTATTTCTTTATTACATGCCATGGTCTTTCCAAACTGTTTCCATCCATAAGACCATGGACCCCTCCATCTTCTTTTAACATACCATGGTCTTATTTAATTTCATCCATAAGACCCCTCTATCTGCTCAAAACATGCCATGGTCTTATATGATCGTTATCATCAGTTTAACCATGCACCTCTTTATCTCTCCATAACATACCATGGTCTTGTATCTGACTGTGATCAACCATCAAACCATTGACCCCTCTATCATGTCTATCCTCTTACAACACCTCATTGTCTTATCTGACTGTTATCACCTGTAAGACCATGGACCTCTTTATCTATCCCTTAAATTGTATAATTATTTGGTTGTTATTATTCATAAGAGCATGAAACTCTTCATTTGTACATATGTCTGGTTATTTTCAATATAAATTCTTGTCATATTTGACTGTATATATCCTAAAAACCACATTTTTTCTTTTCTCTCCATATCTTGTTTTAAATTTCTTGTTTCAAATTCTAGAATATGTCTTTTTCAAATAGTCTATGAAAGACTCATGATACGAAAATTATTAATACTCTTACCATGCTTACCAAATGTTCTAGCGTCAAATGAAAGTAGCTTATAAAGAGCAGAAAGAAGCATTGGACAGGATGACTTGCCAATGTTAAGGATTTAAGAATTTTAGACAGTTATAGGACAATGGAAAAAAGCTTCTGTTTCCATTTTTTTTTATTTTAGTCCTTTACAAGTTTCCATCTGTACTGACAATGTCTTCCAATTTCATAGGAAACTGTTTAGAAATTAAAAAAAACCACACAAATTAAGATAGTTATTCAAATTTGTTTTTTTTAATATACATGTAATTTCTATTTTATAGATTTTTATTTTTTTTTACTTTAACAGGTACTGTCTCTGTTTAAAACAAAAAGTCAACCATTCAAAGACCTGGACCAAGTGGAAGAAGAGAAGTTGACATTTAATGACATCATTATACCAATACTCATGTGGTAGCTCTAATTTAAGAAAGATACTAACTGCAATCACAGACAAGTAAGATTAAAGCTGTCATTGACAAAGTCAGTAAATGGGAGCAACAATTGCTTCACAGCATATACACTTTAAAGAGACTTTTCACCCAATACAACCTTTAATGTTACTTTTGGCCTTGCCTCAGAGATTTGTTCTGCTCAGCATTTACAACAAGACCAAATACAGTATTTTATCTTGATTATACAATGTATATAATATGTTGTGTACAGTTGCATTATTGTTAATGTTGCAGTATAGTTACATGGAATCCCAGAGAAGACACATGATAGTTTACACTTTTGTTGAAATTCTGCATGTCAATTTTTAGAAATATTCACCCAAATGATTCATAAATAACATTACTGAAGTGCCAAACAAAAGTTTGTAAAGGGGTGTTGCTGAAATCAAGACATCAAAGTCGGGGAACTTATATTGCCATCATTATGCAATGTATATGTTCTTAAAACTTGTTGTATTTTATAGACTTGATTGTGAACCTCATGATACAGACTTTTTCTTTAATATTCCATTCTCATTTATGATTACAAAAAATATGTCATGTCCAATAATGTAGAGAGCATTCAATATTTTCTTAACTTGTACAATTAATCAACATGTATATAAGTTGCAACTTAACATGTATACGACATACACATCTTATATAAAATGAAAAAAAGTGAATAATAGTATGAGCATTTAGACCTCAAAACGAAACACTATTAAACTTATCATGCTTATTTTCCATTTATTCTTTGTATCATTTCAGCTCATAAATATTACAGCAGACACCAGATTGAATACAATAACATACTCTTGTTAAGAAGATGACATTGACCTTTTAGTTGTAGACTGGCAGCCATTGCTTTCAATATTGGTGAATAATCCTTTTCATTTTATTGGTCAGGTGAGTGATTCAGGCTCCTCTGAGCCTTTTGTCAAAGCAACTACATGACTTAAAGGTCTGATATTTTGCATATACATGTAGCTTTAATTTTATACTACAACATATATTGTAGTGTGTATAGATTTTATGCTCATCATCAACTTCACTAAGGTTTTACACTCAGTAGACATAAAAGAGGTCAAAATTTTTATCACAGTTTACTATGCAACTAAAGAGAACGGTCTGATATTGTCTTATAGTACCATATGGTGGGTAACGATTTTAGGCTCTCAATAGTTGAGTTTTTTTTTCTAAGAAATAGTTTTTGGAGCAGGATATCACTAGTGAGCATAAGCTTCAAATTGTTTTTTTTTTCTATTTTCCATTTTATCCTTGTTGCATTACTTAATAATCAATTTCAATTTTTGTTGTTTTTACAGAATGTGAAAGAGATATCAGTGTGCCATAAAGATGATCAAGTCAGTCATGAAACTTTCTCATGGAAGATACGGAATGCTTAAATGATGGTTTCAAAAGATGGCATAGAGATGTTATATTGCTTATTGTTAATATATGATGTGTTATATATACATATATAATGTTATACTTTACTTTAAACAAAGTTGTATAACTAATAAATTAGCTGTTGTAATTTTGCCTAAAATTACAAATATATGACAAATTAGCTATTACGACAAAAAAATATAATGGCAAAAAATTCCCACCCCCTTGATTTTCAACCTATGTTTAACCCTAGCTGTCTACATCCAGTTAAGAAAATATTTATTTAAATTACAGGAACTGTAATGAGCTTTGATAGTTTAATGTAAAACACTGAGAAATCAGAGATAGTGGATCAAAACCACTTCAAAGCAGCATAGTTCTTGTTTTGAATGTTAACAAAAAAAGTTTTTGACCATATCTTGTGCAGTAAATTCAAACAATACAGAACAACTTGAACATGTTTAAAATAGACGGAATATGTATAAAACAAATCACATTATAAATATTGAAAAAACATTTAAAAGTCACAATGAGGCCTCCAACAGTGGAGCAAACACTCTTGCTCATTGCATTAGTTAAAGGAGAATAATTCATTGCAAGCTGCAAATACACTTAATAAATTAGTACCATTTAATGTAAATGTGTTAATGCAAATAAATATTGTCTATTGTCTATTGTCTTAAGCACTCTAAAGAAAGTGATATATTTTTATACCCCATCTACGAAAGTAGAGAGGCAAATAGTATCTGTTCGAATGTCCCAAATCAAGTTTACCTTCAGTTAATTTACCATGGAGTTTGTACGGTATTGTCATGAAACTTAATGTATACATGTGCACATCAGAATATGAACAATCAACAACCACCTTAAAATCATACCTATTTCATCAACTTTATGGTTGATTGATCACAGAAAAAAGGGGATGTTATACCTTACTTTCAGGTTTATCTTACTTCATCATAAAGGAGGGGTATAGTTTTATGAAACTGAATACACATATACATGTACATGGGGATATCAGCAAACAAAAATAATTCTAAAATAGTAACTGTCTAACCACATTCAAGGTTGATTGACGTGAGAAAAAATTATGTCTTTTGTACATATTCTTTGTGTAATACATGGAATGTCACAAACATTTTATTTCACTAAATACATGTATATGACAGTTGAAAAATAATAAGTGTTGATAATAAAGATAATCTTAAACTGTTTGAGGATTTGTGTAAAAAGAAAGAACAAAAATGGTGTTTTTTCATGCTTTTGCTCCATAGAATGAAAACCATTGCAGAAAGAGAAAAGGTGTTGCTTGCTAAAATGTTCAGCTCATCAAGCTCTACAAAAGTCTCCATTGGGTCGAAGTTGTCAGATGACCCTTTACAAGGGTTATGGCCCTTTTAAGGTCAAAAACAGAGTTTTTTCATGTTTTTGCTCTATAGAATGAAAACTACTAGTATTGCAGATAGAAAAAAGATGTTGCTTGCTAAAATGTTCAGCTCATTAAGCTCTACAAAAGTCTCCATTGGTTCGAAGTTGTCAGATGACCCTTTACAGGGGTTATGGCTCTTTTAAGGTAAAAAATAGCGTTTTTTTTCATGTTTTTGCCCTATAGAATGAAAACTACTAGTATTGCAGATAGAGAAAAGATGTTGCTGGATAAAATATTCAGCTCATTAAGCTCTACTAAAGTCTCCATTTGGTCAAAGTTGTCGGATGACTTCTAATAGGGGTTATGGCCCTTTTAAGGTCAAAAATGGCGTTTTTTCATGTTTTTGCCCTATAGAATGAAAACTATTACAGATCTAGATAGAGAAAATGTGGGGCTTGCTTTAATGTTCGGCTCATTTAGCCTTAGAAACATCTCTGTTGTGTCTTAGTTGGGAGTTGACCCCTTAAAGAAGAGACCATTATGGTTTAAGGACCAGGTGAGCGATTCAGGCTCCTGGTAGCCTATTGTTTCATGTTTATTGCCATACACCAGTATAATATACAGCTTACGAAATTGAGAAAACTATGTAGATAGAGAAAAGCTTTTGCTTTCAAAAACCTTCAGCACTTTGAGCTCTACACAAGTCTCCATAGGGGTTATGGCTCTTTAAAGAAAAAAATGCATCTTTACATGTTTTGACCTATAGATTGTCAGATGACCCATTAAAGCAATAATGGCATCACCATGACAAAAAATAAATGCTTTGCGTTATAGATTGAAATAAAGAAAACATTTGCTTGTATAAAGTGTTTAGCTCAGTGAGCTCTTCATGAGTCTCCAATAGATCAGAGTTGTCGGATGCCCCTAATGAACGGGAGTAATAGCCCCTTATTGTCAATATTAGTTGTTTTTGGTCCTATAGATTGAAAAATGTAAAAGAAAGGCACGAACTTTTGTTTGCATGAATGTTCAGCTAATAAGCTAAACTTAAATATCCACATGCATTCCCTTAGAAACCCTATAGACATCTCAATACAGTTGACCATTTACATGTATTGAAGTTGAGGAAACCATTAGATAATATATCAAATACTTTTCTTCAAATCGCAATTAGCGGATGAGGGAGGTTTGGAGCCAGAAAACTCAGTTTACTACATGTACTCCACCATTTCTTTTGAGATGCTTGTACCAAGTTAGCACCATTGCAATAATCCCTTTTTTTGGCGTGTATGTCTTTGCTTTGTTGTCTTCTTACGCAACTTGTGCAAATTTGATAACTTGTTTTATGTGGTAATTGGTCGAAACGGTTTTTTTTTATTATTATTATTTGACATTAATTTACTCATTGTAAGTACTTAAGTATTTTCCGTGTCATCCTACAACAACAAAAAAGACTAAAGTATATATCTAATACCGATAAATATGGTGTTTTAGAACTTGAAAAATGTACACACAATATGATGAGGAACACCCACTTTGAAATGAGTTTAGCTTCATATTAAAAGATAAACACTAGTATGCCATTCATATCAAGATTTAGAAGAACATGTATCGGCAACAAACACTATCCAAAGGATTTTCGTGTGACTTCTAATTTGGTTCTACAAGTCAGTCGAAATATGTCACCAAGCAGGCTTTCATTAACCACGAGTGTATATGAGAATTTGTCCAATAATTATTTTTTAGTCGAATTAGGGACTGGTTGTAAATGCACCAGCAAAAGCACCATATATACAGCCACAACACTATACAAGAAGGAAATTATTGACAATTATTACTCGCTCATTTCCTCATTTGGCCTTTCTGTTGGTGGCGGGTATACAAATGATGCCTTCCATCCCTGTATTGGATTCCTAAATTACATAGAAATCCATACAAACAGTACGTGCTGCAGTTCGGGGTCACCCAAATGTACAACTGAATCTCTTTTAGCCCTGTTGACTTCATTACTGACGGTATCCAGAAATATTTCGATTGCTGTTATTCTAGAAGTAGCGTCTATCAAATGTGAATCCTAAAAAAATGAAAGAACTGATGGAGATTCTTAACTCCAAACCAGCCTAATCTTGTAACAACACCAGGACGTTCTATTTATCCATACTTTTTACTTCTCTATTCAAATCATGATTGGCACAACTGTTTCAATGTGGCTTTTACGAAGATACAAATATATAGAAGTCGATTACACAAAGATTTACTTTGCTATCAATGAGTCTAAGAAAAAAGAATAAATTTACAGAGGACCAAATAATCGACATGCGTAACTTTCTTATACACATGTTATCATGTTATAGACAGCATATTTGGTCAGTTTGTTGTACATGTACTTGTTTTCAGAAAACAATCAGGATTGCTCAATGGAATCATTTGCTTGCTGATTTGTTTCTTCATTCACATCAAGCAAACTTCTTACACTTACAATCACTTCTTCACAAAACAAGATCATATACTCTTTTAACCTAACTTTCCCGTAGTTATATTGATGATGATCTTTCACTAAGTATTCCCAATTTGGTGATTTCTCCGTTTCATTTATCCCCATTAACTTTAGAATAAGGACACATCGGATTTTAAGAAGTCTGCTTCATATTCAGATCTATATTTGGAAAATTAACAGACACACAGGAAAGACTTTTAAAAAAGCTATAAGACAAACGTGATGACTTCAACTTTCCAAATCGTCAACTTTCCCTTCTTGTGTAGCAAAATTCCGCATTCTCCTGCTTATGGAGTTTACGTATCACAACTGATTCGTTATTCCAGTCCTTGTTGGATTTACAACGATTTTCTCGGAAGAGCGTCACGTCTGACACAAATTTCTAACATAGGGTTATCTTGTTGTTTCCCAGTTGTTGTCTTCACTTAAGAAATCATGCGCTTATAGACAAATACTAAGATGAGTGCAGATGTTTATTTGTCATAAGGTACGGTTTTGTCCTCCATTACCGCATTTGACACGTTGAATTGGTCATTAGCAACACGACAAGTACACATGCAACTGTATAAGCAGAAACTGCATACTTTTCCGGAGCACCTGAGTACACTCTTGCTGCGACTTGAGTTCGCATTGTTGTTTTTGTGTTTTTATATGTTTTATGTAGTCTGTTTCTTTGTACTGTTTTCTTTCGTGTTTACTGGTTTTGTCTTTGCCCATTGGGACTTTTGATATTTCGAGGCCCCATTAGTATCTCTTTGCTTCTTTAAATGATTTGATATTTATTGTGTGTTTTGTTTGAGATTATAAACTTTAAACTTTTATAGATGGGGAGATAGAGGTTACCAGCTCCATTAACACCATCCTTTTTCAAATGTGACTGACAAAATGAACCTTTGTTATATCCCATGTTTTTACTTGTCTAATTTCATGTTACAGTACTGTTCTATATCCTGAAAATGTCGTTTTGGTTGATAATTCTGTGAGTTTGTTTATAAGAATGCTACTAGATGCTTTCCTCTGTAGATCTTAAAATTGCTGGTCATGTACATTTCATTATCATCGAAATTGTTTTTAGTTTCTCATGTCACCATATTTGTTTATTGCTCATTTTACCATATTTGCTAGCTTCTCTTTCTGTTAGTATAGCCATAACAAAAGTATTGAATGAGGCATATCAATACCACCTTGACCCAGGGGGGGGGGCGTTCAAAAAATGTAGTTTATAGAGGGAGACATCAAAATCGCAATGGTCTAGACTTCAAATATCGTATACTAGTATGTATATCTGGTTTACACGTGTGTTACATAACAAAACGACTAATTGCATTGGTGCAATAATTTCACATGAGGACTTATATAGCAGTGGTATTACGCATGTTTATCACTATGAAGCGTAAAGTTTGATTTGTTTTTTTTTTCAACCTACCGTCGACGGACCAAGCGGACCATAATCGCACAAATTTCGACAAACCTATGATGGAAAAAAAGACGGTATTGTTTCGCCCTTTTCGAATGCAAGTTTCATTAATATACATTGAATATAATGATTGAATTATTACACGACTATTGTATTAACTTTAAGAAACTTTAAGAAATGCATTACTTTATCATTTTATTCTTTTTCATCTTATGATTTATTAGAAAATTATGAATTCATCTGTAAAATATATTTGTAGTATTAGATCCATGCACGGAATCCAGTTTGAGGTAGAACAATTTTTAAATGAAACCAAGAAGATCCCACGAGACTGAACTTACTTTTTGTCTAGTAAAGTAAAAAATGTCGTGAAAAAAAAACCTCAAAAATAGTGAAACAACTAGACAGACACAAAGTTGCAAATGGAAATCGGGAGCTCACAGGACCCAAAATATCAATCAAATTTTAAAGCTATGTTTATGGACGGACCGTTTAACTTGTAGGGGGGGACTTTGTTTTTTTTTGCTTTGGTCAGAAATTTTTTTGGCGAAAGTGTCGCGACAGAATATTTTTGATTCATTTTTATCATTATTTCTTATGGCAGAAATCCTTCTTCAGAATTTTTTTTCTTACCCAATGCGGCCCAAATATTTTTTTCATCAAAAATGATTTTCAGAATATTTGTTTAGGAAAAAACCAAACCCCCTCTCCCTTCAAGTTAAATGGCCAGTTCCTTAGGAGAAGCATATCTACATGTATATTGTGTCACAAGCATTTGGGAAATCTGTTGTAGATAACCATATCTACATTGTGTCACAAACGTTTGGGAAACTTATAAATAGTTTTCTAATAAGCACTTGTAGATATGAAATGGGTACCCGTAGGTATTATGCACAGATGGAAGAACGGATATGGACGATTACGAGCTGTGGAATAAGTGTAAAAGACACAACACACAATTTTAAACATCACGATGGAAAACAGACAGCAGTCTTCAACATGACCAGAGGTGGCTGATCCCCGAAGACTAATAAGACAATACATAAGATTCAAAACCAATCCCTAAATAATCAACGAAAGACCCACTTCTGGATATAGTACAATAAACAGATAGATGACAGGGACCAACAAAAGCTATAACGAGAATTCCTGGCTTAGTACACGCACATATGAAATGTGGCGGGTCTAAACTAGTTTTTTGTGCTCAACCTTTCCCGTATTGGTAATCTTGTACAAAACACAAATTTGAATAACACACTCTAAAACTCAAATTGATAAAATTTCAATTCACCAAGAGAGAACCTGAAACAAGAGCAATATACGAGAATAACGAGACGTAGAGGAACTCTCTTGGGAACACTCACAGTTACTGACAGGCAGCCAAGAATCATATATCAACTGAGTATAAAAATCAAACATATCGATTCTTAATCCGGCAAAACACTTCAAACAATTGATGATATCCACAGCTGTCCCTTTTTTAGCAGGAATATACCAGTACCCCTGTAATCATTTTGATGCATAAAACAATGTATTATTTAGCTATACTGCATTTTTACTATGTCTATCTTCTTCAAATAGCAAAAAACTGTATATGCTTTCAAAAGTATACAAAACTCAATATTTTTTGTTTGGTTTGTAAATGATCTTTAACTTGTCACTTATACTTTTATTTGCTTATTAAATTTTCGATTAAAACTAGTTATTGTTGAATGTTGGTAGCTTTTGATTTGGATTTCTCTTTACATTGCAAGTAGATAGTTATAATAAAGAACAATATTTCAGATCAACTTGTTTATGGTGAGCATTGTTTTTTTTTATGTATTTATTGTGTAGAGTAAATGCATACCAAAATGAGCAACATCTTATAAGTTCAGCCTCTGTAATTAGTGCAATCATCGATTACTAACAAGTTTTGCTAAAGATACCCGCACTCGTCCATTCTGAAAACAGGAAGTAGATGCACAACTGACCTGGAAAGGAAGGCACGTTACAACTCAGCATACTAAAACTGTAAACCAATTTTAAAATCAATCCCTTCAGTAGAAAAGGAGAAAACTGTCTATTTTGTTCCCTAAAAAGTCTAAGTCGGCTCGGAAAACAGAAATCAGATGTGTGAGTGGCCTGAAGAGGGTAGGCAGGGTACAACTCATCATACAAAACACTTTTTGTTGTGTACTGAAGAAATCAATTCCTACAGTAGGAGCAGAGAAATCTGTTACAAAAGTTTGTACAGAACAGACAGAAGGACAGACAAGGTGATTGCAATAAAGCCCGCTCTCTTAAAGTGGGGATATACATGTAATTATAAAACAATAATCACCATACAACTGCATGTTTTGAAATTTCAAGTCTTCTTAGTGATGATAATTTGAGAACTGCTGCTTTGAAGTGGATGTGAACCACTATCTCTGATTTCTCAGTGTTTTACATTAAACTATCAAAGCTGATAACAGTTCATCGTAAATGTATATATTTGTTTAGAAACTTCTTAAGAAACATTGTGAGCTAGCTCATGAAGGAATACATCCTGCTTATATGGACAGTATATATCAATTTAAAAAAAAAAAACGAAAGTCCAATTATCTCTTCTGCATGATATCCAACAGCAACAAAAATTCTCCATATGATGTACTGCTATCATGTTAAGTTTATTAAAAATCCATTGAGCAGTTTATGAGGAGTTGGGCTTACAAGGAATGTGAACAGAAAGACAGACAGACATGGCGTTTCCTTTATACGCCCAAGACTTATTTGCAAGGGTATAAAATTTGGCTTACATGGCTATGTGTAATGAGATTTTAAGATGCATGGTCAGTAATAAAATCAGTATCAAACTGGAAAATAACTTTATTGGTTTTAAAAAGTCTACAGACATATTTGGATAAAACAACTTCAACAATCATAGTATTGTCATGCTACAAAATTGTTTCTTACAGTTTAAAGAATTTTAGTCTTGTCAGGTAATAAAACTTTTAGGTATTATTTGGTATAAAATTGTTGCTTTGTATTGAAAGAATTAACAGTCATGTTAGGGTATATAATATTCAAAATTATCCTGGTATAAAATTGTTACTTAGTGTTTAAAGATTTTTCAGTCATGTTAGGGTATATAATAATCAAAATTGTCCTGGTATAAAATTGTTGCTTAGTGTTTAAAGAATTTACCGTCATGTTAGGGTATATAATATTCAAAATTATCCTAGTATAAAATTGTTGCTTAGTGTTTAAAGAATTTACAGTCATGTTAGGGTATATAATATTCAAAATTATCCTGGTATAAAATTGTTACTTAGTGATTAAAGATTTTTCAGTCATGTTAGGGTATATAATAATCAAAATTGTCCTGGTATAAAATTGTTGCTTAGTGTTTAAAGAATTTACCGTCATGTTAGGGTATATAATATTCAAAATTATCCTAGTATAAAATTGTTGCTTAGTGTTTAAAGAATTTACAGTCATGTTAGGGTATATAATATTCAAAATTATCCTGGTATAAAATTGTTACTTAGTGATTAAAGATTTTTCAGTCATGTTAGGGTATATAATAATCAAAATTGTCCTGGTATAAAATTGTTGCTTAGTGTTTAAAGAATTTACCGTCATGTTAGGGTACATAATATTCAAAATTATCCTAGTATAAAATTGTTGCTTAGTGTTTAAAGAATTTACAGTCATGTTAGGGTATATAATATTCAAAATTATCCTGTTATAAAATTGTTACTTAGTGTTTAAAGATTTTACAGTCATGTTAGGGTATATAATATTCAAAATTGTCCTGGTATAAAATTGTTGCTAAGTGTTTAAATATTTACAGTCATGTTAAGGTATATAATATTCAAAATTATCTTGGTATAAAATTGTTGCTTAGTGTTTAAAGAATTAACAGTCATGTTATGGTATATAATATTCAAAATTGTCTTCGTAAAAAATTGTTGCTTAGTGTTTAAAGAATTAACAGTTATGTTAGTATAAAATCGTTGCTTACTGCTTAAAGAATTAACAGTCATGTTAGGGTATATAAGATTCAAAATAGTCCAGGTAAAAAATTGTTGCTTACTGCTTAAAGAATTAACAGTCATGTTAGGGTATATAATATTCAAAATTGTCCTCGTTAAAAATTGTTGCTTAGTGTTTAAAGAATTTACAGTCATGTGTGGGTATATAACATTCAAAATTATCCTGGTATAAAATTGTTGCTTAGTGTTTAAAGAATTTACAGTCATGTGTGTGGGTATATAATATTCAAAATTATCCTAGCTGGTATAAAATTTTTGCTTAGTGTTTAAAGAATTTACCGTCATGTTAGGGTATATAAGATTCAAAATTGTTGCCTAGTGTTTAAAGAATGTAAAGTCATTTGTGGGTATATAATATTCAAAATTATCTTCGTTAAAAATTGTTGCTTAGTGCTTAAAGAATTTACAGTCATGTGTGGGTATATAATATTCAAAATTATCCTGGTATAAAATTGTTGCTTAGTGTTTAAAGAATTTACAGTCATGTGTGTGGGTATATAATATTCAAAATTATCCTAGCTGGTATAAAATTTTTGCTTAGTGTTTAAAGAATTTACCGTCATGTTAGGGTATATAATATTCAAAATTGTCCTGGTATAAAATTGTTGCCTAGTGTTTAAAAAATGTAGAGTCATGTGTGGGTATATAATATTCAAAATTATCCTGGTATAAAATTGTTGCATTAAGTGTTTAAAGAATCTACAGTTATGTTTGGGTATATAACATTCAAAATTATCCTGGTATAAAATTGTTGCTTAGTGTTTAAAGAATTTACAGTCATGTCTTGGTATATAATATTCAAAATTATCCTGGTATAAAATTGTTGCTTAGTGTTTAAAGAATCTACAGTCATGTGTGTGGGTATATAATATTCAAAATAATCCTGGTATAAAACTATTGCTACATAGTGTTTAAAGAATCTACAATCAGGATGCCTGGGTATTAAAAAAATTCAGTAAATGTCCCGGTATAAAATAGTTGCTTGATGTATGTGGGGAAAACATTGTAAATTAACCTGTTATTTAACTGTTTATTAGTGATTAAAGAGTCAAAAGTCATGTCTGGGAAAAATGTAAATGTAATGGACTGTTTTTGTAATTGTTTCTTGCGATATTAATTAAGAGTCTGACTGCCAACATCTGTATAAGATACATGTAGCATTGCACTGGTATAAAAATTGTCTATAATTCTACATAAAGATATAATGTAAATAAAAAAAGGAGATAGCCTTTTGTATCTTCTGGGTAGTGTATTATTGAAATGTCACCATCTTCTTCTAGTCTTTGTTATATGAATGGTCTCCAAAGTTCATTAGCTTTTTGTCTCATCTTCAACATTATCTGTAAGTAATTAAAAGAAATAACATGCAGAATATTGAGAAAATGCTGACAAATAAAATACTGTTTTATGGTTCAAAAATAATATGGTTATCTTTATATTACTTAATAAGTACTGACGTGGTTTCATTATTTGTGGGGTATCAATTTTCATGGTTTTCGTGGTTGGCCTTTACCCACAAATATTGATACCCCACAAAAAGGAAGCTTAATTAGTTAAACATAAATGCAGTCTTCAGTTCCACAAATTTAAGAATAAAAAAAAAAAAAATCAAAAACCACGAAAATAAATGAACAGTTTCTATGACAATTATAATAATCAATCTTTTGTGTAGATCATCATAGCTTTTCAGGATTTGCTCATTTCAAATAGTTGCTTTTTTATTGTCCATGCTGTTATTCAATATTTCAAATTTAAATCTTAAAGTAATGTATTGCTGTTTTTGCCTCTTAAATTTCCTCAATAAACATGTTAAAGAAAAGAATACGTCTCTTTTTGTCTCTTATCATGCTTATAATGGTGTTCTGTTGATACCATCTGTTTTTATTTTTTAATCTCATCAATGGTTATTGGATGAATCAAGCAAACATTTTAATGTATAAAAAAACAAGTATAAACATAAACTAGCCAAGATTCCATATCAGTCACTAATAAACTGTGAATGTGTAAAACACCTAAACAGAAATATAAAGAAAATACATTTGTAAGGGTAGAGGAAACAATAAACAAATATCATTTTTATTAATCATCATAATTTTTGCAATGGACTTAAATTTAAAGATAAGTTAGGGCAAATGTGATTAATCTCATATCTAGCATGTCTTAAAATCTGGTAGTTTTATTTCCATATAATATCATTATATACCTCTGAAACATTATGTATACTGTTCTTGACTGTCACACATGATATGTGTTGCTGGATACACTAGTACTGTTAGTAACATCAACATATATTTGGCTGGCATCTTTTTACAGTAGGACATGGCAACTTAAATCTAAATATAAATAGGTGTATTATTATAATATATAATTTATACAAATTTATACAAAGTTGCAAAATACATGTACAACCCATTGGTGATAAATAAAAAGGCTTGTTGAAGATTAATTAATCCCACTGGACACATTAAAGGATGCAAGGTGTTTTCCATTGTGGATGCTTAATTTTGTGCCATTTTATATAGGTTGCATCGTCTATTACTTTGTTCTTAGTTAATGTTTTATGTTGGATCCTATCTGATACCTTTATTTATTCTTCGGCTGCATGTTTTAGTTCATAATCATCCTGTATCAGAATGATCAGTAAAATTTTCTCAAAAATTGTCAAAAGAAGCAAAAAATAGATTTACTGTTCTAATTGATCATGTTGATCTTGACAATTAACAACAAATTAATGCATATTATAAATGGATAGAGCAATTCATGCTCTTATGGATCACTAGTAGTCATTAAAAACCATTACAACATGATTTGAATAAAGAAAGGGATCAAATAGCTTAAGTAAGATAAGACTATGACATGCTATGGATAGATGGAAGAATTCATGCTCTTATGGATGCTAAACATTCATATGAGACAGTGTCACGATGGAGTGATAGAAATCTCTATGGTCTTATGAATGATAACAGTTAGATATGACCATGATATGCTATAAGAGGATCGAGGGGTCCATGGTCTTATAGTTGATCTAAGTTGGATTATTTTACACCATGACATCTAAATGGAGAAATAAAGGGGTCGAGTCTTATACATGTACATCATAACAGTAAATTAAGACCATGGCATATTATAAGAGGAAAGAAGGGCTTTTGGTCTTATGGAAGAAAACAGTCAAATAAGACCATGGTACATTATGGAGTGATAGAGGGGTTCATGGTTTTGTGGCGTAACACATGGTCTTGTGGATGTAGCATTGAATAGGACCATGACATGTTATAATAGGAAGAGGGGTTCATGGTTAAATGGATGAAAACAGTTAGATAAGACCATGGCATGTAATGGAGAAATAGAGGGGTCCATGGTCTAATAGATAATAAATGTCAGTTAAGACCATGGCATATAATAAGAGGATAGAGGGGCTCTTGGTCTTATGGAAGAAAACAATCAAATAAGACCATGGCATGTTTTGGAAGGATAGAGGTGTTCACGGTCTTATGGCTGATAACAGTCAAATAAGACCATGACATGTTATAAGTGGATAGAGGGTTCAATGGTCTTATGTCTGAAAACAGTCAAATAGAACCATGACATGTTGTAAGAGGACAGAAGGGTCCATGGTCTTATAGTTGATAAAAGTTGGATAAGACAATGGCATATGATAGACAGGTCCAGGGTCTTCTTCATGGTTTAATAGATGATAACAGTCAATTTAGACCATGGCATGTTAAAAGAAAATAGAAGGGTCAATGGTCTTATGGTGGATAACAGCCTAAAAAGACCATGGCATGTTTTGAGAGGATAGAGGGGTTCATGGTTTTATGGTTGATAACAGTCAAATAAGACCATGGCATGTTTTGTGATGATAGAGGGTCCATGGTCTTATGACTGAAAATGGGTAAATAAGACCATGGCCTGTTATGGGAATAAGGAGGGTCCATGGTCCATGGCCTGTTATGGGGGATAGGAGATTCCATGGCCTTATGACTGAAAATGGGAAAATAAGACCATGGCCTATTCTGGGAATTTGAATGGTCCATGGTCTGATATGGGGATAGGAGGGTCATGGTCTTATGACTGAAAACGGGTAAATAAGACCATGGCCTGTTATGGCAATTAGAATGGTTCATGGTCCATGGCCTAATATGGGGAAGACCATGGCCTGTTATGGGAATAAGGAGGGTCCATGGTCCATGGCCTGTTATGGGGGATAGGAGGGTCCATGGTCTTATGACTGAAAATGGGTAAATAAGACCTTGGCCTATTATGGGAATGACGAGGGTCCATGGTCCATGGCCTGTTATGGGGGATAGGAGGGTCCATGGTCTTATGACTGAAAATGGGTAAATAAGACCTTGGCCTATTATGGGAATAAGGAGGGTCCATGGTCCATTGTCTGTTACGGGAGAAAGGAGTGTCCAGGGTCTTATGATTGAAAATTGGAAAATAAGACCATGGCCTGTTATGGGAATTAGAATTGTCTATGGCCTGATATGGGGATAGGAGTGTCCATGGTCTTATGACTGAAAATGGATAAATAAGACCTTGGCCTATTATGGGAATGAGGAGGGTCCATGGTCTATGGCCTGTTATGGGGGATAGGAGGGTCCATGGTCTTATGACTGAAAATGGGTAAATAAGACCTTGGCCTATTATGGGAATAAGGAGGGTCCATGGTCCATGGCCTGTTATGGGGATAGGAGGGTCCATGGTCTCATGACTGAAATTGTGTGGATAAGACCATGGCCTGTTAAGGGAATAAGGAGGGTCCATGGTCCATGGCCTGTTATGGAGGATGGGAGGGTCATGGTCTTATGACTGAAAATGGGTAAATAAGACCATGGCCTGTTATAGGATCAAGAGGGGGTCCATGGCCTGTTATTGGGGATAGGAGGGTCCATGGTCTTATAACTGAAATGGGAAAATAAGACCATAACCTGTTATGGGAATTGGAATGGTCCATTGTCCATGGCCTGGTATGGAGATAGGAGGGTCCATGGTTTTATGACTGAAAATGGGTGAATAAGACCTTGGCCTGTTATGGGAATAAGGAGGGTCCATGGTCCATGGCCTGTTATGGGGGATAAGAGGGACCATGGTCTTAAGGCTGAAAATGAGTTAATAAGACCATGGCATGTTATGGGGGATAGGAGGATCCATGGTCTTATGACTGAAAAAGGGTAAATAAGACCATGGCCTGTTATGGGAATAAGGAGGGTCCATATTGTCCATGGCCTGTTATGGAGGAGAGGAGGGTCCATGGTCTTATGATTGAAAATGGGTAAATAAGGCCTTGGCCTATTATGGGAATAAGGAGGGTCCATGGTCTATGGCCCGTTATTGGGGATAGGAGGGCACAGGGTCTTATGATTGAAAATGGGTAAATAAGACCATGGCCTGTTATGTGATCAAGGAGGGTCCATGGTCTGTTATTGGGGATAAGAGGGCCCAGGGTCTTATGATTGAAAATTGGTAAATAAGACCGTGACCTCTTATGTGATCAAGGAGGGTCCATTGCCTGTTATGGGGGATAGGATGGCCCAGGGTCTTATGATTAAAAATGGGAAAATAAGACCATGGCCTGTTATGGGAATTAGAATGGTCCATGGCCTAATATGGGGATAGGAGTGTCCATGGTCTTATGACTGAAAATGGGTAAATAGGAATATGGCCTGTTATGGGATCAAGGCAGGGTCCATGACCTGTTATGGGGGATAGGAGGGTCTATGGTCTTATGACTGAAATTGGGAAAATAACACCATGGCCTGTTATTGGAAATAGGAGAGTCCATGGTCTAATAGATATAAACCGTCAAATAAAACCATGGGTTGTTATGGAGGAATTGCATGGTCCATGCATGGCCTGATGACTGAAAATGGAAAAATAAGACCATGGCCTGTTATGGAAATTAGGAAGGTCCATGGTCCATGGCCTTTTATAGCATAGGAATGTCCATGGTTTTATGGATATAAACTGTCAGATAAGACCATGTGTTGTTATGGAGGAATAGGAGGGTCGGTCCTTGGTCTAATTACTGAAAATGGAATATAAGACCATGGCCTGTTATTGGGGATAGGAGGGTCCATGGTCTCTTGGATAATGAATGCCAGTTAAAAGCATGGGTTGTTGTCCATGTTGTGTAAGAATAGGAGGGTCTATGGTCCTACGGATAAAAAACTGTCAGATAAGACCATGGGTTGTTATGAAGGAATAGCTGGCTCCATGGACTTATGGATATCAGGGATAGGAGGTTCCATGGTCTAATGACTGAAAATGTGAGAATAAGACCACCGCCTGCTATGGGAATTAGGAGGGTCCATGGTCTTATGCCTGATATTGGGGATAGGAAGGTCCATGGATTTTTTTGTGAATATTAATGACCTGTTTGCCTGGCTATACGTTGTATCATACACAGCATAAAGTTATGATTTATATTGTTGATCAGTCTCTGCAAATTACATTCACAAATAGCATGAATATGTGATGCTTTCATAAAAAATGCGTAATAAGTAAATGTCATGAATGTATAATAATATCATGATTTCAGAAAACACGTACAAACATCCCTCTTTTGTCTCTTTCTTGTACTGATGTCTTAGGCAACTCTCCTGGTTGAGTATATAGGTTTTTTGTGTGCCCAAATGCTCTTTTCTTCTGTTTTTTTAACCTTCTTTCGTAAAATATTATGAATCTCATTCATTTTGAAATTTTCGGGGACATTTTGTTTCGGGGACAGAAACATGCGTGCGGATATCCAATAAGACCGTGGTCTTAAGGATCATTATAGACCATTTAAATACCTCTATAGTCCGACCTTGTTTTTATAGTCGTCCGAGTCTGTTTTGGTCCGACTTCTCCAGTAACGGCCAAAACGGCAAAAGGGACAGAAAGGTCCATTATTCTTTGGACTGTTTATTTAATCAAGGTGAACTGACTGTCGCTAAAACATTTTTATGGGCATTTTTATTGCGTTGTTTTGTGTTAATCTGCTTACTCGCTATTTGCTTTTTCAAGGGTACAAAAAGAATTGGGGATAGAAACGGAATGGTCGTATGATCAATTTTAATATTGAAATCAGACTC
The DNA here is from genome assembly GCA_963971305.1 of Arcuatula senhousia. NCBI lineage: Eukaryota > Metazoa > Mollusca > Bivalvia > Mytilida > Mytilidae > Arcuatula > Arcuatula senhousia. The sequence goes on from OZ020311.1 coordinate 43,324,942, forward strand.
GGCAACAACTCCGTAATTGTTCCGCTTCTCATCCCCTTTTAGACTTTTATCCCTCTGTTGTCCTTGTCTAAACAGTAGGTAGTCGGTCACCAGCTTACCCCCCATCTCCTTACAGTTCCAGTTGTCGTCGGTCCGTACACTAATCAAGGCTACCTGGACTTCGGTTTGATGACCCCTTGGGACCCCCAGTTATCTAAATTACAAACAATATAGCCATATGCATTTAGCATTACGAAACCACTTTGCTATTTGCATAGCCTAAATCTAGTTTTATTCACTTTAAATACTGCATGTTTACTTGGGTACTAATTGTGTGCCACTTACAGCTGAACTTTTGATAACCACAATAAGTTATAGCTAAATTATAAAAAGAACACAACAAACAGAACCTGATCGAAATTTAATAATGATTTCAGATATTAAGACATTCTTGCACTCAACAATCTTTCATTTTCTAGTTTAATTACAGATATCTATCCTCCCAAAGTAACCTTGAACAAATCTAACGTCACCGGTGATAGATGTCCATTTACAATAAAAGAAGCTCGAGCAATGTTTGCGATGGTTGTCTGGAATGGTGTCATCTTTCACGTGTCGGACTTTAAAATCTACCTAAAGCTACTTACTGGATGAGTAGGAAACTCAACAAAAAATGAAATAACTACCATTTAAATTAATCCTATTTGAAATTGTTTTCATGTTACTGTATCATGTGTGTTACAATAGCCTTATAAATAAAACAAGATTGCTACGCGTAGCCATGTGTCCCCCGCCGCCGCATAAAAGTTGTTATAATCCATAATTAATTATGGATTATACATTACATTTCAATTGATGATGGTAGGATCTGTAGCATCGCGCTCAGGGCACTGCTAAAGAAAACCAACTATCTAGCTACATGGTTTATTACAAACTGACCACAAGTTACAAAGTGATATAAGCGTCTGTGAAAGTAATTAAACATTGCACGGTCTGAAGATAAAGATCTAACAAGTAATAAAACTTTAAGACAGAAGTAATTAACATTTATCAGTAAACACTACATTTCCTCCTTTCCTTGGATTTATAATTAGATCAATACTAAATAAAAATTATTTAACAGAAACTTTAAAAACTTCAAAATTGTCATTCAATAAAATAAAAATGATTTTTTCGTAAAATTGATATTAATGAAACTGTCTATAGAAACTGATCCTAATCTAATTCTAATTATTTCCAATCTATAAAACCCTTAACAACAGTTTATCTAAGGTCATAGTCCTTGAGATAATTTGGCATCTTGATGATTCGTCTCGGTCTGGTCAAAGCAATACCAGGTGTTTCACACTGTGTTTCTTCACTCATATTTGTATCATTAGTCTCGTCTAATTGTACATTAAACGGCTCATCATCATTGTCAATTATATTGTCGTTAACGAACTCATTGTCATTGTCATTTAACTTCTTAACAAACGAAGTGTTTCTCTGAGCAACATTTCCTTCACGGTTTTCAAGAGTAAGTTTTGTCCCTTCTTTCTTTACTACACGGTACGGTTCATTTTCGTAGTTTGTAGAAAGTTTATTCGACTTGCTTTGCTTCTGTAGAACAATATCCCCAACTTCAACATCTGATTTACACGCATTTCTACGATTGTCTGCATATTTCTTTCCTTTTTCTTTTTTCTCGGAGTCCCTTTTCCGCGTTGCCATATCTTCGTTTAACGGAACTTGACTGACTTGCGGTAATCTGGTACGGATTTGTCTATTGTACAACATTTCGGCAGGGCTTTTACCGGTAGTACTATGCGGAGTACTTCGATACGCTAACAAAAATTTCGGCAATTCGGCTTTCCAATCACGTTTCTCGGCATGAGCTGTTCTTATCGCTTTCAATAGAGTTCTGTTTTGACGTTCAACTCCCCCATTAGCTTGAGGCCAATAAGGTGTTGATTTACAGTGTTTGATACCATTGTCTCTCAAATACGATGAAAATTCTTTTGAGGCGAACTGCGGTCCATTGTCTGTTTTAAGAGTAATCGGAATTCCATGATGACAAAACATAATGTCAAGTGAACGAATTATTTTCTCGGTAGTTACTGATTTTAAAGTTGCCACTTCTTGCCAACGAGAGTAGTAATCGACTACAACAAACAAATATTCTCCTGACGGAAACGGTCCCATGAGATCCGCACATACGTCCTGCCACGGTCCCTTCGGTAACTCGGTACATCTAATCGGTTCTGGTTTCGATACTGGACTGACTAATTGACACGCACGGCACGACTTGACTAAATTCTCGGCTTCTTTGTCCATGTTAGGCCACCACACCTTTTCGCGCAAACGTAACTTTGTTTTAACGATCCCTTGGTGTCCTTCATGTGCTAGTTTAAGAGTTTGCTTCCTTAACTTACTCGGAATAACTATTCTTGTACCTCTTAAAAGTACACCATCAACTACTGAAAGTTCGGAACGGAACTGAAACAACGAATTAGACTTCGAAATACGACCATTCAAAATTTGTCTAATATCGATATCTTCCTTTGAAGCTTCTTGTATTAAGTCAAATGTCATTGCCTTCGGGACTGAATTTTCCGCCACAAAATACGCATATTCATCACCAATGTTTCGCATTTCTTCTCGACATTGCGACAGTCTTGATAAACAGTCGGCTGCATTCTTCGGACCGGGTCGGTAACGCACTTTAAACTTATACGGCTGTAAACGCATGGCCCATCTTTCAATACGCGCAGGCGGTTTCGATTTCGGCGAGTAGATCACCTCCAACGGCTTGTGATCTGTTACGAGAGTAAATTCTTTACCCAGCAAGTATAGATGAAAACGCTCGCATCCCCATACTACGGCTAACGCTTCACGTTCTGTTTGTGAATATCTCTGTTCAACGTCAGTAAGAGTCTTACTTGCAAAAGTAACCGGTCTGAAATTACCATCACTTTGCTTCTGGCTCAAAATCGCTCCTAGTCCTACAGGACTCGCATCGACAATCACTTGTGTCTCTGTATCACTGTTGTAATACGCTAAAGTTTTTGCACTAGCAAGTAACCTCTTAAGTTCATCGAATGAATTTTGATGCTTACTAGTCCACGTCCATTTCTGATTTCGTCTCGTGAGTTCACGGAGAGGTGCGGATACGGTCGAAAAATTCGGTATGTATCGGCCACAATAATTCACAAGACCTAGAAAACTTCTAACTTCCGACACGTTTTCCGGATTTCTAGCATTCGTTACGGCTTCAACCTTTGAATTTTCTGGACTGATTCCTTTAGCAGACAACACATGACCCATAAATGTCATTTCATCCATATTAAATCTACACTTGTCTCGGTTCAATTTAAGACCCTTTTCCCGAAGTCGTTCTAATACTGTTGCCAACCTTTCATCGTGCTCCTTTTGCGTTGATCCATACACAATGATATCGTCGGATATATTCCGTTGTCCGGCACATCCAGATAACGCTAACTGAATACACTGTTGGTACATTTATGGTGCACATGATATTCCAAACATTAAACGCTTGTATCGAAATAATCCAATGTGAGTAGTAAAAGTAGTAATATTCCTTGATTCTGGCTCTAGCTCAATTTGATGAATCCAATTTTGAAAATACTTTAGCACCATTTAATTCCTGTAAAACTTCATCCACTGTTGGTATAGGATGGCGTGAACGTATAACACTTTCATTTGCTCGACGCATATCAACACAAATTCTGATTTCTGAACTCTTTTTCGGAACAACAACTAATGGTGAAACCCACTCAGTAGGCCCATCAACTTTTTCGATTACATCCATCGACTCTAATTCTTGCAATTTTTCCTCGACTGCTTTTCTTAAATTGAACGGTAATCGCCTTGTCGGTTGCGCTATCGGTTTAACACTTTCATCTACATGAATCTTCAATTGGTAATCCTTTAGTTTACCTAATCCACAAAACAAATCATCATATTTTGAAACTATTTCACATTTAGAACTGACCATATTGACACATGGTCCTATCTTCAATACACCTAATTCCTTCGCAGTTTTACGACCCAGCAAGGGTGTATAATTCCCATCAATAATCATAAAATCTGCTTTAATGCTTTTCATTGACTCTTCACATAAAATATCAGCACTTAATTTGCTTTGAATATTTAACGGATTTATAGCACCATATGCATACAGCTTCTTATCAACCGGTAATTCCTTGAAACCGCATTTTTTCAACTTTTCACATATATCCCTATAGTTATAATATTACTTGTACATCCCGAATCTACTAAGAATGGAATTATAACATTTCCTATTTTCAGAGTGAAATCTTTCTCTGACGAACGATCTATGGCGAACACATATTCATCGGATTCAGATGAATCATCATCAACACAACGGACCTTTTCTTTGTGCTTCTTTCCGAAACCTGTTGTTTGTCTACGGGATTTACACTTCTTGGCAAAATGTCCTTCTCTTCCGCATTTATGACAGCTTTTTCCTTCAGTTATCTTACATTCTCTTGCGATATGTCCTCTGTTTCCACATCGGTAACATTCGATATCTCTTCTCCTTGAAAATTCTGCTTTCGGTGGTTGTTTACTTTGCTGAAATATTGATGGTTTTGTCGATTTCGCTTTTATCCTGTTCACATGACCCTCTTCAAACTGTGCAGATTGTTGATCGGCTGCTTCGCTGGCTCTTGCTATTTCTTGTAACTTTTCAAGTGTAAGGTCTTTTTCACGTATAAGACGTTTTCTGAGTTTGGCAGATGAACATTTATCAATTACTTGATCTCGAATAGCATCGTTGGTCATTGCTCCAAAGTCACAGGTTTTCGCTAAAGTTCTTAATCTTGTAACATAACTGTCTGTTGATTCATTTTCTGCTTGGGCACATTTTCTAAACATATGTCTCTCAACTGCCTGATTTTTCTTCGGTAAGAAATACTCATCGAATTTTGCAACGGCTTCGGCATATGTATCTCCAGTGTCTGAAAACGTTTCGAAAATATCCTGGCAATCTTGTCCAACTAAATCATGTAAATGTAAAAGCAATGCTCTCTTTTGTGCATTTTCTGAAACTCCTGATGCGTTCATATAATACTCAAAACTTTTCTTCCACTTCGTCCATCTTTGAGAAAGAGATGATTGGTCCCCATTACAATCGAATGGTTGTACGGCTGGTAAATCTAACAAAATGTCTAAACAAAAGTCATCGGATTCTAGATCCATTTAAACATTGTCACTTTTAGTAACATCCTCGTCGCCAAATGTAGCATCGCGCTCAGGGCACTGCTAAAGAAAACCAACTATCTAGCTACATGGTTTATTACAAACTGACCACAAGTTACAAAGTGATATAAGCGTCTGTGAAAGTAATTAAACATTGCACGGTCTGAAGATAAAGATCTAACAAGTAATAAAACTTTAAGACAGAAGTAATTAACTCTGAACTTAACCTTTTAAACTTTATCAGTAAACACTACAGGATCGAATTATGCATGAAGCCTAACTGACATTTATTTACCATAGCCCGATCCCTAGTATTTGCCATGAGGTTACGAAACAAAGAGATTTGCGGCAGCGTTTGGATTAATAGGCAAAATAGATCCATATGATGAAACAATAGAACCCTGGGACTCATTCATCGAACGCCTCGAACAATATATCCTAGCAAATGAAATAGGACCTGACAAAAAGGTGCCGTCGCTACTTTGCTTGATAGGGGGAAAGTTATATTCATTGTTACGAGATTTGACATTTCCCGACAAACCGTCCGATAAAACTTTTGATGATTTAAAGAAACTTTTAAGCGTCCATTTAGCCCCGAAACCATTGGAAATAGCAGAAAGATTCAGATTTGATAAAAGAGATCAAAAAGAGGGCGAAAGTATTAACGAGTACGTGGCTCAATTACGAAAATTATCTATTCATTGTGACTTTAAGGCAGAACTCAAAGAAAAACTCCGTGATCGATTAGTATGTGGCATCAAAAACACGAACATTCAAAGGAAACTTTTGTCCGAAAAAGAACTAACATTTGATAAAGCGCTCGAAATCAGTGTAGCGATGGAATCCGCAAGTCGTGATGCAACCGAACTGCAAGCCAAATTCAAAAGTCTCCAAAAGTTAAATTTAAACCTCAAAATTCTGCCAAGCCATCGTTTAATGGCCGATGCTACCGTTGTCACTGTATGGAAAGAGCGAAAGGGAAAAAACGGTTGATTTCTGTGCCCCGATGTAGTTTATTGCTGTGCACAAAATGAAGTCGTCTGTTTGTTCTGCCTTTTTACTTAATTATTGAATAATTACATATCCTGCAGCATCTGTGATTTCAACATTAGATAGTAACGATTCAGTGAATTCAAATTTAACTTGCATTTTTATGTCATAAGTTATTTTTTATCACAAAAAGTCATCAATTTATAAATAAAACAGTTTTTTTTGACAAATTACATAAATAAAACACTTGCAGATGAAAATAAATTGAACAAAAAGTGTTCATCGTGTATTTAAGTATATATAGAATTTTATTGTTGATAAATAAAGTTTAATAATGCAAAGGTTCTAGACAGATCGATGAAATAAAAGTAAGTGTTAAAATTTCCACCGCGAATGTATATTTCTGTGCTGATTTTCTACATGCGAATGTATATTTCAGAGCCTGCGGAAGTTTATTTGTGTGGTTACGAATGTTTCGTTCTGAGCTATAAATACTTGGCCATAGAAAATCAGATCAAATAATGGAAATATAACTTTAATTCTAACTCAAAACCAGGATCATTTTAAAACAAGTGTTCATTTACAATTCCTGTCTAAACCATCTAATGTTGTACTTATTCTATAATTTACAAATATAATATATAAAGCTCTTTTAAACAACGCACGACAAATTTATTTGTGATAAGGGGACAACCATTTGATTCTGAGGGGGGGGGCTGCCAGTTGCGGTCGAGACAGATTATTTATTTTCAAAATTCTGCCGGCAAGAATATTTATTTTCTGCATACAATAACTAAATCTAGCATAAGGATCTTGGGACAGATTATTTATTTTCTTGCAAACTGAGGCCAGATTATTTATTTCCAACTTTTTCCAGGCCAGAATATTTATTTACAAAAACTGCCACCCCCTTCAAAATCAAATGGTCGTCCCCTAAAATCTATATTTATACATGTATTGAGTATTTTTGTATTCTGTAAACCTGGGACATTTTTTAGCACTATCTTTGCTTTTCCTGGTAGGATACTAAGTTTTAGTTCACACAGTTTTTGATTTGCACCGTAATCTTATCGTCCATTTAGACTACAATGGAGGACACATATCTCGCCGTCTATTTTTATCAATTAAGGTGCAGCAATGACAGCGCAAAAATCTCAAAATAAAACTGTCTCGACAATTTCCTGGTTTACAGTAGTCGATTTGTCTATGATAACATTTCAAAATAACATCACCCAACTTCAATCGTTAATGGGGGTTCCAAAACATCATCGAAGTCAAAAACGGTTCATATATTGTAATTTTTTTTCATCTGGTACAATGTTTTGTCCTTTTAAAATTGCATCTTCTGGTTTAGAATCAAATGTTAAATGTTTAAACTTTTTCTTTTTCTCGTCCACTCTAATTTTAAAAGATTGCTACAGGTAGCCAATGTCCCGCCGCCGCATTAAAGTTTAAAATTAACTAAAAGGATGGGTTGCGATAAGGCCCTATTTTGGCCCATCTATAGGCGAAAAATAAAAAGTTTTTCATAGCATGTTACTTTATATCTTATTTTGTAGCAAAATGATTGTATTGTTGTAAAAGACTATTTTTAAATACGTTTGCACGAACACAGCTTCGAAAGTCGGGTTCCAAATTGAACAATTTTGAATGAAAATTTCATCTTGATTTAAAGAAAATTTCAAGGTAGGGCTTCAATAAATTGAAATTTTGTGCTAAAATACTTGAAGCCAGTGTTAAAATTCTGTAAAAGGTTTATCATATATATACATCACTTTAAACAACAATTTTGAAATTGAAAAGACCACTAATCTCAAGAAAAACGAATAAAACGGAGAGATTTCGTACATTTTTTAACAATTGACAACAGGTTAAAAAATTATAGTCTTTTCAAATTTTAAGTTTGTCTTGCACAAGGAACCAGCTTGAAACTTTCATAAAAGATGTATTTTAGTAATACAAGTTTTTGAATAAAATATGGAGCTGGTTCCGCGTGCAAGGCTATACTTCCGGGGAGGATATATATCACTCATTTGTGCAACTTTCCCATAAGCACAATGTTAAAATCATTTGAGGTGGTTCATTTCAAGCACCATATACTAAAAAATAAAATAAGCTTTACAACTACAGACGTTTATTTTAAAAAAATAGAAATATTAACCTTTCCAACAAGACATTTTGTGATAGAATTTACTTAATTTTATTTTTCACTTTCGCGGTGGGCTGAAAAAGGGTCTTATTGCAACCCATCCTTTGAAGAATTAGAATTGCATTGGGAAAGGATCAACTACATATCATGACAAACAATCCTACAAAATTTCTTCAGAATCCGTTGAGCGGTTTCAGAGGAGTTGAGCTCACAATGTGTTCCTATGACCTAAAATGAATCAAAATGGCGGTGCGATATGATCAACTACATAACATGACGAACAATCTTACAAAATTTCATCAAAATCCGTTGAGCGGTCTCAGAGGAGTTGCGCTCACAAAAGTGTGACGGACGCACGGACGGACTTACGAAGACCTTTACCATGTCCCTCAGTCGCGTCGCAGTGGGGGGACAAATATTTACTTTTTCCTTGTGATGGTTGTGGACAAAATGAAAAATTGTATCGTCGAATATGCCAGAAGAAAATTCACAATATTTGCATTTAAATTAATCCATTTTTGATTTCTGAAATTGAAAAAGAAATATTTCCATTAGTGCCTCTAGCTTTTATTTGAAGCACATTCATGTTATTACATCAAATAATAAAAATAAATAGCACAGAAATAAACTACAACATTTTTTGCATCACAGAAGACAACATTCGTAAACTCGGAAATAAACGACAGCATTTCTTCAACCCATTTTATTGAGTGTTTACAAAACAACAAATCAGTTATTTATTGTAGGTTTTTTGTTAACCTTTCATGGGATATTCTATCAAATAAGGATTAAAAACGCAAACTACTACTTAGAAATGAGTTTTTCTATAAATAAAAGGATTTTTCTATTTTGATGAGTAATATCAAAACACTTAAATAAACTTTCGCTACTTTAGAAACTGCTCTCAAATAAACTGCAGCGTGCACAGAACTTAACAGCAGCAGGGCACACAATAAACATTCGCCTAATAAGTTAAACACAACTGTCACATCACTTGAGAAGACAATTACTAATCTTCGACAGTAGAATATGTTCTTAAGAATTATAAAGTATATTTACAGTTACTAATTGCTCACAGATGTACCATAGAGTTATGCGATTTTCAACATTTTAACTTTTTGTTTTTTCATTGCGATTTTTCTTACATTATTTATCTATTGGTTTAAAACTGGTTAGAAAACAATAGCGTGACAAGTAAGAAACTTAAAATGAACCTTAGCAACACTAGTATATCTATTTTTCTTACCTAAATGACATATTTTCGTCTTTCGGATGTTTACAATCGTCTGTTTTACCCACAATACCACAATGACACAGGAGTAAACTACACTGGGGCACAGAAATCAACCGTTTTTCCCTTTCGCTCTTTCCATACAGTGGTTGTAATAACGCAGGTCATTCACCTTCCAACTGCCGATTCAAGAAAGTAGGACACATTAAAAAAGCATGTCGTAAACTGAGGTCTGGAACGGATTCGAGGAAAAGAAATGTTCATTCGTTAGAACATGATGAACAGGATGATAATTACATAGCTAGTCTTGAAGTTCACAATATGGACACTGACACTGATGTTATGTGGTTAAATCTGAAGGTCGGAGGAGTACAAATGAAAATAGAGTATGACACTGGTTCAGGAGTTTCCGTGATTTCAAAAGATACTTTCCGAAAATGCAATTAAAGGGAACTGACACGATACTTAAAACTTACTCAGGCGAAGGCATTAAGTCACTAGGATATGTCGACTTCATGGTGGAATACGAAAAGAAGAAACGCACTCTGCCGTTATATGTGGTGCCAAAAGGAGGACCACCGTTATTCGGAAGACAATGGTTCTAATTGACATACATGGTATTGACGCAAATCCGAGAGAAAACGTTAGTAAACTGTTGAGCAAATACAGTAACATATTTAAGGACGGATTAGGTCAAGTCCAAGGCATAACTGCAAAATTGGTCATGAAGGAAAACAGTCGTCCGAAATTTGTAAAAGCTAGGACTGTGACGTTCGCGTTAAGAGAAAAAGTAGAAAAGGAGCTAGACAGACTAGAATCAGAAGGAACTCTAACAAAGGTTCAACACAGTGATTATGCGACACCGATAGTACACGTAGTTAAGAAAAACGGGAATGTAAGAATATGTGGCGATTTCAATAGATGACATTTTTGCTCGATTAAATTGAGGAATTCACTTTTCAAAGATCGACCTTACTCAAGCGTATCTTCAACTTCCGGTAGATGAACCATCCCGCGAGTTGCTTACTATCAGCACGCACCGTGGACTTCACCGTTTCAATCGTTTAGCCTTCGGAATAGCATCTGCCCCGGCTATCTGGCAGAAAACGATCGACCAAATTCTTGAAGGAATTCCAGGCACACAATGCATTTTAGACGACATGATAATCACTGGCGCGTCCGATAAGGAACACATGGAGAATCTCGAAGCTGTGCTACGCCGACTCGATCAGTATGGATTACGAGCAAATTTAGAGAAATGCGAATTTTTCAAAGATAGTATTACCTTTTGTGGTCATATCATCGATAAGGACGGTCTACATAAAACACAAGATAAAATCGACGCAATAGTTCAGACACCCCCACCGAAAGATGTCTCACAGCTGAAATTATTCTTAGGATTGATTAACTATTATAACAAGTTTTTGCCGAATCTCGCTACGACGTTGAGTCCGTTACACAAGTTGCTCAGAAAGGACATTCGTTGGCATTGGAATAAAGAATGTCAACAGGCATTCGACAAGGTGAAGGAGTTGATCACTTCTGATATGATACTGACTCACTTCAATACGGACCAGTTGATAACGTTAGCTTGCGATGCCAGTCCGTATGGCCTAGGAGCCTTAATTTCTCATCGGTTGTCCGACGGAACCGAGAAACCGATAGCGTTTGCGTCCCGAACATTATCAACATCAGAGAAAAACTATTCTCAAATAGACAAAGAAGCCTTAGGAATCATATGGGGAATCAAGAAATTCCATTCGTATTTGTACGGAAGGAAATTTGTGCTGATAACAGACCACCAACCTCTAATTCACATATTTAATCCGTAGAAAGGAGTATCCGTGACAGCATCAGCAAGACTACAAAGATATTCTTTGTTGTTATCAGCTTACGATTATGACATTGAGTTCAGGGGAACTGCAAAGCACGGCAATGCAGACTCACTGTCACGTTTACCCATGGAAACAAACGACGGAGAGGAGGATATATAGTTAAAAGCAATAGATATGTTTCACATGGCGCAAATTGATGCTTTACCGATTTCATCCGAACAAGTGCAACAGGAAACTAGAAAAGATTCAACACTGGGCATTGTTATGACAATGGTACAAAACGGTTGGATAAATGACAAAGAAGGACATTTTGCACCCTTTTACGCTAGAAGACACGAACTTTCTATTCATCAAGGTTGTTTGATGTGGGGAATAAGAGTAATTATTCCTAGTAAACTACAAGACAGCGTATTAGCACAAATTCACGAGGGAAACCTAGGGGTTGTGAAAATGAAATCCTTAGCTAGAGGATATGTATGGTGGCCCGGCATAGACAAAGACATCGAAGGATTGGCAAAGAAATGCTCAGGATGTCAGCAAAACCAAAACACCCCGAAACCAGCACCGCTAAACGCTTGGGAATTTCCCGATAAACCGTGGGATCGTACACATGTAGACTTTGCCGGTCCATTTTTAGGATCTATGTTCTTGATTATGGTTGATGCGCATTCTAAATGGCCGGAAGTAATCAGAATGGGAAAAACCACCACTGAGAAAACAATTGAAGTCATGCGAACTGTTTTCGCTCGCAACGGACTACCGTCTCGTATAGTTAGTGACAATGGTCCACAATTCACTTCAAGAGAATTCGAGGATTTTACCTCAACAAACGGAATCAAACACATCCGCTCCGCGCCGTATCATCCATCCTCAAATGGATTAGCTGAACGCTTCGTTCAGACGTTTAAGCAAGGAATTAAGTGTAGTTCAAATGACACTGGGTCAATTGACAAGAAATTAGCACAATTTCTAATGGCTTATCGTTCTACACCGCACTGCACCACAGGTGAACCTCCCGCAAAGCTTTTCATGGGGAGAGAATTGAAAACTAGAATGAGCCTTCTAAGACCAGATGTCAAGGAAACCGTACAACTACGGCAAGAGGAGATGTGCAACAAACGAGAAGCACGAAACAGGAACTTTGAAATTGGACATAACGTAGTCGTCAGAGACTATAGAGGAGGAAACAAGTGGGTTCCGGCAATAGTTGCCGAGAAAACTGACCCCGTGTCGTACCGGGTACAGATCGACCCAACAACGCAATGGAGAAGACACACTGACCAAATGGTATCCGACTGAAGCACCAATAATAGACATTGCAAGTGAAATCGAAGAGACAAATCACCAAACCGATCAAAATGAGATAACACCACCGATCATTGACACTAAATCAGACACTGTTCAAGATGAAAAGAGATATCCGACCCGAGATCGGAAACCAACAAGGAAAGGAGATTTTGTGTACTATTGATAGCTCAGTGATGTGGGCACAATAATCCCACGAGCATCAATATAACCCTTGGGGTTTTCTCAGTAGTTTTTATAGTGTTTTCAGAATTTGTAGTGTTAGCTTAGTTAAATATAATCAACTTGTAGTCATGCCGTTTCACATTGGACAATTACAAACATTATCTTAACATATGATTTGACACTTCAATTATTTACATTTGACATTAATTTTAAAAGGGTTAAATTTCGTAATATTTGTAAAAGTTAATTTTTTCAAACTTAGGGGGGAGAAAATGTTATGTTTGCTTCCGTTCCACTTTTAAAGTAACTAGTTTTACAGTATATCTTTCAAGCTTTGCATGCTGCATTATCACGTGACTGTTATCTTGCAATCTCAGACACAGGCGTTTGGGTTCAGGATTATTTTTTTTTATTAATACGTGTATATAAAAATTTTCATACTCGTCTATATACTATTTCCACGTGGAAATAGTATATAGACGAGTATGAAAATTTTTATATACACGTTATTAATAAAAAAAAATCCTGAACCCAAACGCCTGTATATAGACGAGTATGAAAATTTTTATATACACGTTATTAATAAAAAAAAAATCCTGAACCCAAACGCCTGTGGTTAGAATGTAAACAGTGTGGCTACCTCGCCCTCTCAATAATGAGTCCCCAATACACATCAGTATGTAAATTCAAGCAATGTATTGTCTGAGAAACGATAGAAATAGGTTGTAAAAATATGGGATGATCACCTATTAACAGTACCCTATCAGTGTGTAAAGTTTCAGCAACATCCGTTCAGTGGTATCCGAGGAGTTGCACCCACAAAAATGTTTGATATGACAAAGTCCCATTTTTTTGACCGGAAAATCACAAATTCGTAAATAACTCGAAAAATGTAAATATTGTTTCAATTTTTTTTTCCCTATTAATATAGAGTACATAAGGCTTTTGTTCTATCAGCCTACAAAATTTCAGAACCCTGTACACCTAGGTAACCGAGATTTTGGATGTCCTATATTTTGACCTTTCTTCCCTGTTTCCATGGAAACGACGACCATTTTGAAAATTTCAAATATGGGATGATCACCTACTAATAGTAACCTATCAGTGTGTAACGTTTCAGCAACATCCATTTAGTAGTATCCAAGGAGTTGCACCCACAAAAACGTTTGACAAAGTCCCATTTTTAGGACTGAAAAATCACAAATTCGTAAATAACTCGAAAACCGTAAATATCGCTTCAATTTTTTGGGGTATTATTATAGAATACCTTTTGCTCTATCAGCCTACAAAATTTCAGAACCCTGTGCACTTAGGTAACCGAGATATTGGATGTCCTATATTTTGACCTTTCTTCCCTGTTTCCATGGAAACGGCGGCCATTTTGAAAATTTCAAATATGGGATGATTATCTACTAACAGTACCCTATCAGTGCGTAAAGTTTCAGCAACATCGGTTCAGTAGTGTCCGAATAGTTGCACCCACAAAAACGTTTGACAAAGTCCCATTTTTCGGACGGAAAAATCACAAATTCGTAAATAACTCGAAAAACGTAAATATCGCTTCAAATTATTTTTTTCGTATTATTATAGAGTACTGTTTTCTATCAGCATACAAAATTTCAGAACCCTGTGCACCTAGGTAACCGAGATATTGAATGTCCTATATTTTGACCTTTCTTCCCTGTTTCCATGGAAACGGCAGCCATTTTGAAAATTTCAAATATGGCATGATCATCTACTAATTGTACCCTATCAGTGTGTAAAGTTTCATCCGTTCAGTAGTGTCCGAGGAGTTGCACCCACAAAAAACGTGACGGACGGACGGACGGACGGAGACCATTACTAAGTCCCTCCGACGCGTTGTGGCGGGGGACAAAAATCTTTGTTGGTAAACGCACTTTAAGGTAACAATAACGAGCGGTAACAAGAAAAAAAAATTCTTATTTTACTTTCATAAAAACAGGTCCGCATCCGTGGACCGGTTAATATTTTACTCTGACATCCGGCGTCAGGTAACAATATTTTTTTGTTATTGTTACTTTTCCAGGTAAAACCAGGTAATCGTAACCAGTTTGTTATAAATTTCCCTTTTCTCGAAGGAGATTTTCCAGTAGCGTCGTCATACTGGGTTAACATTTCACAGTTAGTTAGATATGCTCGGGATCTGCAGTGGCGTTTCTGATTTTAATTTATTACTGAAAATTATTAAAACACACAAGTTAGTAAAATCTTTTTCTAAATTCTTCCACAAGTATCGATCTTTTATTGAAAAATTTATTTGCACACGTCGATTTTTGATAGTGGAAGGAATGTCACATCCTGAATTTTATGGTAATGTTTTTTTACAAAACTCATAAGTTAAAAAACAATCGATTGGAAATGAAAAAAAAATGGCTTCAAAATTTTTTACGCAAAGGATATGAATTGAATATTTTGATTAAATCTTTGAATTGAGTGTTTTGGCAGAAATATTGATAACTTGATACCTACTTTCAAACTTCCATAAGCTTTTTTACAAATTGTAATTTTTAAGCATTATAGCGAGCAAGCATGTCGGTTTTGTGTGACGACACTCCATCAAATCATTATTGCTTGAAATTTTGTGTCAGATATGTTTGATTTTTTGCATCAGTCCATTGATGATTCTCAGCGAGTGTTCTATAGAGAGTCCCTTTACTGTCTTTTCGTTTGTTCTTGTTGTCTTTTGTCTAAGGTTCTCTTTAGTGGAATTGAACTTTGATCGATTTGATTTTTATTGTTTGTTTAGTTTTTGTGCTTTGTCTAGGAATATTGATAGGGGGGAGGTTGGTCCCAAAAAACTAGTTTAACCCCGCCACATTTTATATGTGCCTGTCTTAAGCTAGGAGTCTTTGACAAAGCTTTTGTTTGTACTTGTCTTTTTTATGTTTTCTGTTCCTTATTTAGAAGGAGGTCTATCTGTGACTATTTCAGGGCTGGATTTGAATTATATGCATTTTTAGACCACTATGGGCCAATTGCAGAACCACGAGCATCGCCTACTGGTCTCGTTGAAGGCTGCTGGTGGTTGTCCATTGTGGTTTTTCTAAATTGCCGCTTGTTATGTGTACCACATCTCATTATTTTCTATTGAACCGGTTTTACAACAAATTTAATTAATTTTGTTCAGAAAAAAATATGTGCCATAAAATTTGTACATTTAATAAACAATGGTAGCAAACATTTGACAATTTATTGAAATTATTTTTTTATCCAGAATCTTAATAAAAGTGTTGAAAGAATCTAGCGGTGGGCTCCCCCTAAAAAACCCTGACATCAGTCACAGAAAACAGAGATGTTTTATAGTGAGAAACTACACAGATTAATGTCTATGTTGGGCCTTTTGTTGGTGACCTATAACAATTTTTTTGGTAGAATGTGGAAGGATTAAATTTTGGAATGAACACGATTCGACTATATGGTAATGAAAACTTTGAGGTTCTTTTCTTTTTGTTCTTTGTTTTTGTTTTTGCGTTTTGTCAGTTTATAAGGGGGAGATGTCCAGCTGTATGTCTTAAAACCTCAACAAACTGATGACAGCTCTAAATCCGTCATTTTTTCACTTTGCTAATTTCTTTTATGTTAAGTTTCATAAATCCAATCCAAGAGTTAACGGGATGAGAAAATAACAAAAATCTACCACAAATCCAATATCTTTATTCCAATTAAGGTCCCTCAAGGTGAAATGAAAAAAAAACATACATAAATGATGCAGGTACAGTACACTCTACAATGTTATTCAAACAGAACATAGAGCAGTTACATGAATTATGATAGTACATATGTATATATGAACGTTATAAACATATAAATGATTTCCGGTCTTTCTCCCTGCCAAACAGAAACGATAAAAAAGATATAATACAAAAAAGTATCCCCTTTGCCACAAACAGAGACTATATATATAGTCTCTGCCACAAAAGATATTAAATGGAACAAAATATTACATTCTTTAATACACAGATCCAATGCTAAGTGCAATAGTACAAACTAATCTTTACCATTTGAAATTTATTTCAATAGCAGCTTTTATTTCAATAAAATGTCAATAAACCTAAAGCAATCTAAATTTACATGTACAACTTCACGTTAAAAATATTAGATTGAAAAAAAAACTCTATTCAAATACTTTTATTTGAAAGCAGAAATTTTCGGGGTGGGGGGGGGGGGGATTAAGGTTGTAAATTCGTCAACATCTTCAAAGAAATGATTCCCACGTTAAATTTCTATTAACGGCAGAGAATGGACGAAAATTGTTTATAACCACAGCAAAAGACAACATCGTGTTACGCCACGCAGAGATATCTTTGTTTTCAGTGCATGTTCTTTATTGAGCAAAAGCATGTTGATAAATCGTAAGCATTTACAATTTACAAATATAGGTATAATTGAATTAGATTCATAAGTTTATCTTTATTTTGAAAACCGATATTTATTTTGAGCAAGCATGTGCATAAATTATTAACAATCACAATTTTTAAAGTTTACTAATATGTCTTAAAAAACAACCAATTGAAAAGTTAAATTTTGTAGATTCAAAGATTTGTTTTCTCATGAAAAAGTGTGTCAATAAATTATAAACAATCACAATTTACAAAGTTTATTTATATGTCTATAACGCATTCACTGTTTAAAGTAAAATCTCACAGACGTACACTATCCAATGTTTTCATTGCCTATCCCACCATTAGAGTCAAATCTCACGGACGTATATGGAACGCCATAGCTGCCTTATGATGATGAGTTTCATTATGTGATGATACTTTGTCATTATGTGATGGTACTTTGTCATTATGTGATGATACTTCTTCATTATGTGGTGATACTTTGTCATTATGTGATGGTACTTCTTCATTATGTGATGATACTTTGTCATTATGTGATGATACTTCTTCATTATGTGATGATACTTTGTCATTATGTGATGATACTTTGTCATTATGTGATGATACTTCTTCATTATGTGATGATACTTTGTCTTTATGAGATCAAAGTTTATTATTATGAACAGCACTAAAAGAATAGTCATTTCTTATCTTGTTCAACAGGTAGTTTTTCTGTGTAACCCCCCCCCCCCCAAAAAAAAAATAATAAATAAATAAAAACAATACTTTCCAAAAGGTCGCTTTCCCGAATTTCAAATCAATAACCAATATATAATTTATTATATATTAAAACTTTGTAAACGACATTTTTCTTCTTTCATGCGGTTGTACTTAAAGATTTATTAACATGTTTTTTGGTCTTTATTTTTAGCTCGGGATTTAAATCTATGTTTAAACTGTTCGGATTTTAGCGTCTTTCATTCAAAAATAACAGAAAAAATATATACAATCTATCACTAGAGGTCGCGTCTATCAACACTAGTTAAAAAAACAAAGTAATAAACCACTAAAGAAGAAAAATGTTGTTTACAAAGTTTTGATAGATAATAAATTATGTATTGATTATGGATTTGAAATTCGAGAAACCGATCATTTGGAATTTTTTTTAGGGGGGGGGGGGATACACAGAAAAACCACGCGTCGAACAAAATATTTGTCATATGAAAAGAATAATTTTTTAACGCTGTTCATAATAATAACTATGATCTCATAAAGACAAAGTATCATCACATAATGACAAAGTATCATCACATAATGAAGAAGTATCATCACATAATGACAAAGTATCATCACATAATGACAAAGTATCATCACATAATGACGAAGTATCATCACATAATGACAAAGTATCACCACATAATGAAGAAGTATCATCACATAATGACAAAGTACCATCACATAATGACAAAGTACCATCACATAATGACAAAGTATCATCACATAATGAAGAAGTATCATCACATAATGAAACACATCATCATAAGGCAGCTATGGCGTTCCATAGACGTATCCAATGTTCTTATTGAATATCACACCATTAAAGTAAAATCTCACAGACGTATCCAATGTTCTCATTGCCGATCACACCATGCATCTTTCCATTACTATGAATTGCGAGATAATCCTCATGAGTGTTAGGTTCTCCGGGGGCAAAGAGGAAGTACGTCATCGCAGCACCATTATCAAAACGCCAGGTGCCTGTTGCTTTGTTTCCTTGGATGTGATAATAACCTGTGCCGCTGACAGCTATATAAGGAAAAAAGAGCATGCATATGGATTAACAATTTAACAGGTTGCTATTTTTTATTTATTTTTTCCTATGATAACTATTTTCTAATAGAGGACATACTAACATGAAATGAGTCTCATCATCAATCTCAGTCAGTACTTTTGTGTTTAAGAGCACACCCAAGCTAATGAAAATCAGTTTGCGGTCAAATTTGCCTTCTTGCTCTAAGCTATTTTTTTATTTATAGAGTGCTTATCATTTTCAATCTCTTGGGTAGAGCGCCTCAAATGAGTGAGTCTTGAAAAGACGAAACGTGCGTCAGGCGTAGCAAAATTCAATGTCAGGAATTTTTATGTATTTTTTACTTCAATTTATACATTTTATATCATTTTTGACGTCGACATTACCTGTTATTGTTTCAATGAAGCTTCTATCGAATGAATTCCTGATCCTGGCCAACGATCCGCCTTGTATTTGACATACCGTTTGGGAGTCTGCATGAGTTGCTAATATTCCAGCGTAAGATGCCAAACAGGAGTTGGTTGGGAAGTTGTATGTATAACCTACATTGGCTTCACATATATCTAGAAAAGATGCTTAATTTGATAAAATACTACTGTTAAGGCAAAAAATGTGGGCTTTTTAAATATGTATTTGTCATAGGCCCTGCATTTCTAAAACACTATGTCTTTTTATAATAAGTCTGTACTATTGATTTTCAATATAGTTATTTTAATTACTAGTATACTGTTTAAGACTATATCTTGTCGGAAATGTCCGATAAAAATAGCCTTTTTGGTTGGTAATGTATGATGTATTTAGATAGAGACGTAACATTTACCCCTGAACACCATCCTGCCTCAACATCCCTGCTAAAAACATGAAATCGATCAACTCGGTGTGTATGAGATGTGCAATAAAACTCTTTTGAATGAAATGTGCAATAAAACTCTTTTGAATGAAATGTGCAATAATACTCAAGAACGCGAAGCTATATGAATAACCACCAGGCGAAACCTGAAGAATTACAAGATATGACAACAAACACACAACAGCAAAAATGTCTACTTGCCTTGGAATGATGTAGGAGGATGTCCAACAGTGTAGTATACCCATCCAGCTTTTGATGTGATACCGGTCGTTTCGTGTGATGTGGTATCTGGATATAACCGACAATCGCTGTCACTATCCTTATAGAACAAAGCCCCGCAGCCGTCTGTTTCTAAACACAGCCGCACACACCTTACCAATGTAGATATATTTGTTCCTCTCCTCAAATAAGCTATGCCTGTGATTTTGTCTCTTAAGTAGTCTCCTTCTTTTAAAAGAAGCTCTTTGGTTGTTCCAATTACCATCGTCTCTACTGTTTGGAATTCATGGATGAGGAAAATCAGCAAAACGTGTGGAATCACATGCATTGTTATAATTTTGACTTTTGTGTTGTATATCAAGTTAAATGAAATGTAAACCAATTGAATTTTAGACTTAAACCAAAATGGTAAATTATTATTTAAACAAAAGAATTTTAATGTCGAAGAAAGTTAGAAATGAAGAATGTTTTAAATTAAAAGAAAAACCACAAGCTGGGATGTGTTATAACTAAGTATCCGTCAAAAAATTAGACATCTTTTATATCACCGATATTTTATTGTTCACAATCTTGTGAATATTCTACCTTTTACGGCTGAAACTGGTTAAATTGAAAATAATAGCAGGTCATTTGAGCTGGTTTACAAAAGCCACTGTTCAAATCGCCACGATGCCTAACATAAGACAAAGCAATACTTCTATGCTTGGTTGTCAATGGATTTAAATTTATGTCCATTGTTAAATCTGAGAACAGCTTTTTGTTTTCCCTAACCATGCTAACCATATGAGTTTTCTTAAGAGATAAAATGAAATGGTTTTATTTTGACCACCACGGTATATTTTAGTGCAGCTTGGGAAACGGTAGGTCATTGACCCTTGACAATGAAAAAATTTAGTGTCACATAAGAATAGAAAATAAAGAGATGTGGAATAAGTGTACGCGACACAGCCCACAATTAAACGGCAATTTAGAAAAACCACAATGGACAACCGCCAGCAGCCTTCAACGAGGCCATTTGGCACTGCTCGCGGTTATGCAATTGGCCCATGGTCTAAATAAGATGCATATGAAATCTTCATATTAATGATTAATGATTTTTTTTTCAATATTTGAAAAAAATGTAAAAGAAATATAGGCCTAGGCACTGACTTGTTTCATACACAGGGACTTGCTCTCCTCTATCTATAGTCGATGTGTTTTTTCGTATGGCACATTGACATTAACAAAACATTGATTGAAGGAAGGTAACAAATGACTGTGTTTCATAAAAATAATAAACCATATCCCTAATGTGTTTTTATGATCTTGTATACATTAAACAATGGCCTGTGAATAGCACAAGGTTTTCACAGTATTCAAATTCTAAAATAAACGCCTTAACGGATCAGCAAATTTCTGTTAAACTGCTATTTTTGCTCGAATATTAGTTTTGTTGATCATTTTGCAGTAAAAATCAATGGTCAAATGAGACTTTATTTTTTTATAAAGCACTTGTATACGGATACTGGCATACAGACAGAGCGTTCATATGTGTTATATTTCTCATGACTTCAAGCATGTTCTTAGCTAACCTGTCCAAAGACCATGTGAGATGCCATCACTATGCGTCCGTCGATCGTCGTCTGTTAACAATTTCAAAAATCTTCTCCACTGAAACCAATAAGCCAATTTAACTGAAACATTGCAGGAATGACAGAGTGTTCATATGTGTTATATTTCAGATAACCATATGTTATATATAACCATAACAGATAGAAAACAAGAATATGTCCAAAAGACATAATGCCCCATCTCGCAACATTTACTGGTATTTTTTCCACGATCACTAAAGCATCAACATGGTTGCCATTAAGGCACTTGTCAGTCAGAAGGAATGGACTTTAACTTAACCATTCTTCTATAAGTGGTCATTCATGCGGAAAATATAGGTCACTGCCAGCATCCGAAGCATGCATTGTGCTAAGCATCACTTGGTGCACCTACCACACCAATATAGTTGATGTGGCACATGTCAGTAAAAAAGTAATAGTCTTTATCCATTCTTCTATAAGTGGTCATTTATGCGGAAAATATAGGTCACAGCCAGCATCCGAAGCATGCATTGTGTTTAGCATCACTAGGTGCACCTATCATGACAATTTAGTAGATGTGGCACATGTCAGTAAGTGGGAATGGACTTTAACCAGTCTTCTTTAAGAGGCCATCCATGTGGAAAATATAGGTCACATCCAGCATCCGAAGCATGCATTGTGCTAAGCATCACTAGGTGCACCAACCATACCTATTTGGTTGGTATGGCACTTGTCAGTAAGGAGCAATGGACTTTAACCATTCTTCTATAAGTGGTCATTCATGCGGAAAATATAGGTATAGATAGAGAAAAGTTGTTGGAAGCTTAAATGTTCAACTCATTAAGCTCTACAAAAGTCTCCATTGGGTCGAAAATGTCAGATAACCTCTTATAGCGATTATAGCCCTTTACCGGTAAAAAAGGGTGTTTTCTTTTACTATAGAATGAAGAGAAAAACTTGCCTATATGTTTAGCTCATTAAACTCTACAAATGACCCCTTATAGGGGTTATGCCTCCTTGCAAGACAAAATAGCGTGTTTTTTTTCACTATTAAATGAAAACTATTGCAGATAGAGAAAAACTGTTGTTTGCGTAAATGTTCAGCTCATTAAGCTCTACATAAGTCTCTATTGGGTCGAAGTTGTCAGATGACCCCTTATAGAGGTTATGACCCTTTACAGGTCAAATATAGCGTTTTTCATGTCTTTTCCCATAGAATGAAACTGTTGCAAATAGGGAAAAGGTTTTTTTTCTTTGCTTGAACCTTCAGCTCATTAAGCTCTACAATAGTCTCCATTTGGGTGGAAGTTGTCAGAGAGGGGTTATGGCCCTTCAAAGTAAAAAATTAGTGTTTCTTTATGTTTCTGTATTATAAATTGAAAACTTTTGCAGAGGAAGAATAGATGTTGCTTGCTTAAACATGCAGCTGTTCAAGCTTTACAAAAGTCTCCATTGGGTATTAGTTGTCAGATATCCTCTTTAAAGAAAAGACACTTATGGCTTAAGGACCAGCCAGCGATTCAGGATCCTGGGAGTCTGGGAGCCTCTTATTTTTATTTTAATATGCAATTCGTAAATTCTGCCCTTTACAACAATAATTAAGTCTTCTCAGAGCTGCCAAAAACTTTTATCAATGTTTTTTTCCAGACCAAGTATAATCATTCTTTTTTGTTTTTTAATCATTCTTAATCACTCCCAACTGGGAGCGGTCTACCAACTACCAATTCCACACTTCCCAACAATGTTTTCATTTACAGCTGAGTCGACAGATTGAAAGCTAGGATCTCATACAGCACGGCAGTGCATTGACTGATTTCCTTACATTACTTTTTAAAAATGCTGTTAAAAAAAAATCTTTTGTCTAGCACGATCTTGAGCATTCTATATGTACATGTACCTCCATTTTCAATATTCGTATAGGGTTTTATTCTAGAATCCAAATAATTCCCTTAGAGGACTTGCACTTGCCTGATTCGGCTTTCTTTGGTTTTGATCTTCTTAGCCTGCACGAGCTTTTCTCTTTCGGTATATTTTACCATCTACCATATCTACCATCCATTTTTGTTAGAATTCTTCTGATGGAAAATTACTCCTTGAAACATGGTGAAATAAATGTTCAGCATAACCAAAATATCGTCTCATTGACAAATGCATTCTTTTTTGTATTAGATTGATTGGTTGTATATGGCTTCAGATTTATGCCTAAAGCCTTAGACAAGAAATTTTTCAGAAACTGCTCTAAGATAATCTTCTAAATGTACACGAGATCCCGATCATGAGATATCTTATGAAATAAAGAAGATATACATGTATCATAGACGTATGAAGATATTTCTAAAGAGGAATACATTGTATTGTGGTTTATGATTTTTTTATAATCTAAACAATAGCTCATATATTTCCAAGATATTATTTGAACAGTTAATGCACGTTTATGCGATATCTTTTATTCTATATCATTGAGATATAAGACATATGAAATAGCTTATAAGATGTAAAGCCCACCACTTCTGAACTTACCGACTGTACAGAGTCAGGGCCATTGCGATTTAATTCAATTAAACATTCAATTTTCTTTGTAGGTATTTTCCGGTCTAGGGTTTTTGCCTTGGTTTGTCCTTCTTAATTCTTTTGTTAAAATCATCTTTCTATTTGTCTTATTTCCTCATCCCTAAAGCGTAATTTCAAAACTAAAGGCAGTGAAGAGATAGTACATGTAACTCAGTATAAGGACCCTATAGGAATAAACATTAAAAATTAACAAACAACAGGGACTTTTTTAAAGACGCCACTGATGAGGCCTGCAAAAGTTGAAATTTATGGAAACAGCTATCAGCAATAAAGAGTTAATTAGTCTATAAGAAAAATATTGAAACGTAGTTTTTGTTAAAAATTATCATCTTTATTTTACCTTTAAATTTTAGTAGAAAATACCGGGATTTTTAAATCCTAATTACATATTTATAAATGTGAGCTGTGTTGTTAAAAAAAAATGTTTGCTTTTAAACATATGGGTCTTAACAGCTGCGACTTTATTTTGACCTTTTAATAGAGCCACGATGACGTTGACAAAATAAAAAAAGTACTTGAGCAAAATTGTTCTCAACTTACAGAATCCGTGTTTTGCTGTACATGACGCACCCGTATCTGGACTTTTTTATTTTATTTTTGCGCATGCGCAATTCAAAGCTTCATGTTGTCAAGTATGGAGAACTACAAGGTACTTTCTCGTTTGATTAAATATCCCACATAACAAGAATTATCGTTGAAAGAGAGCCTGCTCGGCACCCCACATTTTAGTTATTGATTCAAGCACATTAAAGTAGTCTTGAATAAACAACTTTATTGTTAGCCTGCTTTGACTTTTCTCATTCTCAACTCAGTCTCAGGTTTTGCACACCTATTAAAAGGCTAAAGTGACTTAATATTGACTATGAGTATGACTTATTTATGTTTTTGAAACAATTTTCAAATAAGCAATTAAAAAAAGGAACAAAGTCAGGTTAAAAAAAGTGATTCTTATGAATATATATTGAACAATAAGGATTGTGGTCCCAACTGTCAATATGCCGTAACTGACAATATAGTCTCCCAGGCTATTTTGCCGTAATTATTAAAATTTATTAATTAACACAGGTGAATCGACTATATAGGGACTAAGTCTTGTACATAAAACTAATTAACAAAAGTTCTTGTGGCAAATCAGGGCTAGCCTATTATACATGTAGTTTGATCGGCCAGCAGTTGTTTTGAGGCATTAATTTATTATTTTGTTGATTGCATTTGAAAGTATATATTTAATTTCAAAATTCTAAAAAATCATTGGATCCAAACAAACATTTTCTCTTTTTCACCCTGGAAAAAAAATTAAAAGTTGTTAAATTGTCTCAATTTTCTTTGAAGAAACATGCAAAGTTGTCACTAAACTGAAAGAAATATCTTAGAATTTTTATGAAAATTTCTATTCGCGTTTTTTTTTATATAAAAATAAATGTGACTGCCAACCGATTAGCATTTTGATAATACGCTTAAAAGACAAAACTTCCTGAATTCATCTGTTTCATACCATCTTAAGTGACAAGCTCAATACGCTTAATACCAGAGACCGTATTTGTTTCATCTTGTACTTTGCAAGCTATAAACAGTAAAAATTGGAACATAAACTTATGCAATTGTGTTCTTTTGTTTTATGTGAGATGCCATCACTATGCGTCCGTCGATCGTCGTCTGTTAACAATTTCAAAAATCTTCTCCACTGAAACCAATAAGCCAATTTAACTGAAACATTGCAGGAATGACAGAGTGTTCATATGTGTTATATTTCAGATAACCATATGTTATATATAACCATAACAGATAGAAAACAAGAATATGTCCAAAAGACATAATGCCCCATCTCGCAACATTTACTGGTATTTTTTCCACGATCACTAAAGCATCAACATGGTTGCCATTAAGGCACTTGTCAGTCAGAAGGAATGGACTTTAACTTAACCATTCTTCTATAAGTGGTCATTCATGCGGAAAATATAGGTCACTGCCAGCATCCGAAGCATGCATTGTGCTAAGCATCACTTGGTGCACCTACCACACCAATATAGTTGATGTGGCACATGTCAGTAAAAAAGTAATAGTCTTTATCCATTCTTCTATAAGTGGTCATTTATGCGGAAAATATAGGTCACAGCCAGCATCCGAAGCATGCATTGTGTTTAGCATCACTAGGTGCACCTATCATGACAATTTAGTAGATGTGGCACATGTCAGTAAGTGGGAATGGACTTTAACCAGTCTTCTTTAAGAGGCCATCCATGTGGAAAATATAGGTCACATCCAGCATCCGAAGCATGCATTGTGCTAAGCATCACTAGGTGCACCAACCATACCTATTTGGTTGGTATGGCACTTGTCAGTAAGGAGCAATGGACTTTAACCATTCTTCTATAAGTGGTCATTCATGCGGAAAATATAGGTATAGATAGAGAAAAGTTGTTGGAAGCTTAAATGTTCAACTCATTAAGCTCTACAAAAGTCTCCATTGGGTCGAAAATGTCAGATAACCTCTTATAGCGATTATAGCCCTTTACCGGTAAAAAAGGGTGTTTTCTTTTACTATAGAATGAAGAGAAAAACTTGCCTATATGTTTAGCTCATTAAACTCTACAAATGACCCCTTATAGGGGTTATGCCTCCTTGCAAGACAAAATAGCGTGTTTTTTTTCACTATTAAATGAAAACTATTGCAGATAGAGAAAAACTGTTGTTTGCGTAAATGTTCAGCTCATTAAGCTCTACATAAGTCTCTATTGGGTCGAAGTTGTCAGATGACCCCTTATAGAGGTTATGACCCTTTACAGGTCAAATATAGCGTTTTTCATGTCTTTTCCCATAGAATGAAACTGTTGCAAATAGGGAAAAGGTTTTTTTTCTTTGCTTGAACCTTCAGCTCATTAAGCTCTACAATAGTCTCCATTTGGGTGGAAGTTGTCAGAGAGGGGTTATGGCCCTTCAAAGTAAAAAATTAGTGTTTCTTTATGTTTCTGTATTATAAATTGAAAACTTTTGCAGAGGAAGAATAGATGTTGCTTGCTTAAACATGCAGCTGTTCAAGCTTTACAAAAGTCTCCATTGGGTATTAGTTGTCAGATATCCTCTTTAAAGAAAAGACACTTATGGCTTAAGGACCAGCCAGCGATTCAGGATCCTGGGAGTCTGGGAGCCTCTTATTTTTATTTTAATATGCAATTCGTAAATTCTGCCCTTTACAACAATAATTAAGTCTTCTCAGAGCTGCCAAAAACTTTTATCAATGTTTTTTTCCAGACCAAGTATAATCATTCTTTTTTGTTTTTTAATCATTCTTAATCACTCCCAACTGGGAGCGGTCTACCAACTACCAATTCCACACTTCCCAACAATGTTTTCATTTACAGCTGAGTCGACAGATTGAAAGCTAGGATCTCATACAGCACGGCAGTGCATTGACTGATTTCCTTACATTACTTTTTAAAAATGCTGTTAAAAAAAAATCTTTTGTCTAGCACGATCTTGAGCATTCTATATGTACATGTACCTCCATTTTCAATATTCGTATAGGGTTTTATTCTAGAATCCAAATAATTCCCTTAGAGGACTTGCACTTGCCTGATTCGGCTTTCTTTGGTTTTGATCTTCTTAGCCTGCACGAGCTTTTCTCTTTCGGTATATTTTACCATCTACCATATCTACCATCCATTTTTGTTAGAATTCTTCTGATGGAAAATTACTCCTTGAAACATGGTGAAATAAATGTTCAGCATAACCAAAATATCGTCTCATTGACAAATGCATTCTTTTTTGTATTAGATTGATTGGTTGTATATGGCTTCAGATTTATGCCTAAAGCCTTAGACAAGAAATTTTTCAGAAACTGCTCTAAGATAATCTTCTAAATGTACACGAGATCCCGATCATGAGATATCTTATGAAATAAAGAAGATATACATGTATCATAGACGTATGAAGATATTTCTAAAGAGGAATACATTGTATTGTGGTTTATGATTTTTTTATAATCTAAACAATAGCTCATATATTTCCAAGATATTATTTGAACAGTTAATGCACGTTTATGCGATATCTTTTATTCTATATCATTGAGATATAAGACATATGAAATAGCTTATAAGATGTAAAGCCCACCACTTCTGAACTTACCGACTGTACAGAGTCAGGGCCATTGCGATTTAATTCAATTAAACATTCAATTTTCTTTGTAGGTATTTTCCGGTCTAGGGTTTTTGCCTTGGTTTGTCCTTCTTAATTCTTTTGTTAAAATCATCTTTCTATTTGTCTTATTTCCTCATCCCTAAAGCGTAATTTCAAAACTAAAGGCAGTGAAGAGATAGTACATGTAACTCAGTATAAGGACCCTATAGGAATAAACATTAAAAATTAACAAACAACAGGGACTTTTTTAAAGACGCCACTGATGAGGCCTGCAAAAGTTGAAATTTATGGAAACAGCTATCAGCAATAAAGAGTTAATTAGTCTATAAGAAAAATATTGAAACGTAGTTTTTGTTAAAAATTATCATCTTTATTTTACCTTTAAATTTTAGTAGAAAATACCGGGATTTTTAAATCCTAATTACATATTTATAAATGTGAGCTGTGTTGTTAAAAAAAAATGTTTGCTTTTAAACATATGGGTCTTAACAGCTGCGACTTTATTTTGACCTTTTAATAGTCCACGATGACGTTGACAAAATAAAAAAAGTACTTGAGCAAAATTGTTCTCAACTTACAGAATCCGTGTTTTGCTGTACATGACGCACCCGTATCTGGACTTTTTTATTTTATTTTTGCGCATGCGCAATTCAAAGCTTCATGTTGTCAAGTATGGAGAACTACAAGGTACTTTCTCGTTTGATTAAATATCCCACATAACAAGAATTATCGTTGAAAGAGAGCCTGCTCGGCACCCCACATTTTAGTTATTGATTCAAGCACATTAAAGTAGTCTTGAATAAACAACTTTATTGTTAGCCTGCTTTGACTTTTCTCATTCTCAACTCAGTCTCAGGTTTTGCACACCTATTAAAAGGCTAAAGTGACTTAATATTGACTATGAGTATGACTTATTTATGTTTTTGAAACAATTTTCAAATTAAAAAAAGGAACAAAGTCAGGTTAAAAAAAGTGATTCTTATGAATATATATTGAACAATAAGGATTGTGGTCCCAACTGTCAATATGCCGTAACTGACAATATAGTCTCCCAGGCTATTTTGCCGTAATTATTAAAATTTATTAATTAACACAGGTGAATCGACTATATAGGGACTAAGTCTTGTACATAAAACTAATTAACAAAAGTTCTTGTGGCAAATCAGGGCTAGCCTATTATACATGTAGTTTGATCGGCCAGCAGTTGTTTTGAGGCATTAATTTATTATTTTGTTGATTGCATTTGAAAGTATATATTTAATTTCAAAATTCTAAAAAATCATTGGATCCAAACAAACATTTTCTCTTTTTCACCCTGGAAAAAAAATTAAAAGTTGTTAAATTGTCTCAATTTTCTTTGAAGAAACATGCAAAGTTGTCACTAAACTGAAAGAAATATCTTAGAATTTTTATGAAAATTTCTATTCGCGTTTTTTTTTATATAAAAATAAATGTGACTGCCAACCGATTAGCATTTTGATAATACGCTTAAAAGACAAAACTTCCTGAATTCATCTGTTTCATACCATCTTAAGTGACAAGCTCAATACGCTTAATACCAGAGACCGTATTTGTTTCATCTTGTACTTTGCAAGCTATAAACAGTAAAAATTGGAACATAAACTTATGCAATTGTGTTCTTTTGTTTTATTTTTTTAAAAATTGTAGTACATTGTCAAGGAGCTAATGAATTATATAGCAATCATTTGTTCCACTCAATATTTTGCTAATAAGTGTACAACAAAGTAAAATTTGTTATGGCAAAATAGCCTGTGAGACTATTTTGCCGGTTACGGCCGAATAGCCTGTGAAGCTATTTTGCCGGTTACGGCAAAATAGCCACCGCCTTACAATAAACGTTGCCGTGACCTCCCTATCAATGATATCGGGACTGGGAGCGCGGTGGCCTGAGTGGTTAAGCCACTGGACTTTAAATCACAGGTCGACACCTCTTTGGGTTCGAGCCCCAGGCGTGTCAAGGTTTCCCGGCACCTACCATTGATCATGGGTTTCAACGATATTCCAGCTTGGAATATCAGGCTTTCCTCCCACACAAGCCCAGAGTTCGCGAAACTTAGAATTTCTTTGCTGGACATAGGTCCGCCAAAATGGAATCTTTTATTGGACTTATTTTTGTTTACTGGTCCTGTCTACTACAACTTGTAAAAAATTTCTAAAATTTACCGGACATGGGTCCAGTAAGTATGTTTAAAATGCCGGACCTGCTTAAATTTTACCAGTCAGGTCCGACAGGTCCGACAAATTTCGCGAACTCTGCGTGAAGCCTGGTGACCATGCATGATGCAAGGGCCTCCTATTAGCCAAACAATCGTTAATCTTGTTGTCGTTCAAAAGCTCTTCAGAGCTTATGTTTATTGTTTGACATGTGTACACATCACATCATCACTGATGTGTATTCACCGACATTAAATAAATCTTTCCTTTTTATACCTTTATATTAACAACAAAAGTCAAATAGTGTTATCCCGAGAATTTTTTAATAGCACTGTGGTAATCAGTAAAAACATGGTTTTCTGAAAATTATAGCACTATGGTCCTAACACATTATATAATTTTTAACAAAATAGTACTGTGGTACCACCGTGCTATATGGATCTAGGGAGAAAACACAGGGGTTACTTCATTGAAGTGCCGCCAGCTTTTCAAAAAAACAACCCCCATTCATATAGCTAAAAACAGAAATATAGACCCATTCATATATCATGAATGCAAAATTAAATTAATACCAATACAATATGTTATGGACATTCAAAATGTGAAATGAATTTAGGGAATGAATTATGTATCACTCCCTCAATATTGATATTTAATTAATTGTATTATTGTATGTGTTGATATGGAACTATTTAACACCATGTAATAGTTTAATCTGAGATCAAATCTGACATCTTTGACAGTGCATCCAACTATAAATTACAACCCGTATGATGTTAGCTAATTTGATACCCAATCATATACACCGTTGGCTTTTTAAAGTTTTCTTTGTGCGATGATGTCTCTGTCCCTGCACAGTATCCATTCAGATTCAGATATTTCAAGGCATAAAAATGAGACCCACCCATTCCAGCGGCAAATCTGTATATACCTTTATATAGGAAGTAATAACATGACTATGAACACTGATTAAAGTTCCATATCTCAAAGACCATAGGCATAGTTTTTTACAAATTTAAGAATGAAAACATAAATCTTTGGGAAACGTTGTTTCATTTGTTTTAATAAAACAAAAAATTCTCCATTTTTGTTTTTTAGCTTGGCAAGCAGTTAGGACAGGCTGCACAATCAACCATCTATTTAGCAGAGGACTTGAAAAATGGAAACAAACAATGTGTACTGAAAAAGGTAATTTGATTTGCCATATATAATATGCAGCTTATACTTCTCTCGTGTACGCAATACCATTTATCAAATATATGCTTATATTACTATACCAGTTGCGATCAATTCTCTATCTTTCTCTCCCTACCCACCTTATGTTCATCGTGTACTGTGTTACAACCTTAGATTGTCTACGAGGAGGCTTAGCTAGGCAACTGAAAGCTAGATTTTTATCTAGCCTAGGTGGTCTAGGGCGCTGGACACAGTGCAGGCGAAGTTGCCATAGATGACAGAGTATGGGTTTGATTCCAGCTCAACCCCATGCTAGATTTTCCGGTGTCAACGGCTTTAAAAAGATGATTTTCATCACTGTTGGCACACGGACACCCCTTCTAACTTTGCAGCTCACCATATCCATTCTATATTATCTTAATTAATGTACCGGTGCAAATTGAAAGACCGCTGAAAATATTCCACTTTTTTGTCCAATCTCCAGCAAAAAAATAAAAAACTCCAGCTTTGTCATGAAGAATCCTTAATATGTAGAGACTAAAACTGCTAAATATAAGATCATGATTATTATATAATATTTTTTACATTAGAAGGCTTTCTCATGATTTTCTGTTTGAGAGTTAAATGAGTTGGAATCAGTCACATTTTGGACCTATAAAAAGGCACAGTGCAAATCATATAGAAGTATTTACATTCAATCAATAAAAAGCACTTTGCAGTGAAAGTAAGTGTATTATATAAACCCAGGATAAACAGAGAAGTCCCTGCCACAAGCAATATTTACATGTAATATCAAGTTTGATTCATATTCTCAAGACTTACTTTTTTTACATTCAGGTTGAATGTTTTGATGAAAGCGAAGCAAACAGTGCATTCAGAGAGGTTAGTTATGAATAAAGACAGATGTACTTGATTGCTGAACTTATGTTTTATATGATAAAAAAACAGATTATAAGTACTTACATATTGATGTACATTTTTGTAAATGTTTTATTTATATTTTTTAATGTTACTTTAGACCACATTAGAATTTGACAGTATCCCAAAATATTCAATTTAAAATAAAAAAGTGATATGTCAAAAAGACATAATGCCCCATCTCACAACATTTTGATTGACAAATGAACTTACCTGAACACTAAATTCACCTTCTTTTGTAGATGGGGCATTAATTAACAGCTTAAAAGCCTCAAGGTTCTAAGTCAGATGCTGGAACCGAATTAACTTACCAAACATGTAGAAAAACCAATGTTCGCTCAAACAGATATTTGATGAAGTGTTGATGGCAAATTCAGTCTTGGTCAAATATATGGATTGGTTAATTATTATTTTATAATATGTTTCAGTCATTGGTACTACAAGATTTGAATCATCCATATGTTGCTGGGTACAAGGAATTCTTTGTCATGTGGGCAAAAGAGGTAGGTCAGTTAAGGGGAGATAATGAGATGTGGAATTTATGTACACAGTACAAACTGTACATAAATCAGCAATCAGCAGCATTTTTTACACAGTATAAAACAACCATGCAGCAGTCTTTAATGTGATAAAATCTGCTGATAATTATAGCTGTTTTTAAATGGGACCCTGGTAACAAGTTAGAAAGTAATTGATTTAATGTTTGTTTTACTTAAATTCTTGCCTACAAAAAAGATATATAATGTACCTTTAAAACAAGAAGTATAGCAAGTTAAAACATTCAAGAAACTAGATGTGAAATATCATTTTTGTAGATAAATAAAATCACATAATGGAGATGCTTGCATGATTAACCCCTTCCTCTTAGAACCTATAGATTTAGTATTATTTTTCAGGATTCTTCAATGTACATGTGTATAGTGATGGACTATTTCCCCAAAGGTCATCTGGGAGACTATATCAATGCTAAGAGACAGAATAAAGAAGTCATTGAAGAAGAGGTAATTTGATGGTGCTAGATTAACTATGTTTGGTTGTTAGTCATGAAACACATCACTAGATCATTATCAAATTGCTTGATTATAAAACATACTACTAAATCAATATCTTTGATACTTTAGTACAAGTGGACGGGATTTAAACTGTTTAGTAGCACTGTTTTGATAACCATCATCAGTTCTAAAACAGAAAAATATATCCTATGCAGAATGGTTTTTGTCCCCCGCCGCAACGCGGAGCGGGGACATAGAAATGCTGGCGTCCGTCCGTCACTTTTTGTTAGCGCTCTCAAGGCTACAAATTTTGTCGGATTTTCATAAAATTTATTCCAAATGTTTATATCACTAATTCCTTGGACAAGTTTGTAAATCAGCATTTTTTGATAATTTTTGTAGGAGTTATGAGACTTTGACCATAAAAACGATTGTTTTTGTAAAACAGACCTTGTAAGCACTCTCATCCCTACAGATGTTGACGGATTTTCATGAAATTTATACCAAATGTTGAAACTACTAATACCTTGGTAAAGTTTAAAAATCAGATGTGTTTGATAATTTTTGCTTCACTGGTGGGGGACCCTGGAATTCCATTCTTGTTTTTAAATAAACACTGACAATTTGCAGTAGACTTATATACCTTTCTTTTTGTTTTTTAGACGATTAAGACCTGGATTGGACAGATTATTGAAGCTTTAGTTTATGCACATGAAAAGGGTATAATTCATAGGTAGGTAGAATTTCTGTCTGAAGAATGTGTAAATAAATGTATTATTGTACTAATATTATAAAAGGTTACAACTATACATGCATGACTTGTACTGATTCTTATCAATTGAAGAAGTATGAAGTTTTGTGTGTATCAACTTAAAATACTTTCAAATATACTGGTTGTATATCAGATAAGTTTTCTGTAGCTAGATTGGTGTTGAAACCAAAGAAATAATGCAACACATTGAACTTTTTATGACTTCTTCGCACTATTAAGCACTACTCAGTAGCACACCTAGAACAAATAGAAAATTTATAGATAATGATATTACTTTCATTAAATCAAGAAACATATTTATGCAATATAATCTTTGTTATCTTTACAAAATAACTATGATGTACATGATTTATATGCTAATAGGATCGCTTCTTTTATGATGAAAAATTTATATTTATAATTTGAGCATATAAAACAGAAATTATGCTCTAATGAGTTTTAAAGATTCTCATGTTTTTAAACCAATGAATTTTTTTTATTTTTAATTTTATGATTTATACTTGTGCTGTTATATTCATTATAGGGATGTGAAGACTAGCAATGTATATATAAATGAGGATGATAATTTAGTGCTGGGTGATTTTGCTGTAGCCTCGGTGATGGGAGATACCAGAACCTGTACTAGATCAACTATAGGTAAGAGTTATTTCCCTTGTACTTTGATGGAGGAATACTAAAACTTGTAGTAGACCAACTATATAGCGTTATTTTCTTTGTACTTTGAAGGTAGACCATACTGGACCTTTTAGTTCAGGGTTATTTCCCTTGTACTAGACATCAATTACAGTTAAGGGTAGTTTCCTTGGAACTTTTACCGTGTGCTGGATCATGCAGTTGTACATGTATGTAAGCCTGGTTTTCCTTCCACTTTTATGGTACTAATATTTGAATATTTGTTGGTGGCTAATTTTTTAATATATTCTTATTCCTTTAAAAAATAAACTTATATAAAGACCAAAATAGGTTTTAACCGAAAACACATGCTGACATAATTAAATAGGTAACGCAACATCACAGCTAGACAGATACCAGCAACACAAATTAATGCCTTAAAAAGAGTCAGAGCTTAGGTGCTCTGGAAGAGTAATTCTTAGATGACTTCAATTATGGCAATAAATTTATTGCATGACATCTTACTTAAAACATACCTTGAACAACATTCTTTACTCATTTTCTTTACAGACATTACAAACTTTATGGACCCTGAGGTGAGTGGTCAGTTTACTCAGGCATCAGACGTATGGGCCCTGGGCTGCATCCTGTTAGAGTTGACCACCACCTCTCTTTATACAAAAGAACAGATCATGGAGAAAATCAAAGAAATAAAAGAAGATCCCTTTATTATGGAGGAAGTTTTTGAAGAGATATCAAAGGTAAATTACATAGAGGGTAGTAAGACAATTAGAATTATATATATGCTTAATTTGGTGAATAGATCATATGAAATGTGGCATAAGTGTATGTGGCATTGCCATAATTTAGCTGCAATTTTGAAATGACCATGATGGGACACAGAAGCTGAAAAAAATCTGTCTTTATTTACATGTATATCATATTTCTAAGATCTTTATTTATTTGTCATTAAATAGTTGCCACAATTAATTTTTAGCATCATCTTTCATAGAATCTATCAAAAACAGTTTTACTTTATTAACTTTTTTAAAAATATCAAATATCATAATATGTTGAGGATGCCCCAAAATTAGTTCATTATGAAATACATACCAGTATAGAATTTCATTCTTAAAGTGTCTTAAACATTTTTTGAAGAACTTCTAATAAAATTTTTACTGTTGTTTATTTAAGTTCTATTCAGGGGAGATAATTACATTGATAAGAAATACATTGAAGAGAAAGAACAGACCAACAGCCAGGTAATAGAAACAGAAAATACTTTATGTCATGTGTTTTTATACTTTAAAATTTCTTTTTGTTTTGTTAATTTTTCTTGAATTCTTCTGTAAGTAACTTATATGTTTATTTTACTTTAAAAAGTAATGCAACATTTGAGGACAAAATAATTTTTACAAGTAATGTGCATCAGGATTTTTAAAGAAAAAATGTCTAAGGGGGTCGGAACTCTTTTCAATTTTTAATGGCTTGGTGGTATGTTAAACATGTTTCTAATTGCTTAAAAGATGTTAAAAGGATTATTTAAGTTCTGGTTGTGGTTCCCTAAATTGGGAGGTGATTTCCAACCCTGAGTACATTTTTTTCCTCAAAAAGCGCTCATTTTTTTTTCAATTATTGAAAAGTGTTCTAAACCTAAATAGCAATATTATCAAAAGAATAAAGAAAAAAACAGTAAAGAAGAGAGACAACAGACAGACAAACACAAAATATTCTTTATGACTTTGAAGCCGCCACTCATACAAATTTTTGCTATATTTTATATAGAGAATTGCAAGATAAGAATAAGTATGTACAGGAATGTGTGAAGAAAAGTGATGCCTCTCAGCTAGAGAAAAGAAGGAGAAGGGAATCAATCAAGAGAGAAAGAAGTATGTATGATAGCCACATTTGTTATTCCCACCTATATATTGTTTCTGGTAGATTATTTTTCCTCAATTTAAATGTAAGATTGAATGTGGATGATCTCTGTTTTGTATGAGTTGATTATTTCTTAATCAATAATAGCAATCACAAAGTTGCGCAAGAGAAGAGAGCTCAATGGCATGTTGCCGCGAAAAATTTGTTATATGATGATAAGGAAATTTTATGGTCTTGAAGTGCATTTCAAGTTAGTTTATGAATATTTATTTATCCTGGATTGGGAAACAAGCTTAATGCTTATGTAAATCCTTCTCCAGCTAGCAGTTTATGAGTGTGGCCTTTGCAGCAGCCCCCATTGAGCCTACTCTTATCAAACTCTACAAAGGGGCATTTATCGTTCATGGGGTATTGCTCTCCACATACACGGGACAACCTTTTTTTCGTCCCTTCCGAAGGAATAGCATCGTTCCTTGAGACCATCCTCGCAAATGGTGTCAAGAGAGATTTGGAAAATTGGTTCATGAAATTTTCACCTCTGACGAGGATCGAACCACAAACCTTGGTGTTAGTAGCCCGAAGAGTTAACCACTACACCACCTACTCACATTTCAAGTTAACAGTACTTGGGTGATTTTTTTTATAATACCCCTTGAAATATATTGTGTTTTAAAACATATAAGAAATTATTAAATATTTACTAGCAATGTAATTTATTTGCACTTTTCAGTTTTTCATGTACATTGTTTCAATGAAGTAAATATTGTCAATGTCATTATTCAAAATTTTGAGCAAAATGTCACACTCTCATAGGTGCCATTTTCAGATCCAACCAACATGTCTTTTGGACATGGAATGGAGATAATTAATAACATAAGTAACAATGTACAGTTATACATTAATTGGTCTTCTTATTATATTTTGCAGCTGAAGTTCCCAAAGGCCAGGGTGTTTATAAAGTGGTCCAATATCTTGCCAACATGGTAGACTACGAGGACTGTGTACAATCAGCATTAGAGTATCTGGTCGAGCTGGCCAAAGAAAATGACACTTTTGAAGTAGACGCCAGTGGAAAACGTATGATTAAGGCTGCTATGAGAAATAATCTGCTAGATAAAGACATACAAATAGCTGGTTTTAACATTCTCAACAGTCTAATAATAACAGGTAGGGTAGGCTAGTTTTCTTGTATTAACACCTTCTTAGAACAAAATCAATGGAAATATCATGACAGTACATGTACCTTAAGAAAATAAGTATGGCCATGGATACTCTGTTGCTAGCATTAAGCTGATGTAAATATCAATATACCCCAGTAGATATATGATTCTTTTCTTCAGATTATATATATAGTTGTACTTTAATAAAACTTGTTAGTTTATAATTGTTGTTAATTGTAACCAATTAGTATTATGATCCCCTTTACCATATAGTCATAGTAAATAATCATAAGTATCTTCAGATATAATAGGTTTTTAGATATGCCTTATAGACACCAATTTAGCTGTTTGCTATGAATTTTTGTTATATTCATAAAATTCGTAGAGGCAAATACTTGCTTAGTTTAGTAAATTGTGACATCTCCAAGATGTAAAAAATGCAACAATGACCACTTGTATTAAAAACCCTCATTTGATTTTTAACTATGAACTTCGAACACCATTGAAAATTTTCTAAATTTAAATAAAAACAAAAGACCCCCTACACTCTACCCAATAAGACAATGTTTTATAAGCCTACCTACTACCAGGCATTGACAGCTAATTTTATTGTGGATTTATTGTTATGATGTTCATTTTCAGCTTTGAAAGAAGGTACATTGTGGTTATTTCAAATTTCCTGATATCACATCTAACATTCAAACTCCCTTTGTGATTTTTTAACTAAAATACTTCTATACACACAGTGTGCTTTAGAATTTCAAGGTTTGAAACTTTAAAGTTTTATATTTTCATTAAAAAAAATCACTAGTGAGGTTTTGATGCATTAAAGTTTGCAACTTACTGTGGTTTCATTATTATTCGTGGGGTATCAATTTTCGTGGTTTTCTAGGGTGGCCTTCTTCCACGAAATTTGATATCCAACGAAAAGGAAATTTAACATTGATTTGTATGCTGAAGACATCAAATCCACGAAAACAAGAATCCACAAACTGATACTTTTTCATCAAGCCATGAATATTGGTACCTACGAAAATAAATGAATCCACAGTATTTGGAGTAATCACCCTAGATTTCTCTTATTAAAGGTTTTAATAAATCTAACAGCCAAAAAAATTGAATCATTCATAGAATTGACACCTAACAAACATTTAAAAGCAGTTTTTATGCCCCATTTACGAAAGTAGAAGGGCATATAGTGTTCGGGTCTGTTGGTCCGTTCGTCCGTTTGTCCATCACAAATCACAAATCCCATATTTCAAAATTCCCACTTACTGACAAATGCCACATCGATCATATTGGTATGGTAGGTGCACCTATTGATGCTAAGCAAAATGCATGCTTTGGATGCTGGATGTGACCTATATTTTCCGCATGAATGACCACCTACAAAGAATGGTTAAAGTCTATTCCCACTTACTGACAAGTGCCACATCAACCATATTTGTATGGTAGGTGCACCTAGTGATGCTTAGCACAATGCATGCTTCGGATGCTGGCTGTGACCTATATTTTCTGCATGAATGACCACTTATTGAAGAATAGTTTAAGTCCATTCCGTCTTACTGACATGTGCCAAAGCAACCATATTGGTATGGTAGGTGCACCTAGTGATGCTTCACATAATGCATGCTTTGGATGCTGACTTTGACCTACATTTTCCACATGGATGAACTCTTACAGAATAATGGTAAAGTCCATTCTCACTCACTGGCAAGTGCCATAGCATATTTGGATGGTAGGTGCACCTAGTGATGCTTAGCACAATGCATGCCTTGGATGCTGGCTGTGACCTATATTTTCCGCATGAATGACCACTTATTGAAGAATAGTTTAAGTCCATTTCTTCTTACTGACAAGTGCCATAGCAACCATATTGGTATGGTAGGTGCACCTAGTGATGCTTTAGTGACTGCAGAAAAAATAAATGTTGTGAGATGGGGCATTATATCTTTTGGACATATTCTTGTTCTTTTTTATGTTGAAAGTTATAAGTTTGTTCATAATCTATACAATTTTTTTATTTTATTTTTTATTTCAAACTTTTTAACGTTATACTTTCAGCACAGACAGATGATATCATCTTTACTCCGGAAATTATATCAATTATACCAATAGCTATGGAGGTAATATAATTACATAGTTTGTGCATTAAACTTTTCAAATAATTATTTTAACATTGTTTTGCATTATATTTTAAATAAGCAGACAATATGTATAACACTAACTATTGACTTTAATTTAGACTTGATTTATAATGCGAATAGTAATCCAAAGAAGATATTTTTGTCTGAATATAGCTTGTTTATTTTTATAGCACCATGTTTCCTCAGCAGAACTCCAACAAGCAGGTGCAGCTCTGTTAATGGCCTTAGCTTCTCAAGGTAAAAGCTTTCATTATTTAAAAACTTTTCTTCTATGAGTGGAGAAAGAAATGTAGATGTTGAAAGCATAATTCAGGTTCTGTACAAGAGCCAAACGAGCTAGGTAGATAAATCAAGCTAGAAAAGCTCAATTGAGCTTTAACTTATGATCTCCCTTTGCTGTTTTTGACAAATAGATCTACTGTAGAAGCAGAAATATTAGTGGGCGGTTAAATTTCGTAATTTAGTGGATAAGAGAAATCCATGAAATTTAATCCCCATGAATTAAAAAAAAATGGTTGAATATGGTATATCA
Organism: Arcuatula senhousia; assembly: GCA_963971305.1. Taxonomy (NCBI): domain Eukaryota; kingdom Metazoa; phylum Mollusca; class Bivalvia; order Mytilida; family Mytilidae; genus Arcuatula; species Arcuatula senhousia. Next base: position 43,365,679 of record OZ020311.1, read on the forward strand.
AAATGAAAATTCCATGAAAATTTGTCCACATCAAATCAGTTTTTGTCTCGCCTGCGACGAATAGTCGCGGAAGGCGAGACATAGGTATTACTTTCCGGCGGCGGCGGCGTCGTCGTAAACTTTTTTGTAAGACTTTTGTGGACAATGAATTGCTTGAAAAGTATAATAGCTAGGCATCTGATATTTGGTATACAGACAGTTCAGGTTATGGTCTACGCAACTGTCACCATGCCATGTGACCCTGACCCCATTTTCACGCTCCAGTGACTCTGTGAACTTAGGTTTTTTTTCAGGCCGTTAACATTTTTGTAAGACTTTTGTGGACGATGAATTGCTGGAAAAGTATATTAGCTAGGCATCTGATATTTGGTATACAGACAGTTCAGGTTATGGTCTACACAACTGTCACCATGTTTTGTAACCCTGACCCCATTTTCACGCTCCAGTGACTCTGTGAACTTAGGTCTTTTTTCAGGCCGTAAACTTTTTTGTAAGACTTTTGTGGACGATGAATTGCTGGAAAAGTATATTAGCTAGGCATCTGATATTTGGTATACAGACAGTTCAGGTTATGGTCTACACAACTGTCACCATGTTTTGTAACCCTGACCCCATTTTTACGCTCCAGTGACTCTGTGAACTTAGGTCTTTTTTCAGGCCGTTAACATTTTTGTAAGACTTTTGTGGACGATGAATTGCTGGAAAAGTATATTAGCTAGGCATCTGATATTTGGTATACAGACAGTTCAGGTTATGGTCTACACAACCGTCACCATGTTTTGTAACCCTGACCCCATTTTCACGCTCCAGTGACTCTGTGAACTTAGGTCTTTTTTCAGGCCGTGAACTTAGGTCTTTTTTCAGGCCGTAAACATTTTTGTAAGACTTTTGTGGATGATGAATTGATGGAAAAGTATATTAGCTAGGCATCTGATATTTGGTATACAGACAGTTCAGGTTATGGTCTACGCAACTGTCACCTTGCCATGTGACCCTGACCCCATTTTCATGCTCCAGTGACTCTGTGAACTTAGGTCTTTTTTCAGGCCGTAAACATTTTTGTAAGACTTTTGTGGATGATGAATTGATGGAAAAGTATATTAGCTAGGCATCTGATATTTGGTATACAGACAGTTCAGGTTATGGTCTACGCAACTGTCACCATGCCATGTGACCCTGACCCCATTTTCACTCTCCAGTGACTCTGTTAACTTAGGTCATTTTTCAGGCCGTAAACTTTTTTGTAAGACTTTTGTGGACGATGAATTGCTTGGAAAGTATATAAGCTAGGCATCTGATATTAGGTATACAGACAGTTTAGGTTATGGTCTATGCAACTGTCACCATGTTTTGTAACCCTGACCCCATTTTCACGCTTGAGTGACTGTGAACTTAGGTCTTTTTTCAGGCCAAAAAACTTTTTTGTAAGACTTTTGTGGACGATGAATTGCTGGAAAGTTATAATAGCTAGGCATCTGATATTGGGTAAACAGACAGTTGCGGTTATGACAACGCAACTGTCTCCATGCCATGTGACCATGACCTCATTTTTACGCTCCAGTGACTCTGTGAACTTAGGTCTTTTTTTCAAACAGAAAACTTTTTGTAATACTTGTGTGGACAATGGATTGCTTGAATAGTATAATAACTAGGCATCTGTTTTTAGGTATACAGACACTTTTTGTGTTTATATTAAGAAATGAAAGCTTAGGTAGTTGATTTTAGTGATGGTGCCGGCAGGCGAGACATACTTTTAGTGGCCACACTTGTGTGCTTTAAACCATAAAATTTAATAAATAAAGTATGTTGCACTGTGGCTTGTGTATAAATAAAATAGATAAATAAATGGATGGTGAAGCCACATTTAAAAGGTAAAAACTAAATAAGAAATATAAAGAAATAAAACCTTTAAAACAAATAAAACAAGAATGCCCAAATTTTCGGACATAAAGTCCTTCTTCAGGGGCTAAAAAGTAAAAAGATGTTCACACATCGACTGACGAGGACAGAATGATAAACCAGGGATGCTTAGATTTCCCATCTTACATATGACCATTCAATATAACAATGAGAGATTGTAGGGTACTTTCTGTATTTTCTGTTTTTCTTAACAACATTTTCTATTTAACATCATTCAAGGGAGATAATTGTATAATCATACCCTAAATCATTATAATAAACAATCATATGTTTCAAGAGGTATTGGTTCAGTATAAACATAACCATAACTTATTGACCATCTTTTGCTGGACAATTAGGTTGCTTATTTGGATGATTATTTTTCAGATGCTGCAGTTGAAGTGATTGGTTTATATGGAGGTATAGAGCACATAATAACTGCAATGAAAGCCCACCCTAACAATCCAGAGTTATGTGCTACATGTTGCCATGCTTTGTGGAGTCTGGCTACTGTAGGTATGTATATCTGAGGGAAATGAAGTTTTTGTCATAAAATATAGGTTGGACTGTTAACATGAATAACTGGAGCATAAGGCCTGTAGGTACAGCATTGTATCTGAATGATTAAGTTGATCAAAGCAAGCATGATGATTATCAGGACCCACAAAAGTTAATAGCTTTGACCTTCTCTGTCTGTCTGTCTATCTCTCTGTCCGTCTGTCTGTCTGTCAGTCTGCCTTGTGATCATTTTAAAGGGTAAATTCCTAAAGCTTCAAGCTCATTACTGCTCATCATCAATTACTGTAGTAGATCTCCTTATATTTATTTCAGAAGACAATGTAAGAATTGCCACAGAGCAGAAAGCATTACATCATGTGTGTGCCGCCATGAAAACTCACATGAATTCTCCTGATGTGGCAGAGGCTGCTGCAGCAGCTATAATGTCTCTCACACTTAATGGTAAATATACAGTGAAATCTGTGCAAACCAAACCCTGAATAAACCAAACTAGTTTCTCGTCAGTTTCTTCTTTCATTTTTAGCCTATTCACCAAAAACCTCCAACAAAGTTCTCTTTAGACAAGTTTGCTAACCAGTAAATACCAAAGTTCACCAGTTCGCCTCTAAGGTGGTAAAAAGAGTGCACTTTAGTTATTAGCTGTCTAGTTTTCTAGGTAAAAATGATCACCATTTATTTCCTTTGTAAATTAATTTAACCTGTAAAAGCATGTCCTTACAAACACCTAAATAAATTGAAAAAGTTGAAAGATGTTACTTTACACTTTTACACATTAAATGCAAATAGTTTAACTTTTATTTATAACATCACAACAATTCATTACTTTTGATTGATTCATTTAAAATGGGGTTTTTTTTTTCAGATGAGAACATCGACAGTGTATGTGATTTAGAATGTGTTGGGTTACTAGTCAGTGCAATAGAGAAACACATGAAGACTTCAGCAAAAGTGGTCAAAAATTCTTGTCTAGCACTGGCCAGTCTTGTGGAACCAAGTGGTAAGTGTTTGCTATTCACATGAGAATTAAGACAATTTAGATTGATACTAGGTATTTTACAAGGCCCATGTTAGCAAGACATATAAAGTTACCCATTTTCTTAATCACTTTGTTCTTGGCTTAAGTTTAAAGTCCCACCACCGTCATTCATGTAAATGTGATCAATTTCTGTGGTTTAATTTATTTTCATGCAAACAAATTTTCATGGTTTCACCAAAAAAGATACTTCATTGGAATTTGATTTTCTTGGTTTTCACATGATGCTAAGGAGAATCAATATTAAAAAATTCCTATTTTTCTGGCCGAATTACAAAAAAAAACTCACAAAAACTGGTATCCCATGAATGAATAATATAGAAATAACAATATGGGTTGAGTGGGTATAATTTTGATATTTATAGAAAACTTTTAAGAAAATAAAGCTGATTTCCTTCTGATGCAAATTAAAATTACTTGAATAGCTTCAAAACACTCTTTTATTTTTGATGACAGAGGAAAGTGCATACAATGTGTTGGTAACCAATAGAATTCCAGACGGGGGTCAGGTGGCTGGTGTTCCAGTTATACTCCAGGCATACGACATTCATAAAGACAATGCCGAAGTGGTAGAGAGTATAGTTACCTTGGTTATGGAATTGTCAGAATATGGTACGTTTGGAATCCAATGTTTTAAAATAGAATAGAAGAAAAGGAATGGTGTAAATATGCATGACACACAATCACACTATAAATATTTTAATAAAACAGAGTAAAGGAACAGGATTTATTTTTATTATGAATGAATCCATAGATCAAAAGGGAATTTTTACAGGAACATACTGCCAAAGTTTGCCATAATAGTGTTTGATATTCAGAATAAAACATTTTGGTAAAAAAATTAAGGGGAGATAATTTAATTTACCTCGTAAGTTATATATAAAGAAAAATTCATAAGTTACCACAACATAGCTTACTAATATATTTCTTAAATTCATATTTACCATATAATGTATCTAATTTCTTAGTTAATTTTAAGTTTTATCATCAAAATTGATCTTAAAAAAATCATTTACTTTTTCTGTTGGAAGAACAAAGTTTAACTGTACAAATAGGCCATCATTGGTCAAAGTTTCTAACAAAATATTTACAAAACAGCTAGTTTGCTACAAGAAAAGATAAAATAGAAATGTGAAAAAAATTACTTAAAATAATTGTTCAAATTTTAGACGACATTTGCCAAGATCTTACTTATTATAAACTTGGTAAAAATCTTTGGGAAGTTCAACAAAAGTTTACAAAAAATAAGGTGAGACGTTGTGGAATGATGTTTGTGGTTGTTGGCTGTTTATGTGTGAACAGAATGTGGCTTATCAATACCTGGATGTGTTATTAAATTGCTTATTTTTAGAATAGGAAAAAATATTTCAGTTGTTTTTTTTTCTGTACAATCCTTTAATTTCAATATTTGTACATGGTTGTATTGTTGGCTGTATACTGATGATTTATCTTGCTAAGACCCCCAGACTAAGACAAAGAGTATACTTTGAAAAAAAACTGAACAAACAGCTGTTGAAACATTTACAGTACCAATCCCTCTTCATGACTTTATAAAATGTTGGAAATAATTGTCACATAATATCATTGTGGCAAATATAAAAAAAAACAATAATGAAATAATAAATATGTTTAACAAATGAACGAACTACAAAACTTTTATAGAAGCCATGAATGTTACACAGGTTTAGGTTGCATTGCATGTTGAATGGCTAATATAATGTAATAAGTGTTGTGTTATAATGCTTTGTAACAAATCAATGCATGTTTTTTTTTTTGTAAAAGACAACTCATTCTTTAGGCTTATCATTAAACAATAATTCTTCAAATTAGTTCTGTGACTCTGTAAAAATAAAACATCGGGGAAAAACAGTGTTACATGCTTTAACCAAGCTTATAAGGGAGATAAATATGTTTCATACCAACCTGCTGAGTTTATGGTTAAATATACTGTGGATTCATTTATTTTTGTGGGTATCACTTTTAGTGGATTGATGAAAGAGTGCCAGTTAGTGGATACTTTAATTTGTGGTTCTGTGGTCTGCAGTATATAGATCAATGTTAAATTTCATTTCTGTGGGATATCAAATTTGTAGATCAAGATCACCAAGGAAAACCACGAAAATTGATAGCCAACGAATAAAAATGAGACCACAGTATTAATTTAATTTTTTTGAATGAGTTAGAATTTAAAAATTCAAAATTTGAGCAAAAAGCAAGAACTCAAAATGTATAAATTTAGATTGAAAACCTTTAAAGGGGCATAATAATTGGTAATTCAACCTTTATAGCACTATTGAGAAGTTTGAGTTGTCTTGTGTGATGCTTTGCTTTGTAATGTGTTGGTGATAGTTTGAAATGCTTTGTTTTATAACAGATGATGTGTGTGCTGAAATGAAACACTTAAATGTAGGACCCAATCTTCTTTCCCAGATATTCAAACGATTTAAAGAAAACAGGGTAAGATAGAAATCCAAGTTTCTTTCCAACAAAACTGGGAATGATGAAAAATGTAAAAATTGAAGAACAAGTCTTACAGGTGGTAATTTATGGTACAGTATAACCAAAAATGTTTGAAATTGATTCACAGTTCAGAATGATACAGAATGGTCACCTGTTTATGAAATCAACAACCATTGGTCTCTGGGAAGTTGTAGTTAAGAGATAAAATTTGCACAGACATTTTACATGAAATTAAACTGTAAATTTGCTTCAAGTACAAAACTAATTTTTGACACATGTACATTGTTTTAATTCAGAGTATGCAGTCAGATCTAAGGGTCATTTTTACTGTGTTCAAATGTATTGCTATAGACACTGTATGAATTTGGAAAGACTTACTAAAATTAAAAAAAATATTTATACAATGTAAAGGAAATGAAAAAGGTAACACCTTTAGACTATTTTCTATATATTCAATTAATTCAAACCGAATGATGGTAAGATAAATTGAAAGTAGGCTAAGAAATTATAATTTCTGTACCAAAATAATACTTGCCTATTTTACTCCATTTTGGATGAAACTCAAGTTAATCATTAATTTCATTTTTAAATTTTATATTTTTTTCATTTCTTTTCAAATTTCAATGTGCAAGAAATCAAAATTATAAAATTGATCACCCTGTATGCATTGAAAGGACATACAACCCCAACATTCACATTATAATTTTGAGTGAATGGTTTATCATGCCATTTGTATTTTTTAGGACATAATGGACCCATGTGAGAAAGCTTTGGGCAAACTACAAGGACAGAAAATCAAAGCATAATACAAGAAAGACTATGAAAAGCAAATTGTGATATTACAAAATAATATTTTAAGAACTGCATTTTTGTTGTCACAAGAGTATATGTTTTCAAGTTATGTGATTTGGTGCCTTATTGTTGTTCAACATTTTAATAACATCTTTAATTTACTGCATGTATTAAACACATCCTATGATCCATTCATTCAATCAGTATTTTTCATGAGTTTTTATTATTTAACGTTATTTATATGGATAGAAGAAATTAGCTTATACATTAGATTTGTATTTTTAAGGCATTATATGACTTAATAATACAAATATGCAATGAAAATAATGTGTTAGCAATCATAAATTTTAAGAACTCAATAATACTTCAGAAGAAAGTATGTCTTCTCTAGAAAATACTATATTTCATCATTAAAAAAAGATTTTTTAATATTTTTGTTAAATGATCAATTAAATCTGTGATAAAACAACTGTGATATGCTCAATGTACCATGTTCATATGATAAATAGGTCATACAAAAATCTCTGTATTTCTCAGATCAACTTAAAAAAAAAAAGGAAAAGTGATATATTTATTTTCTATGTGCAAATGTGAAGATCTGATTTTCATTGTGCACATAATATGGAGGCCTGGGAATATTACAGATTTTTTTTTGCCTTGTTTGTTTTATTTTGTATTTTGTTGTCAGGTGTATTTTTCACAATAAATAAATAATATTAATTAACATATTCATTTCTCCAAGTATAACTAGTGTACACAAACCCAAATCCTCAGTATGGTCGTTTGAAATATAATATCTCAAATCCTAGAAAAATAAAGAAATGGGGCATTCACTCACAACAGCTAATCCTACACCTGTTATTAGGTTAAGATGACCTAATTCAGGTATGGATGCTGGTTTTCCATTGTCCCAATATCCTCCCTCCACCACTTGGTGTTGCTGAGATATTGACCTTAACCGAAACTTTAACCCGAGTCATTCATGCAGAAAATGTAGGTCAAAGGTAATCTTATTTTGGTACGGGTGTTGATAAGATGTATCCTCTTTTTTATTATCACCACTCTACCTTTTTCAATTGCTGAGACATGGACCTTAACCAAAACATTAATCAGAGTGCTTCGTGTGGAGGTGACCTAATTTTATCAATGATGTTGATTACATTCCAAGATGTACCCTCTGACCATATATCATCCCTCTACCACTTTCAGTTGCTGAGATTGGACCTTAACCAAAGTTTCAGACAGAGTCATTTATATGGAAAATCTTGGTTAGGGAGACTTAATTTTAGTATGGATGTTTGTTAATATTCAAGATGTAGCCACTAACCCAATATCATCCCATTACCACTTGTTGCTGATATATGAACTTTAACCTTAGTCATTAATGCAGATAATGTAGGTCAATGTGACCTAATTTTGGTACAGATGTTGATTGCTATACAAGATGTACCCTGTGACCCTAATTTGGGTAGAGATTCTGATGCACCCATTGAGCAAATGTCATCCTATGTATCGTTTTATAGTTATTTACAAAAAAAAAAAAACAACTATATACTAACATAAATACATATGCATACATACAAACCAACGCACAAAACACAATATCCCCTCCCCTAGACTGTTTGGCTCAGGGATAACAAGCAAAATGAATTGATGTGACTTTTGTTGAGATATAATTATAATGCTGTGTACAAATGTTAGGTACTAGTTGCCACAAATGCCAATGCAATATATATAAATATCTGTACTGACATTTAATAAAGGTAATAACAAAACTATCGAACTTGAATGATCAATCTCATAGTCCAGAGAAAATGACAAAAAGGAATCAGTCAGAGAATTTAAATGAAGCCAGGAAGGCTTCCATCAGCACTTTATTTTTTTTATTGCAAATAATAAACAGATTTTTACAAAAGTTTTATATGAATATGCATATAATAAAAAATGTTTAACCAAAAAAAATCTTTGAATGTACAAATGTATTGTTTAACATGTATTTTTGTTAACTAGGACACATGTACATGTATTTATAGTTCTTGAATTAACAAGCTGCTTTTTTGTTGTGAATTAAAAACAAAATTGCAATGTCAGAACCCTACAATCTATTATATAGGGGGAATGATGTTTCAGTTATCTTCCTCACAAAATATCCAAGAAAAAAAGTGATTTCTTCATTCCTGTCTACATAAAGTTTCATCAATATTCAATAAACTTGCTTACAATATATTTGGACAGATTGTTAAAAGACATGTCAGACGCCCTGTGTTCAAATTAAATGACCTCATCAGCACTTCTTTGAAAACTTTTATGTGCATGTCATATCATGATATTAATCGTTGAATAGTAGCCAGCCAATCTATAAACTTTAAAGCTTCAGTATCATTAATGCAAGACAAATGTGTAAGTTGACATTTCAAGATCATTGTACCCTCTGCCGAATTTCTCACCAAGTGTGAATTGGATTCATATAATTTATGACCCACCATAGTTAGTGTATCACAATGTTTAAACCCCATAACTCCTACAAAAATTGAGATATCCTTATCTATACATTTAATTTACCAGGTAAAGAAGGTATTTTGCTTAAATTTGTTGGATTTTTTGTCACCATATGCAGTTCACATCACAACTCCTTGTCACTTTATCACAACAAATAATGTCTGCCCATACAAAAATTTTCTGTTTTGCTGTGAGCATCAAGCTTATGTTATGAACTATACATGAGAGTTCATGATTGTTATTTGCTTAATGTCTCATCGACGACGAGAGTGAATTAGAATGGTATGCATTTCTGACCTCCTGTATTGGGTGCAGGGGCGTCAGTGTTCAATAGACACATTCCTTTATTTTGCTCTAACAAATGTTTGACCACCTTGGTTCCTATTGTAAAATTTTCTAATGTTTTTTTTTTGGCCAGAGCAAACAAATTATGTGTTTCCTTAAAATCTACTGGGTTCTTGTCCACCTTATTTTAACAATATTCTGCAACTTAATACAAATACATTGAAAATTCTCTTTTTTAACAAAATGTTCTTTACTAAAGGTGGTTTGGGGATATAAGCAAAATCCATCAGATTTTTCTTAAAAGTTTTGCAGAATTAAACTTTCATAAATGAACCTTGAAAAAAGCCCCCCAAAAACTGGGACCCTACTACAGATTTATGACCTTGCAAAGTTGGTGACCGTAAGTTTAGTTTTTCAATAGATTAATTATTAAGGGAAACGATTATATAGCATCATTTTGAGCTAGAAACCATCAGATTTTTGTTACATTTTACAAATGACAAGCCACATATATCTTTAAAAAAAATGTTTAATAAACTTAGTGTCACCGACCTTCTTTTCTATATATTTAAGAAAAACTATTTTTCTACACATTTTTCCGCCAATTATCTCCCCTGAAAATAATAGTTTTTAATAAAGAATTGAATTGTGCATCTCTTGTATTATTTGAAGGCATTTCAATTGAAATGTAGACTGAAAATTTGTAAGATGTTCAAAATAAATTTTAATTCCCTGAACCACCTTAAAGAATGTCCAAATGATATGATTTAAAATTGTTAAAATCATTCAAACAAAACAATGTGCCATTAATTTTTCCTTTTGTGGTAGAGAGGTCAGAAACAAAATAAAATAAAATTGATATGTAAACCCACATTTAAAAAGTAACACCGAACAAATTCATCATTAAAATGTCAAGTCATATTTGGGTGTGGTAACATCTTTTTATAGGCCATGAAAAAAAACTTTATGTTAAAAAATTTTGAAACTTTTAATGGTCTTGACTTTTATTTATTTATTTATTATTTCAGAGTTTGGCTTTAGTGCCGTGTGGAGGTCGTAGAAAGCTTCCCCATACATCAGTTGTATGCTCTTATATATTTTGGAGTACTGGAATATGTGTTGGAAAGACACAGTTTACATATTTCCAAAATTTGACAACGTTTGGCTATTTCTAATTGATAAATTTATCAGTTTGGTCATTGTTATAATATTTTTGGCTTCTATTTTGTTTTATCAAATCTAATGTTCTACCGGTTTTCCAAGTTTACGACTCCTAGCGTGTCTGATCCAGAAAAGCGCTTCTCACGCAGTGAAACTTTGCTTTTGTACATTTATCAAAATCATTTCAATATGTGGATCGCCTCTTTCTGGCACATATTCCATATACTTTCATTTTTAATTTTACTTTTTAATGCTGTATTTATGTTGGTTTAACCTTTTTAATGTGGTTTTACCTATCACATATTATTTTATATGTCTACTTTAAAACCACAGTGCAAAATCAATTAATATAGAAAACAATACATAGTCTTGTAGAGTTAAAGTAAAGGAGAAAATGTAAAAAGCAATATTTTATTTGTAAGCTGAGGAGTAATATTCATCTTCTAGTTCAAAGAGTTCCACAGACATCTCGTCTTTGAGAGACATCAATGTCTTGTCACAGTCACTCTGTATATTTTTATAGATCTGTGTATTTTTAGTGATGGAGTCATTTACTGATGGGAAATCATTCAAAACCAAGAACTGTTTGACATCAGAAACTAACTTCATGAGAGATTCACCAGCTCTGCCCTGTAAAATGAAAATTAAGAATGGTAATGAAAACATTGGTATTGAATCTTAGCAAGAGTACGAGCAGTTGCCTCTGGTCATGTTAAAGACTGCTGGATGTTTTTGATTAAATTGCTGTTCATCTATGTTGGTTGTGTTGCATACACATATTCCACATCTCATTATTGCCTATTGGGAGTCTTTGGATGACAGTTCTATCAAATTTTTTTTAACTAGGAGGGTCACAAAATTTCCTTTCTTTTATTTTCATCATTTTTATTGCAATTATTATTTTTGACATTCATGACAGGTATTTTTTTTCAATATGAGTTTTGTCAAATTTCACCAAAAATTAGGAACACAAGGGACACCCAATAAATGAATATTTGGCCTTTAATGCACAAGGCAAACCTAAAAGTGCACTAAAATCAATGTATGTATTGAATGCTACTTTTCTAAAAATAAGTTCTTTGAATATAAAAAAAAAGTTTATGCATGTAAGTCCTTACAATATTTGAAGCTCTGGCTTGCATTTCATACTGGTCCTGTTCTATCTGTGTAACTTTAGATATCTGAGTATCTTCTTCAACCTGTCAGAATAAAATGATAGAATGAAATATACAATCAACAAAGATATAACACTCAAAATTTTTATTCTCTCATGGTATTATTTTTTTTGTATTGTATTCATTTGTATTTTAAAAGTATATCTATTTGAATGCACTTAAATGAAGGATTTTGTTTCTTTCAATTACATTTTATATCCTTAAATAAGAAGTTTAAATAGACCTGTACTTTCATAAGGACACTTTATATAGACATAATCAGCTGAATGGTCTCAACAAAAAATGCAAATTAAAAGATTGTTCAAAGGCACATACATTTATACATGTATCTTCACGTAATCTGTATGCTTGCATGATTTGATCCATGCACCTTTCATCGACAGATTCATTTAAATTATAATGTTTGTAATAATACATGCATAAGCATGATAATATAGAATATATTGAGGATATTATGTAATTAGTGTATCATGTGTATGTGACACAACTTACATGTATAAGCAGCAAATCAAAAACCCCTGATGAAAAACACACAGCAGCCTTATATGTGACCAGTGATTGCTGCTTTACTATTTGCCTATAAATCATAATCATGATAATGAACAAACCCTTGCAAGTCGAATTATTTCTGTAAAGTTGTCAAACATGGATCTAATATCATCTTTTAATTTCTTATGGTATGTTTTCAGTAAGGCTTCTTTGGTTTGGGAAATTCCTCTTTGTGGTTGAGACATTTTCAAAAGGCTTCTTTATAGTCGGATCTGTAAAAACATAAAACATTTATTTTAAAACATCAAAGTATAAACCAACAAATTTCAAAAATTTTATTTTAACATCAAGTTTATAATGGGACAGTTTATTTATACATTGAATGCAATATTTTTTAGTTCCATTGGCATGTAAAAGTGCGGACCTTGGCACACATTTTCAACATGAAGTGCAGTCCATTTTTCAGCTTGGGAATTAAAGATTTGCAAAATTATAGTTCAGGACTTTGGAAAAAAGTTATGATGGACCGCCAGGATTTCAGTTATTTAAGATCAGGATTTCTGGATTCTTTAATGTGGAGATCCAGGATTGATCAGGATTGATGAGTAAGAGCTTGGAAAATCTTTCAGTTTCAACATTTAACATCATATTGTACATACAAAATGTCAAATTTTCGTTGCTTTCCTAGCTCAGCATTTTTGCTCCAGGTATTTGGGATTTATATTTTTCAGGGGAAGTGGAATTTGGTATTTATTTTTATCTTTACGAGGTGGGGGATGAGACCACCTTCTGCCCTAAAAATATGGTCTCATAAGGTGTTTTCAATAGCAAGGAGTTTTCTATAACTACATGAACTATTTTCAAACATGCAAGCAACTCTTTCGATACAATATTCCAGAAAGTGAAAGTACAAACATACAAAATCTAGTTCAGCTTGCCAGCATCGTCTAGGGTCTAGACATGCTTCTCAAAGCAATTATAATAGTTTGTAAATTTCCGTTTTAGGTGTTTTTTTGGAAGCATGGATGCCCAGCCTGTAGTCTAATTGTCCAAAAATACAATTTTGAACGCAAAAAAACTGTACAGACAGAACTGTGCTATCTTAAACAAAATTAATGTGTGGATATAATAAGGTGTGGCCATATCTAGGTTTTACTATACTAAATACTTCAGGCCTGTCAAGTTTTTATGAGCTGCTTGCGCGAGATTTGATAAAAAATTGAAAGATCAAAGGAAAAAATTAAAAGATCAAAGAAATTTGTCGCCAAATTGCTGACTATATAGCCAGATGCGTGAGTTTCACGCGAGTTGCGCGACACTTGACAGGTCTGTTACTTGACCTCATAATTTGACGTTTGAGCTGTACATATACGAAGATTTTCTTTAAAATTTTTCAAACTGTCCTGATGAACCTTATTTATAAGGCAGTTGTTCCTAGTACATGTACAAACAGTTTGTACGATTAGCTGTGCGGCTATTCGTACAAACTTTTATCGTCCGATCAAAATGCACAATTACTAATTGTGTATCGTTTAAGTATTGAACAAATTTTGTTTTTTTTTAATGAAAACTAATGATTTCAATTTTGGTATTATCATGATTATTTTGAATATACACTTTTGGGTACAATTTATATTGAACAGTTAATATTACCAAAGGTTAATTTTAAATTTAAGATAATTTTTCGTGTATCATATGTATCCATATTTTGAAATATTGAATAGATTTTTGTACAATCTTATCCGCTGTCTCCCGATATGAACCTTTTCAGCTTTTGGCCGAGAACAAGAAAGAAAGAACCAAAGATAAATATAATATGAAATAAAGATGTTTACCTTAATATATGATTAAAACTAAGGATTAAATTCGCAAAAGGGAAATTATATAATTCTCTATAAAAGATGTCCCCTATTTTGACGATTGTTCAAAAATTAAAATTCAAAAATATTCAACGCAGGAATTCTAAATAAACTTGTTTTATAATGTTTCTGCTTAATGTAATGATTCTAACGGTCCATGATAATTAACTGCAATCTGATTGGATGAAAAAAGTTTGTACGAATAGCCGCAAGGCTAATCATACAAACTGTAATTTACTGTTTGTACTAGGAACCACTGCCTAATTGTAAATAAACAGTTATTATTTTTTGAAATTTAAATTCATTGAATATAAAGTAAAAATATAGGAAGATGCACTTTTAAGAATTTATTTTATTTCTATTTGATATAACAAAAACAAAATAACTGGACAATCAGTAATCTACATCCTACAAATATCATAGATAAAGGTAATAACAAAACTACCGAACTTGAATGATCAATCTCATAGTCCAGAGAAAATGACAAAAACGAATCAGTCATACCGGAGAACTGGTGGATCGCAATGGTCCTGACTTGGTACAGGCATTTCAAACGAAATGGTGGGTTTAACCAGGTTTTATGGCGCCAAACCTCCCTCTTCCATTGCGATCTTAGGATCCGGTGATGACCATAGAACACAACATAGTTTTGAGACACAATAGGGATATTGAGGTGATCATCTCAGTACAGCACACCAGTCAAACACTAATTAAAACAATTAACTATCATATCTTTTAACTCAATTTTGAACTTTTCTACTAGTGGCTGATAACGAAGAAAGAATTTTTTTAGTGATCGTATGAGACGTATTTTCTTATAGCCCTGCTTCAAAAGTCGGTCACGAAGAAACCGGTGTCTGATAAAAAAATCTGTGAAATGTGTGCAAGCTCTGGCATATCGAATAAGTTGAGAAATATAAACACCGTATGCAGGAGAAGTAGGTATATTGCTCTGTAGATTAGGAAAATTAATAATTTGAAAATTAAAATCGTCTCGTTTATCGTAAATTTTTGTACTGAGATGACCACCTGGGTCAAATTCGAGGTGCAAATCCAAGAAAGACGTGAAGCAATTAGATTCAGTGGTCTCTTTAATCTCCAATTCCGGAGGATATATTGAAGGAATCCAACTACCAAATGAAGTGTTATTGATAGAAAGGACATCGTCAATATATCTGAATGTAAGATTAAATGACCTTGCCTCTTTCATCTTCTTGTTCTTTACGAGTCCCTGAAGAAATTCAGTCTCGTAAGAGTATAAAAACAAATCGGCGAGGAGAGGAGCACAGTTTATGCCCATTGGAATGCCGATTTGTTGTTGAAAAATCTCTCCTCCGAAGGTGACAAATATGTTGTCAATGAGGAAATCAAGCATACTGCAAACTTGTTCCAGTGTGTAACAAATTTTATCTTTGAAAGATGTTTTGGAAAAGAATGTAGAATTATAACCCAAAACAACAAAATTCCTCGAGTTTGAAAAGGCTTTTTCGAGAAGTATGGAATTGAAGGACCACACAAAGTAAAAAAAATAGATGTACAAGTACACCGCACTTAAGACAGTTAACATTTCATTCTAATTTTCTAACAATCAAATTCTAAATCACAATTACCAAAATATGCTTAAACATTCTCTTCTGAATATTACAAGCAAGCACGGTAACTTCAAAGCTTTTCGGTAATTTGCTAGACCGGAAGTTAATGTTCTCTCTTTCCGGTTTTAGTCAACATGGTTGGTGAACGAAATTTTTCATTAGATCATATAATCCGTTGAATATCATTGAAAGTCATTTTCATCCACGGAAAAATAACATCAGATTACACAAAATAACATTTAAAGTTTGGGTTAAACGTTTTGATTTACCAAATTGGTGATGCATTTGTTGTAATTTTGCCTTCATTATCCCAGTTTGCTGTCGTATATATTTCTTTTCTCATACGTACCCTAAATAAATAATTCGGTCTATCCTACTTGTCACTAGTTCTTAATAGCAAATTAAACAAGAAACGCTTCTTTGCATTCCATATTTTATTTATGAAGTCACGACAAGTTTCCATTTCCTGCTGATTTTAAATTTTGAACCACAGGGGCTTGTGCACCGTAAAAAAAATAAAAATCCCCCTATATACCCTTTCACAAGGGAGGACATACTTCGGATAGGCCCTCGCTTCAAAGACAATTTTTACCGGTTCAAATGTTCAAATGTTGAGTGATGATCTTCAATCTACAGTCTAACGACAGTCATAATATTGTAAAAAAAATGATGTTCCTTTCAGTATACATTAACCTTTACGTTTAAATCCCGGCGGAAACCCCAATTTTGAATCCATATTCCGATAATTTCATCCAATGGACATCTCCTTGGCTTCAAGGAATTGGATATATCTAAAACCTTATAAATTTCTCAAATGCTAACTAGTAGTACTTACAGTGAAGCTGAATTGGAATTTTTGCCACTCTGCGGGGGATCCAGGAATTCTGTTGCGTGTTCTTGTTTTTAGTCCCCTACCGGCGATAGCCGAAGGGGACTATAGGTTTGTGCTCTGTCCGTCTGTCTGTCACGCCTCAGTTTTCCACACATTTTTTCTTAAAGCTTAATAATGAACAGATTTTTGGTATGTGAGTTTACCATGATGAGTTACAGATCAAGTTTGAGTTTTGTGCCAGTCCATAAATTTTCATAAGAGTTATGGCCCTTTGAACTTTGAAAATTCACTCAAGTTTCAGTTTTCTGCACTTTTTTTCTAAATGCTTATAGATAATGAACTGATTTTTGGTATGTGAGTTTACCATGATGAGTTACAGATCAAGTTTGAGTTTGGTGCCGGTCCATAAATTTTTATTAGGGCCCCGCAACAAAGTTGCGGACGCCCTATAGTAATCAGTCTGTCCGTCCGTCCGTGCGTCCGTCCGTAACAAATTCAGTTTTCCGCACTTTTTTTCTAAACGCTTATAGATAATGAACTGATTTTTGGTATGTGAGTTTACCTTGATGAGTTACAGAT
The DNA here is from genome assembly GCA_963971305.1 of Arcuatula senhousia. Lineage (NCBI taxonomy): Eukaryota > Metazoa > Mollusca > Bivalvia > Mytilida > Mytilidae > Arcuatula > Arcuatula senhousia. Next base: position 43,382,853 of record OZ020311.1, read on the forward strand.
CGAGTTTGAGTTTCGTGCCGGTCCACAAATTTTTATGGGAGTTATGGCCCTTTGAACTTTGAAAATTCACTAAAATTTCAGTTTTCCGCACTTTTTTTCTAAACCCTTATAGATAATGAACTGATTTTTGGTATGTGAGTTAACCTTGATGAGTTACAGATCAAGTTTGAGTTTTGTGCCGGTACACAAATTTTTATGGGAGTTATGGCCCTTTGAACTTTGAAAATTCACTAAAATTTCAGTTTTCCGCACTTTTTTTCTAAACGCTTATAGATAATGAACTGATTTTTGGTATGTGAGTTTACTTTGATGAGTTACAGATCAAGTTTGAGTTTCGTGCCGGTCCACAAATTTTTAAGGGAGTTATGGCCCTTTGAACTTTGAAAATTCACTAAAATTTCAGTTTTCCGCACTTTTTTCTAAACGCTTATAGATAATGAACTGATTTTCGGTATGTGAGTTTACCTTGATGAGTTACAGATCAAGTTTGAGTTAAATGCCGGTCCACAATTTTTTATGGGAGCGGGGCCCTTGGAGATGGCTATCATCTCCCTGGTATCTAGTTGGAGTTATGGCCCTTTGAACTTTGAAAATTTACTAACATTTAAGTTTTCCACACTTTTTTCCTAAACGCTTATAGATAATGAACTGATTTTTGGTATGTGAGTTAACCATGATGAGTTACAGATCAAGTTAGAGTTTTGTGCTGGTCCATAAATTTTTATTGGAGTTAGGGCCCGTTGAACTTTAAAAATTTACGAAAATTTCAGTTTTCCACACTTTTTTCCTAAACGCTTATAGATAATGAACTGATTTTTTGGTATGTGAGTTAACCATGATGAGGTACATAACAAGTTTGAGTTTCGTGCCAGTCCACAAATTTTTATTGTAGTTAATCCTTGTAGATAACAAACTGATCAAATTTAGGTTTTCATTTGTTTGACAAATTTTTACCAGTGACTGAAATATGAGGCTGGTAGGGGACTATGTATTGTTTTGCAATACTTTCAGAATGCTTGTTCTTTAGAATTTAGATTTTATTTTTTTTTTTTTTGCAATGTCGCATATGTCCATGTTATGAGCAACATTTTTGTCTCGCCTGCGAAGCAGAGCGGGACATACAATGTAGGTGTTACTTTACCGGCGGCAGCGACGGCTGCGTTAACTTTTTGGAAAAGTTTTATGAGCACCTCCATATCTCAAGAACTATAGGTCCTGGGTTGATGAGACTTGGTATGCATATGCCCCAGTAGTAGCTTAGCACAGTTGCATCCCCATCTTTTGACCTTGACCTTGATTTTCTGGTTGAGTGACTTTGACAATTTTCAATACATATAATAGCAATGGAAAAGTTTTGCGAGCACCTCCATATCTCAAGAACTATAGGTCCTAGGTTGATGAAACTTGGTATGCATGTGCGCCAGTAGTAGCTATGCACAGTTACATCCTCATCTTTTGACCTTGGCCTTGATTTTCCGGTTGAGTGACTTTGATTATTTTTATTGCATATATTTGCAATGTTTAAGTTCTATAAACATCTTTTGATCTCAGACACTGAAAATCCATTTAAATTCAAAATATAGTGGAAGTAAGAAAGAATAATTGTTTCTGATGGTGCCGGCAGGGGAGACATACTTTAGTGTTAACTCTTGTTTGTAAAAGAAGATGGTCTGAAATATTCTTTTCCTGATTTATACTACTAAAATTTGCAAATTACCATGACTCGAAATAAACCATTTGAAATCCATGTAACTATCATGTTTCTTCACCAAAAATTATAATCAAAATACATTCATGTTACATCCAACCTTTTGATGTCTGCTTCGTGATTACAGTCTTCGACTTTAGCTACAAGTCCGACAGACCTGGCCAGTAAAATTTCTTTAAAATTTGGATTTACAAGCCAATTATCAGAGTTCGCGAAATGTGTCGGACCTATCTGACCTGACTGGTAAAATTAAAGCAGGTCCAGCATTTTAATCATACTTACTGGACCTATGTCCGGTAGATTTTAGAAATTTTTTACAAGTTGTAGTAGTCAGGACCAGTAAAAAAATTTAGGTCCAACCGATGATTCCATTATAGCAGACCTATGTCCGGCAAAGAAATTTTTAGTTTCGCAAACTCTGCAATTATAAGTCAAGAAAAATTCTAAAAATAATAACTTTTGGGCTTCTGCATTAAAAAGGTAACCGTGAAGACTGTGATTATACTTTATCTCTTGATTTTCCCAGTGTTTGTCGAATTTTTAGTTGAAATTCCTTCACTGTTTTCGTATTTATTTTTTCCTTGAGTAAATAGAGAGTGGAATTAAAGTTTAAAGGTACTAATTAAGCAAAAATGCCAAAAAGGGTAAGCATGAAAAAAAAACAGGTAGGGTAGGGTTACCAGAAGCACACATTTTTGCCTAAAATAATTTTTATAAAATGTACAAATCTTTAATTCCCTCTTGTCTTATTTTCCTGCTGTTCAATAAAAGGTCCTACTGACCCTCCTGTTCTTGGTATTGCAGGAAAATTGCTAAAGCATGATGAAATTTTCCATTAATCCATTCTCTGACAATACATGCAGTAACTATGACAACACCTGTTCTGTGTAATAAAGTGAGGGGAATCGTAGACTACAAGGTTTTCTTGTAGAATGCGTGACCCTGGACTTTATCGTCAAGTTATGAATTTTGTTGTTGAAGATAAATTGGCTCTGATTTTAGCAATTACATGTAAGAAAACCATTAAATTTTAATCTATGTGTTGCTGGTAGCTAAGGCAATAGTGCAGGTTGGGGCCTGGATGGCTGAGTGTTCTAAGATTTTAAGGCTCTAGGTTTAAATACCACACTACATGTATTTATCACTAGTCATTTGCCACTTTAGTAGCAAGATTTAGTCCTGGTTTGTTTACATAAATGGGACTTCCCCTTCTGAATGTAATTAGGTTTGTCAGTTACTTTCCAAATGTCATTGGTTTCCTCTACCATTAAAGCTGACCACCCCATATTGCCCATGTGCATAAATAGGTTGTTTAACACCAAAACATACACTCAAAGCAGGTGGGGTCTAAAGCTGGGATTCCGGTCACTCCACATAGATAGGTTTCTGTTTAGTGTAATCTGAATGTAAAAACATCTTCCACAAGATTTTTCTGAAATTGCATATTACGCATTCATTGCATATTTTACATGAAAATGTTATTGTCAGAAAAAAAAATGCAATAAATACAATATGCACTACATTTAAAATGTAAAATATTAAAAGTACTGAGATGAAGAGTAAATGCTCAATACACACCATGCATTAAACAATATCAATTAAAAATTTAAATGGAACACTTAAAAAATAACAATTTGTATTCAAATGTATTTGTATCCACTTGCTATAATGTGATGAAATTTTCCATTAATCCATTCTCTGACAACTCATGCAGTAACTATGACAACACCTGTTCTGTGTAATAGTGAGGGGAATCGTAGACTACAAGGTTTTCTTGTAGAATGCCTGACCCTGGATTTTATCGTCAAGTTATGAATTGTGTTGTTGAAGATAAATTGGCTCTGATTATAGCAATTACATGTAGGAAAAACACTAAATATAAATTTACATGTGTCGCTGAAAGCTAAATGCAATAAAGCAGGTCTATAGCTGTTAGTCATCTGTCATGTAGATGGGTTTCTGTATTCTGTAACCTGAATATATAAAAAATCTTGCACAAGATTCGTCTGAAATTGCATATTTTACATGATTGTATTATTTTTAAGGAAAAAAACCAATTCAATTAATATACAATATACACAGTGAACGTATTTAGGGATTTTTCAGGGTACTCTCAGGGGCTGATTATAGGCCCCATTCCCAATGAAAAAAAGACTATTATTTTCCCAAATTGTCTTTAAAATTCCCAAGCTAGATTAAAGGCATTATAAACATGACCATAATGGTATAAAAACCTGGACACATATAAAATTTTTGTGTTTATAAAACTCATGTAACATTTATATACATGTACTTCCAATTTTTAATGAAAACCTGTTAAATATTTCTTATATGATGGTGATTACATGTTGATAATTTTTTAAATCGACTAAAGATGGCATTTTCCAATGTACCCTGAAAAATCCCTGTTAAATTATGAAACTGTAACGAATTAAAGTAATGAGATGAGGAGTAAATGCACATGAAAGGCCTTCCATTAGGGGTGTAACGATTCACCGGTGCATCACGATATTTTATCCCACGATCCGGAAATCGATACCGTGTTTGACTTCGCGATTCCAATCCGATCCAAAAAATGTCGTATCCATCTTTGGTAGGAAGATAAAAAAGCGTGCTTCCGGTGTCAACAATGGCACAAAATATTGCCTGTCGGACTGAAATAAAATCTTTTACTCGAAAAGACTTCGGTTTACAGTCTATTTAACACATGAAAATTATACTTCTTTAACATTACCATCGATTTACAATGATATGACAAGCAGGTCTTTTGTAAGTTATGAAAGTAAAAGGTATCGTGATACGGATCGGATCGTGAGCCAGGTATCGTGATCTGTATCGGATCGCGAGGAAGTGGTATCGTTACACCCCTACCTTCCATTAGACTTATCAATTAAAAATTGGAAAGGAGAAATGACAAGTTAATACTAAAAAAAACATTTGCGTTGAAATATACTTGTATCCGCTTGCTATAATGTGATGAAATTTTTCATTAATCCATTCTCTGACAATTCATGCAGTAACCATGACAACACCTGTTCTGTGTCAGTGCTCGCCTTTAACTGGTAGCCCGAAGCCCGGGGCTACTAAAAATTCATTCGGGCTAGTGACTTCTACTGAACTTTCCATTGTTTGGGCTAGTTCACTGTTGTACATTGTTCAATTGTTCGGGCTAGTTCTCGAAATTCCCAAAGGAAAGGACTGCAGTGTGTAATAAAGTGATGGGGATTGTAGACTACAAGGTTTTCTTGTAGAATACCTGACCCTGGACTTTATTGTCAAGTTATGAATTGAATTGTTGAAGATAAATTGGCTCTGATTATAGCAACTGAATAAGTGCAATACAAGAACATGTTTTTGGTAGTATATTCTAACATTTACGTCAAGTTACCTCTGTGTAGTGAGCAAAAATTCACTAAATTTGATAGAAGGTCCGAACATAATAATCTAGTTATGAATCTGTATCATTTTCATCTGATGAGTCTTGAATATACGAAACGCGCGTCAGGCGTAGCAAAATTTATTGTCTGGAACTTTGTTGTCATTTGTATTTCATCAGAGCATCACTTACCATTCTTTTGTCACACTCAAAGATAACAGTTTTTACTTCTGTTTGTTTCAGCCCATGAAAAAGGGGAAAAAGAAGAAGGTGGCATCTGCCCCTTCTGTGGCAAAGAAAGCCATTGAAACTAAAAAAGTTGTTAACCCCCTCATCGAGAAAAGGGCAAGAAACTTTGGTATTGGTAAGTAAATGATTTATTACAAAGTTTTATCAGTTGCATGTACATATATATCCGAAAATTTACTTTCTTAGACTGACGTATGGTGGATACATATTTTTATTGTACACCAAAAAATTAGTAGTGTCATACAGGTAGGAAAAATTAGTATTCAACAATGCACTTGCAAAGCAGTTTTGGTTCAATTGTATAACTGAGCAGCAAATGAACAATATTTACAACCCCCTTTCCCTCCAAACAAAATTTAAGGGGGCATATACAAATCACCCTGTTTTTCCTTGCAAGTGCAGTTCCTTGTAAACGGGTCGAAAGAATTAGAATTTGATGAAAATGTTCATGAAGAAAGTACATCATATGGAGATGTTCATGGAGAAATTTCATTGCTGTTGGATATCATCCAGGGGAGATAATTGGACTAGTTTATTTTATCAATAGTCAATACAGTGTCCAATATGAAGCGGGGGGTATCCCTTCCTGGGCTCGCTCACAGTATTCCTTGTTAATTCAAGTTTTGTAAATTAATCGTTTTCTAAAGCTAAAGCTGAATGGGCAAATACAAGAAACCTACCAAGAATTTATTAGGAAAATTTGCCACTACAACACATGTAAAACATTTGAACATTTATCCTAACCTTTTATCCTAACCTTTTGTTTCTAAATTGTAGGTCAAGACATACAGCCTAAGAGAGATCTCAGCAGATTCGTCAGATGGCCCAAATACATCCGACTTCAGAGACAGAAAGCTGTTTTACTGAAAAGATTGAAAGTACCTCCCCCAATAAACCAGTTCACACAGGCTCTAGACAGACAGACAGGTAGGTAGTCATGGTAACTATAGGGATGTGTTGGTTGGTTGCCCACAAGGCAAATGTCTGTCAGAATAAGATATAAAGGACAATTTAGGAATCGTGCAGAAAGTATGATTGAATTAAAAGAAGTTGAACAATGATGAGTCCTGATATTTGCTACTTTTGAAAACCATATGATACAGCAAATCTACCACTAAGATCTCTGAGTTCAAAATTCAAATTGATCGATGTGACTTTCCTTGCCTGTGTGTAATTAGGTCTGTCAACTACATGACTAAGGTTGTGGTATTCCTCTCTAGGCCTTTAGTTATCTCTAATATTAAAACTATAACCCCTGACTGTAAAGGTGTATAACTCCAACACTCACCCTTTTTATCAGAGAATTTAAAGGTACAGTTGTCAGTTTTATTAAAAATTTCAATGGATTCTTTACTAAAAAAAATCATCAACTCCTTGATAAAAAAGATTTTGTAGGTTAAAAAATGCACACTAATAAATAAAATCCTAGTAAATATGTGGCCTAGATAGAACACAATATGACTAGAATGTTTGAAATCTTTGCATTTATAAAGTTTATGCATGTTAAATAGCTTATACATTTTTGTACTGCATTAGTGCATCAAGTTAGCCAGAACTGCTGTCAGTTTTTTTGTGTCCAAGTTTTAACTAGTATATTTAAAGATGTTAGTTAATATACATTATGGATTGTTGATTTCTTAATATATAAAATTCTGAACAGTGATGAGTCTCAATATTTGCTATTTGAGTGTAGAATGATAAAGCAAAACTACCACTAAGATCTCTGAGTTCAAGCATTTGTTTTATTATGTTTCTTGTGATTTACTAGTAAATGATGAATTGCCTTCTCATGCATCAGATCTGCCTTGGTATTTATTCACAGCCACCCAAGTTTTCAGACTTTTGGAAAAGTACAAGCCTGAAACAAAACAGCAGAAAAAACAAAGACTGAAGGAGCGTGCTGAACAGCGTGTGGATGGTAAGGATGACAAACCAACCAAGAGACCACCAGTAGTAAGAGCTGGTATCAACACGGTTACAACACTAGTGGAACAGAAGAAAGCTCAGCTGGTTATCATAGCACACGATGTGGAACCTCTTGAAGTAAATGAGTTTTTATCCGGATTGCTACCTTTCCCCACTTTGAAAGATAGTTCAAAGTATATAGAATAAAAAATAAATAACAATTTGCTCATAACTGCCTGGTCCTGGGAGAAATCTTGCCATTTTGTTACAATGGTTTCTATTGAAATTATTGACAATTTTAAGAGTTATCTCCCTTTCTTACATTTTTCCAATGCATTCTATATGTTTTTTTCTCTCAGGACCAGGGTTAGTTTGGAATAAAGCATAAAAGATCAAAGCCTAGTTGGAGTAACACATCAAAAATAAATTGGTGTAGGCTTTCCTCCCATGAATCGCTCTTTGCATGATTCTTATAAAAAGTGGTACTTAAAATAACTTTTTATCTGTTAAATGTATACATGTATATCATGCCATCCTTTCTATTGAAAATTTCTAGAAGTAGCTCAAATGAAGTTCAAGTAGCTCCAGGCTTCTGGCTACAAGGCAAGCAATGTTGTATACTCTATTAAAACTCTTGTTCTGTTAGATTTACAGTGATGTTTGAATTTCTTCACCTGATTTTCTTATGAAGAATTATATAACAATAAAACTGAGTTGTCTAACAGATGAAAAATGTTTTACTTCGCCTTGTAATCTTTTACTCAAAAGATTCTCATTGTATTGTGAAAGAAAATGCGAGTACCTAAATAATAAACAAAAGTATTATTAAGGAACTCTCGTATATTATATTAAGAATTAGAAAAAATAGCTGAAATCCTCTTTTTAGATAAGGGCTGTTCCAGCAAAACATACATGGGACCAGGGGAAGGCACTTTTTCTACAGGGGTACCACCCATAGAAGCAAATTATTAAACTTTCCTTATTTTTAGCCGAGTTGCAACGAAGTTGAACTCGGCTATTGTGATGATGATGGCGGGCGGCTGGGCGGGCGGGCGGGCGTCAACAATTGGTTTCCGGACCATAACTCAAAAAGTTGTGAACAGATTTTAATGAAACTTTGGGATATTGTTACATACCATAAGAGGAGGAACCCTATTGATTTTGGGGTAAATCCGTTCAAGGTCAAGGTCACAGCGACAGAAAAACCTTAGAAAATTTCTTGAATTAGTGGTTTCCGGACCATAACTCGAAAAGTTGTAAACCGATTTTAATGAAACTTTGGGATATTGTTACATACCATAAGAGGAGGAACCCTATTGATTTTGGGGTAAATCCATTCAAGGTCAAGGTCACAGCGACAGAAAAACCTTAGAAAATTTCTTGAATTAGTGGTTTCCGGACCATAACTCAAAAAGTTGTGAACCGATTTTAATGAAACTTTGGGATATTGTTACATACCATAAGAGGAGGAACCCTATTGATTTTGGGGTCAATCCGTTCAAGGTCAAGGTCACAGCGACAGAAAAACCTTAGAAAATTTCTTGAATTAGTGGTTTCTGGACCATAACTCAAAAAGTTGTGAACCGATTTTAATGAAACTTTGGGATATTGTTACATACCATAAGAGGAGGAACCCTATTGATTTAAAGGTAAATCCATTCAAGGTCAAGGTCACAGTGACAGAAAAAGGTTAGACAATTTCTTGAATTAGTGGTTTCCAGACCATAACTCCAAAAGTTTTGAACTGATTTTAATGAAACTTTAGGATATTGTTACATACCATAAGAGGAGGAACACTATTGATTTTGGGGTAAATCCGTTTAAGGTCAAGGTCACAGCGACAGAAAAATATTTGAAATTTACTTAAAAAAGCAGTTTCTGGTCAAATACTCAAAAAGTTGTCAACAGATTTTAATGAAACTTTGTAATGTTGTTTTGTTACCAATTATAAGAGGAGAAACCCAAATGATTTTAGGGTAATTTCGTTATACGGCAACTCGGCTTTTGCACCCATGTGCATATTGATTTTCTTTGAACTAAATACAAGTTTTTAACACCCAACTATACCAGCAAATTAAATTGCCTCCCCCCCCGTCCCATGTATGTTTTGCTGGAACAGCCCTAAGAAAGAATCATGTTTATTTTAAACTTGTTAAAAGTATTAGATCCAAGTTAGGATCTCAAACCAATTTTATATCCCTTAGGCACTTGATTGATTTTGTTAGAATATGCAGCTTGCTTTTTCTGTTGAATTTTTTAGCTCACCTGGACCAAAGGTCCATGTGAGCTATTGCCATCACTTGGCGTCGGTCGTCGTCGTCGTCGTCTGTCGTCGTCCGTCGTCGTCGTCGTTAACTTTTCTTTGATAATCTTCTCCTCCGAAACAACTGAAGGGATTGCTTTGAAACTTTGCACACTTCATCTATGGGATGTCCTCTACCAAGATTGCACAAATGGTGACCGCCGTCCAAACAACATGGCTGCCGTTACTAAAAATAGACCAGGGGGGTCAGACTACTGTTTTTGGCTTGTAAATCAAAAAGTATAAGAGATAGATGAAATTTGATGCCACCCTGCTGCTTCAGCATCAAAAGCTCTACAAAAGTCTCCATTGAGTCAAAGTTGTCAGATGACCCCTTATAGGGGTTGCCGCCCCTTAAAGGTGAAAAAAAGCGTTTTTGCATGTTTTTGGCCTATAGAATGAAAAGAATTGTAGATAGAGATAAGCTGTTGCTTGCACAAATGTTCAGCTCATTTAGCTCTACAAAAGTCTTCGTAGGGTCGAAGTTGTCAGATGACCCCTTATAGGGGTAACAGCCCCTTAAAGCGAAAAATAGTGTTTTTGGCCTGTAGAATGAAAATTATTGCAGATAGAGAAAAGCTATTGCTTGCTAAAATGTTCAGCCCATTTAGCTCTACAAAAGTCTCTATGGGGTCGAAGTCGTCAGATGACCGTTTATAGGGGTTTAAGCCCCTTTAAGGCGAAAAATAGTGTTTTTGGCCTATAGAATGAAAACTATTGCAGATAGAGAAAAGCTGTTGCTTGCTTAAATGTTCAGCTCATTTAGCTCTACTAAAGTCTCCATAAGGTCAAAGTTGTCAGATGATCCCTTATAGGGGTTACAGCCCCTTAAAGGTGAAAAATAGCGTTTTTGCATGTTTTTTGCCTATAGAATGCAGTGATTCCGAAGGTCCATCGGACCGAACCAAATGTCCGGTAAAAATGGGTTTGGTCCAGTAATAATTTGTAATTTTTTATACTGGAATGTTAGTAAAAAATTTGTATAACTGATGTTCGGTCCAGTAATGACCGAAATACCTTTGGAATCACTGAGAATGAAAACTAATGTAGATAAAGAAAAGCTGTTGCTTGCTTAAATGTTCAGCTCATTTAGCGCTACAAAAGTCTCCATAGGGTTTAAGTTGTCTGATGACCCCTTATAGGGGTAACAGCCCCTAAAAGGCGAAAAATAGTGTTTTTGGCCTATAGAATGAAAACTATTGCAGATAGAGAAAAGCTTTTGCTTGCTTAAACATTCAGCTCATTTAGCTCTACAAAAGTCTTCATAGGGTTGACATCAAGACCAGGTGAGCGATTCAGGCTCCTGGGAGCCTCTTGTTTTATTTTTTATTTCTTTATGTTTTACATAAAACAAATCAATTGATCTATTTCCTACACATGAATTAGCTTTGGACATGACAAAATGTATAGTTTTCAAGGAAATTTGCAATGATAAAAAATCAAAGATCAAAAATCAAATAGAAGATAATGAGATGTGGAATACGTGTACGTGACACAACCTACAATTAAACTGCAATTTAGAAAAACCACGATGGACAACCGCCAGCAGCCTTCAACGAGGCCATTTGGCACTGCTTGCGGTTCTAAAATTGGCCCATGGTCTAAATAAAATGCATATATTTCAAATCCAGCCCTGAAATAGTCACAGATAGACCCCCTTCAAAGCTTACACCTTCAGAATCTCTTTCTTTTCCAATTGTGAAAATATTTTGCTAAATGCAATGATGTTTGAATTTCTTCACCTGAATTTAATCATGTGGATTTGATTTAACGAGCTTTTTAAATCTGAGCATTTTAGCAAATAATAAAGTGGTTATTATTAAAGTGTAAGTTCACGATTTTTTTCAAAATTTGTACATTGAAAGACTATCATATAAAAATAACTTTCGTGAAATTCCTAGCGCTCAAATATGCATAGTTAGGATAAAATTGGCTTTTGAAAGTAAAACAATTCTATCCATGGAGGGTCACGTGATTTGTACTAGATGGCGCTGCTCAAAGCCTGAATGTTGCATCCCATACCCATGTGGTATTTACCGATGTGTACCACAACGGACAATTTGAAATAATTATATTTAAGTTGTTAATGATAAAATAAAAGTCAGTCTAATGATTGATTGTGAGACATTTGAAAATGGTACCAATCGTTAAGTTCAGAATTAATTCGTAGAAAAATATAGAATTTTAAAATATTTTTTTTTTGATTGGCCATACAGACATTTTCGGAAAATATATATTTCAATTTTCAGTATGTAGAATTGCCCTATCCATTCTGTTTAAAATTCATGGTTCCCTGACACCCTACTGGGATTATGTTGCATGATTCGTTTGAAGTGATATTATGATAATTAGTCCTTCCGTGCAAACCATCGCACCACAGGGGCTTACTTATCGTTTTCTGTGTATAAGACTTAATTCCCTTCTACAAACCACTGGCACAACAGGGGTCCACCTGCCGTTTCCTGTGTATGTTTAGTAACTCGTGCAAACTTTCGGCACCACAGGGGTTTAATATTGTTTCCTGTGTATTAGAAGTTGACATTTACCTGGGTGAAATCAGTGTTGATAGACGCTCCCTCTAGAGATAGATTGGTTCTAGAACACTTTCTTTTAACGAAAATCAACCCCTTTGGTCCGCCAGTGTCGTTTGAACATTGAAGTGCGAAAATGTTAATAAAATACCCTTTCTAATTAAAAACATAAAAAAACAATAAACTGTAGGAATCTTTTTTTGTCTTGCAAATAATTATGTAGTTAATTAATTGTTTTTCCAACGCTTCAAAAGCGAAAAAAGTGGGAACTAAAACTCTTTAAACACATTTTTAATTTGGGTACTAGTATTAAACAAACCATGCACAATGTAGCACCACGCTTTTGCTGATTGATAATTGTAAGAGAAAGGTAGTCAATGGAGTGAACAGGTGATATTGACACCTGCTGATTAATTATACCGTATTCTGATCAAGAAATTATTAAAAGATGTGCCGGTGGAAATTCTTAAAATTGAGCTGTGGTGGGTGTGTCTAAAGCGGGTTGAGTGCTGCAAGGAAATCTTTGATTGGAGGAGAACCATAATTGATCTATGATATCTGTCAATTATACCTGTAATTTACCAACGGGGCATGGCAAGATCGTCCATGGTTAATGATGGTAAAAGTTAATGATTTTAATTGACACCTGTGTATTTATCAAGAACTGAATTTATTGTCTTATATATTTGAAAAAGGATTGAAAACTAGGGCTACCGTTTTCTATTTGGAAATATAATTAATTATTTTAAAAAAAAATAAGGTTTAAGTAAACTAGTATCTTGCTATTTCGATTAAAAAAAAACGCGGGATTAAAAAAATTATCAATGCCAAATTATTCATATTTCAAATCATTATTATGATCGACAACATCGGCCTTATGTTACAAATATCGTCAATTGGTTAATGAATTTATCATTGGAGATGTAATTGAGCTATCCCATAATTCATCATTGTTCATACCATGGATGCGCCCATATGGTCTTGTGTATTGGAATAAAATTATAAATATCTTTCTTAATATATCGTTTTCAATGCCCAAACCCGGCATGATGCCTACTCTCATTATAATAAATCAAATAAACTAATAACTCAAAAATCGCGAACTTACACTTTAAGCACACATTACTGTTACCTGCTCCAAATTCAAGTCCTTTCATCAGGCATGTACTCTGATTTACATTTTTTATACGACCGCAAAAAATTTGCGGACGTATAATGGTATGATGCTGTCGTCGTCGTCGTCGTCGTCGTTGTCGTTGTCGTCGTCGTCTGTTAACTTTAGTGTATACACGATAACTTTAGTTCTAGTTATCCAAATGCAATGAAATATGACAATGATATTCGTTGCCATTAAAGGATGGATGGGATTGATTTTGGGAGTCCCCCCTTTTTTCGTTTGGAAATTAAGGACCAAAAGGGGCCAAAATTGTAACTTTTTTGTTTGTTCTTACAATAACTTTTTCAAAATCTTCTCCTCTGAAACTACTGAACAGAATTAATGTCTGATTCATCAAAAAACATGGCCACCGTGGCTAAAAATAGACCAGGGGGTCAGACTACTGTTTTTGGCTTGTAATTCAAAAAGTATAAGGGATAGATGAAATCTGATGCCACCCTACTGCTTCAGGATCAAAAGTTCTACAAAAGTCTCCATTTGGTCGAAGTTGTCAGAAGACCCCTTATAGGGGTTACGGCCCCTTAAAGGTGAAAAATAGCATTTTTTCATGTTTTTGCCCTATAGTATGAAAATTATTGCAGATAGCAAAAAGCTGTTGCTTGCTTTATTGTTCAGCTCATTTAGCTCTACAAAAAACTCCATACGGTCGAAGTTGTCAGATGACCCCTTATAGGGGCTACAGCCCCTAAAATAATGTTTTTTCATGTTTTTGGCCTATGAAATGAAAACTATAGCAGGTAGAAAGAAGCTGTTGCTTGCTTAAATGTTCAGCTCATTTACACAATTAAGAATTAATTTTTGCGACCCCCCCTTTTTCCCCTATTACGTAATTAGGGGCCAAATGGGGCCAAAATCGAAACTTTTTTATTTGTGGTCCGATTTAAAAAAAATTTTTTTGCAAGTATATTCTTGTCAGGTAGTGAATCCAAATTTGAGAATTAATTTTTGTGACCATCCCCCTTTTCACTTGTTTTGTAATTAGGGGCCAAAAGGGGCCGTAATCAAAACTTTTTTATTTCTGGTTTGTTTTTGAAATTTTTTTTTTGCAAGTTTATTTTTGTCAAGTAGTGAATCCAAATTTGAGAAATTATTTTTGCCACCCCACCCCTTTTTCACCTGTTACATAATAAGGGGCCAAAAGGGGCCGAAATTGAATTTTTTTAAATTCTTGTCCAATTTTGACAATTTTTTTGCAAGAGTAGAATACAAAATTGAAAATTTATATTTTTACCCCCTGGGTCGAAAGTCCACCAGAGCAGTATGTGTCAAAAACCTTTGTCAGTCCACCATGGGCTGCATGTGTCCAGAGCAATAGACTATCCATATTGGGCCTAAAATGTACAGGGTTCAACATGTTGCGGTCGTATCATGCTGCGCTCGGCGAAGCTTTTTATTATTCATCTCCCTGTCAAGGCCAATTATTCCCTTAGTTTTTTTCTATGCAAGTTTTTAATTTCCAAAGTTTTAATTCGACCAACATTTATGTTAGACTGGAGTGATGATGATAGAAATATTTGCTATCTGAAGTGTATTGATGGATAAAACATCTACCACCTAGATCTCTGAACTTCCAGAACATAATACAAAATGTCAAAACCTAACTTTCAAGCTCTCCAAACATACTGTTCAAAAAGTAAAATGGTGACTTAAAAGAAACTTCTTGAATGTGAAAGTAATGAAAGATTTTTATTAACCCCAACCCAATCCTACCAATACGCAATTTTCGAGTTCATTGCTTTTCCCGAAAAAAAACCTCAATTAGATAGAATTTATCACGTGACTTTTGAAGCAAACTGGTTTGCTGCCCAATAAGCTTACGCAAAAGCGTCTGTGGAATTATGAGAACAATAATATTTCTGTAAACGGTAAATACTTCAATAAATTGGACAAGTTTTCTTACCTGTGTAGAAAAATTTCTAAAATCTCAGATTCCATTGTTAATAAATAGCAAAGCATATTTATTTTTACCCTTTGCTCATTCATGCACCGGAAGTTGACATGCTTTAAAAAAATTCTAATAAAAGAATCGCCCCCGGGAAAACTAGCCATTCCGTCCTATCCCGTAAATGCGTATTTCAACCTTACTTCAACATGTTCAAATTTATATAGGCCAAAAAAAGAATTTTGTCACAGTTACTTTTATATGTATTTTCATTTTATATTTTCAGATTGTAATCTTTTTACCTGCCCTATGTAGAAAAATGGGTGTACCTTACTGTATTGTAAAGGGTAAAAGTAGGTTGGGACGTGTTGTACACAGAAAAACCTGTTCATCATTAGCCATTACAACAGTTAATCCGTAAGTAATGTTATGTTGACATTTTTCAGTGTTTGAAATGGGAAAACCCAATCTGGTGGCCCATATAACATTTTTGAGATAGTGCCTTATATGTGAAAAGGAAATTTTCCGGAATTTTACTGGCCCAACCAAAAATCTACTCGCATTTGGCCAGTGGGTGAGTGGCCATTTTAGGCACTGATTTGTGCATTTTTGGCCAGATTTCACGGAGTGAAAAATCCGGGTTATAAAATGGTGAATGTCGGGCGGGCGGGGAAAATTTTTCGTAACAGTTTTCTCAGCAATTACTTATCACAGCCACTTGATATTTGGTATACAGCATCGGGGTGGGGTCCCATAATGTGGGATACGATTTCAGGTCTGTCGCTCACCTACTTTCTGTTAAACGAAATCTGGCCATTTTTGACTTTGACAGATTTTTATGATTGACTTTAAGCACAGGATTTGTTACAATGGAAAAGAAATTAGTAGTTCAAGCTGTTACTATCTTTCATATTGATTTAAATGCTGCAAAGCATACTGTAAAAGTGGAAATGTTTGCATGGGGGTATTTTCAGGTATCAAAAATATTCCCAAGCGAATGTTCATTTAACATTAATGTTAAAATATCAATCACCCTGCGAAAATGTCCACGTTAAAAGTACCCAATGACAATATATCAAGTAGGTTTTAAATGTTATGTTATTGCTAACAATGATGTAATAGAATTTCTTCACCTGAAATCTTATGAAGATTAACAATCGAGCTTTTTAAAACTGAGTTAGCAATTCATAGAAAATTGGACATTGTAAAAAACAAATAGCCTTGCATGACAACATGTGTTATTGGCTATTTCTCTGAAGTATAAGCAGATTTAATATTTAATACATCAATATAATGTGGTCATTTTAATCTATGAACTGGTAGATACAAACACTCGTCTGGATTTTTTTACCCTGATGATTAAGCAAATGGGTTAAGTACTTAATCCAATTGCTTGATCAAGGTGTGAGTCACCAGGGCTCCAAATCAGCATTTGTGAACTAAAGGTCCAGGACCTTTTAGAATAAAAGGATAAAGGTCCACCTGATGACATTTAAAAGTCTTCAATCAGAGTTACTATAAATAAAGGCAGGTCCAGGACTTCTGCAAATAAAATTTCAAAGGTCCTGAACCAAATATGGAAGGTCCTGGACCTCGGACTAATGCTAATTTGAACCCCTGGTCAGTTAATTTAATTCCAACTGGTAGTTTTAATGACAAAGTAGGAGTGTCATTTTGAAATTTAATTGATTGTTGCTTTAGCATTTTGTAAGAAAGATGATCAATGTCATGTTAAATTGACCACAATATAAGGTTAATCTTTTGAGAAAATATTTTTGATTTAATTGACATTGAAATAAAAGTGTGATCAAAATCTTAAATACATGTGTGCCTGTGGTAGGAATATTCATTCAAAAGGAAGAGGAAGGATGGAAGGCACTTTTTTCAGACCCAATCACCAAACAGAAAAGCTTACACAAATTAATGCTATGTAATTGCTTACAATGATGTAAAAGAATTTCTTCACCTGAGATCTTATGAAGATTAAAAACCGAGCTTTTTAAAACTGAGTTGGCAATTCATAGCATAATCTTGACACACTGCTGTTTAAAAGAAAAAAGTGCACTCTTCACAGCTCTCATACATTTATTGACTGGAATAGCCCTTAACAATAGTGTAAGCCTAAACAAAAGGGATTTTGATCCATAAAAAGGAAAACTTGTGCACCTAAATATAAATAAATAGATATAGAATTGAAAAAGATATATTTATGTTCCAGACCGTACAGGTATTCAGACCGTACAAGTATACCTATATGGTCCGACCGTGCAAGTATACTCGTAAGGTCTAAAACGAGCTGGACCATACAAGTATTCAGACCATATAGGTATTTCTCTAAATTTGCATTTATTCATATAATATTAGGAAATAATATTTTTATTTTCAACCTAAAAAGTGTTATTACCAGCTCCCAGATTCCTACGGAAAAAAAAAGGGAAAAAAAAAAAAAAAGAAGTTAAAAACGAAAAAAGGAAAGCAAACTTAAAATAACAAGACAAACAAAATTAAACTAAAGTCAAAATTTGTAAATAGCTAAAATATAGAAAGGCGGTAGGTGAGGGAATTGGGAAATATGATGTTTTTTCATTTGGTAGAATTTGTTAGTTTTTATACGACCGCAAAAAATTTGCGGACGTATAATGGATTGATGCTGTCGTTGGCGTTGCCGTTGTCGTTGTCGTCGTCGTCTGTTAACTTTAGTGTATACACGATAACTTTAGTTCTAGTTATCCAAATGCAATGAAATTTGACAATGATATTTCTTACCATTAAAGGATGGATGGGATTGATTTTGGGAGTCCCCCCTTTTTTCGTTTGGAAATTAAGGGCCAAAAGGGGCCAAAATTGCAACTTTTTTGTTTGTTCTTACAATAACTTTTTCAAAATCTTCTCCTCTGAAACTACTGAACAGAATTCAATGAAACTTGGTATGATTGATCATTAGGGTGTCCTGCACTATAGCAATGTTTCAATTTCTGATTCGTCAAAAAACATGGCCGCCGTGGCTAAAAATAGACCTGGGGGGTCAGACTACTGTTTTTGGCTTGTAATTCAAAAAGTATAAGAGATAGATGAAATCTGATGCCACCCTACTGCTTCAGATCAAAAGTTCTACCAAAGTCACCATTTGGTCGAAGTTGTCAGAAGACCACTTATAGGGGTTACGGCCCCTTAAAGGTGAAAAATAGCATTTTTTCATGTTTTTTCCCTATAGTATGAAAATTATTGCAGATAGCAAAAAGCTGTTGCTTGCTTAATTGTTCAGCTCATTTAGCTCTACAAAAACTCCATAGGGTCGAAGTTGTCAGATGACCCCTTATAGGGGCTACAGCCCCTAAAATAATGTTTTTTCATGTTTTTGGCCTATGAAATGAAAACTATAGCAGGTAGAGGGAAGCTGTTGCTTGCTTAAATGTTCAACTCATTTACACAATTAAGAATTAATTTTTGCGACCCCCCCCCCCCCCTCTTTCCCCTATTACGTAATTAGGGGCCAAATGGGGCCAAAATCGATACTTTTATCTTTGTGGTCCGATTTAAAAAAAAAAAATGCAAGTTTATTCTTGTCAGGTAGTGAATCCAAATTTGAGAATTAATTTTTGTGACCATCCCCCTTTTCACTTGTTTTGTAATTAGGGGCAAAATGGGGCTGTAATCAAAACTTTTTTATTTCTGGTTCGTTTTTGAAAATTTTTTTTGCAAGTTTATTTTTGTCAAGTAGTGAATCCAAATTTGAGAAATAATTTTGCAACCCCACCCCTTTTTCACCTGTTACATAATAAGGGGCCAAAAGGGGCCAAAATTTAATTTCATTTAATTCTTGTCCGATTTTGAAAATTTTTTTGCAAGTTTATTCTTGTCAAGTAGCAGATATATTTTTGTGTCCCCTTTTTTACTGTTATGTTATTAGGGACCAAAAGGGGCCAAAATCCTAACTTCTTCATTTCTAGTCCGATTAAAAATTTTTTTTTTACAAGTTCATCCTTGCCAAGTAGCGATTCTAAATTTAAGAATTAATTTTTGCGACCCCCACTTTTTTTCGCTCATTACCTAAGGGGCCGTAATCATAATTTAAAAAAAATTTCGGTTCAATTTTTAATTTTTTTCCCAAACATTATTCTTTTCAAGAGTAGAATACAAAATTGAAAATTTATATTTTTACCCCCTGGGTCGAAAGTCCACCAGAGAAGCATGTGTCAAAAACCTTTGTCGGTCCACCATGGGCTGCATGTGTCCAGAGCAATAGACTATCCATATTGGGCCTAAAATGTACAGGGTTCAACATGTTGCGGTCGTATCATGCTGCGCTCGGCGAAGCTTTTTATTATTCTCTGCTATGTTGTTGGATTTCACTGGTATATAGGGTCAATAAAAATGTCAGACTTCGTGAAAATCATTCTACAATTATATTCAGTAAAGTAAAGTTTGAGGATGACGACAATAACTTATATCTGTAGGAAGTAAAATCGGCTGCACATAATATAAAAAATAAGAGTTCTATGGAACTTTTTTTTGCTAAAAAGTAGGTAAATATTATGGGAAAACTGACGGACGAATGGCTTAAAACGTATTGCCGAAATCTTTGCTGAATCAGCCTCCCCAAGCACGTCTCTGGTAAACAAATGATTGGAAGATCTGTCGACTAGTAAAATTCCTATTTATATTCCTCAAACTTTTCCTCCCAAATTTCAATGACTGTTTTAGTTGTTACAACTGACGTATATAAGTACTCACTTCTATTTCACAGCACTAAATTGGTTTTAGATATTGTGTGAACTCTGTACAAAAAATATACAAGTTAAATATAATAAAAATTAATGCATTATTACAGGGTCGATATATTTTATTGAATATTGATCTAGAAGATGCAAGTCAGACCGTACAGGTATTTTGAAAATATACTCATACGGTCCGGACCGTACCGTACGGTCTAAATAGGCATACGATCTGGAACATTTATAAGGATCATCAATTAATTCTAAAAGTTTTGTTTTTTCAGAGAGGACAAAACAGCTTTGAGCAAAGTTGTAGAAGCTGTCAAGACCAACTTTAATGATAGAGCTGAAGAGGTATGTATTGCAACTATATTGTTTAGCTTGCTGTTAGCTACATACAATGTATGAATAACGATGATGCATTTAGTCAGTCTTCGGGTTATAAATTTTGGTCCACAGGCCCGACAACTTATTTTTGAAAAATTTTGTATAGACAACATTGGCTTGTTGTTGCCATTTCTACAGGCCCTCAAGCATTTTCACTGGCTATGGCCTGTGGCTTGTGGCCAATTTCGATGACTGTTTAGTATTAATGATGATACTCGCTCACAAGTTGACGACAGGACTTGCTGTGCATATTAAATATCTGTGAGAAAGATTCAGAACTTCTCTATTTAATGTTTAAAAATTAGAATGATATTGTGATAACTTGTCTTAGAACAGGCTTGTTTTAAAAATGTGATGTGCAAAATATCCCAGATAGTTGATTAAACTTTGATGTATGAGCATGAAATTGCTCTCAAATGCGAACATGGCACGTCACTTTTATATGAAAATGCTATTAATAACAGTGATCAAATCCAGTTTACATGCATTACTTTTTGTTTAAATCTGTCGTGATCAACAAAATTATGCTATTCATATATTTTATAAGCATAAAAGGAGAGGGAGGCTGTTAAAATGCACAACAATGATACATTACTTTATATGATGATTATAAATGTGCTTAACACATGCAGTATCTAATATTGGAGGCCTGGGTTAATTGTATAAGGCGCTGGTTTAAATACCACACTATTGATGATGGATGGACTCCTGGTTTGTAATTTACAAAAACAGGACTTTCCCAGCTGAATGTTACTAGGTTTGTCAGTTACCTCCCCAAGGTCTGTGGTTTTCTCTGGGTACTCTAGTTTCCTTCTTTAAAACTGACTGTCCTGCATGACATTGAAAAAAAGGGCGATTAACATCAACACATGCACTCAGTATCATATATTTTTAGGGCCCCGCATCAAAGATGCGGATTCCCTATAGTTTTCACTTTGTCCCTCTGTCCGTCCGTCAACAATTCTTGTGAACACTAAAACTCAAAAACTATTAACACCACAGTTCTGAAACTTTGCACAGCTGCTAAGTAGCATGTCATGATGTGCATATTAAAATTTTGTGCAAATCTGATTAAAATTTTTGTAAAACATCTTTATTTTTTATCGAAAATCACAGATTTTGAGAATTGGACTTTGTGAACACTAAAACTCAAAAACTGTTAACGAAACAGTTCTGAAACTTTGTTCAGCTGCTAAGTAGCATGTCCTGATTTGCATATTAAAATTTCGTGCAAATCTGATTAATATTTTTGGAAAAAATCTTCATTTTTTATCGAAAATCACAGATTTTGAGAATTGGACTTTGTGAACAACAAAACTCAAAGGCTATGAACAATACAGATCTGTTGTTTCATATGCATTCCATGGAACATGCCTTAGTGGTTATAATTAAAGTTCGTATGATTTTGAAAACACTTAGATATTTTGCCGCCGGGTCCTTTCTGACTTTGTCAGTATTCTAGTTTAATCCTATATTTGAGTTTTATTCACAATTTAAAATTATTTCTATTACAGATTCGTAAACACTGGGGAGGTGGTATTATGGGCAACAAATCCCAGGCTAGAATTGCTAAGTTGGAGAAAGTTAAAGCTAAAGAACTGGCACAGAAAATGGGCTGAGATGGACATTAAAAATAAAAAAAGGCTGAAAAGAAATTTATTAGTTTCTTCATTGTTAAGAAAATGTGCATAAATTATTGTTGAAAACATGGGTTTATCGAGCATATGTCTGTGTGACCTTATTGACTCCTAGTGAATGTTCAATGAAACTTGATAGGCAGGTTCCTTGTTTGTGTGTTAGGTGAAAGATTTGCATTCCAATTGATTGGAGAACTTTGGAAACCTTAAACCTGGTTAGATCTTCAATCATATCTTAAAATTTCTATCCAATTGGGTCCATTGTGATTTTTCATTTAGTATGCCTGCAAAAGAAGGAGATAAAAAAAAATGTGGCTTTCTGTCTGTCCATCCATATTGGGTTTCTGAGTGTAAATTTTGGATGCTTTGATAGAATTTCATTGAACTGCACACATACATGTAACAGCTGCTATGTTCTGATGGGTCCCTTTGAAGGTCATGAGTATTGAAAATCTTAGAAATTCTAGAGTGAAATTCATTTTCAAAGTATAAATTTTGAACACATTACAGCTTGCATTGTGAAATAAGAATAAAAGCAAATGATTTTTGGGTCAAAGGTCAAGCCTACTTATTGAAAAGCTAAGAGATTTATGCACGAAATTCATTTCCTAAGAATAAATTTTGAACCTTCACACATTAAAGCTTGCATTGTGAGATAAAGATGAAACCAAATGATTTTGGGATCAAAGGTCATGAAAATTTGTGGTGAAATTGATTTTAAAGCATAAATTTTGAACTCCTACTATTGTAAGACATTTGATTCCATGTTACCTTTTTATGGCCCAACCACGTATGTGGATCGACCATATAGTTTTACCTTTGTCTGTCCGTCCGTCCGTAACACTTTGGTTAAGTTCTTGGTTAAGGTCCATTACTCGGATACTAGGTGTTGGGGGTCAATGATATTTTACCACCAGATGGGTCTTGTGTAGGGCTACAACACCCACTAGAAATTAGGTCACTGTGACCTATATTTTATGCATGAACGACTTCGGTTAAGGTCCATAACTTGGATACTAGATGTTGGGGGTCAATGATATTTCACTACTAAATGTGTCTTGGGTAGGGTGACACCACCCACTAGAAATTAGGTCACTGTGACCTATATTTTACAAATGAATGACTTTGATTAAGTTCTTGGTTAAGGTCCATATCTCAGATATTACATGTTGATGGTCAATGGTATTTCACCACTAGATGTGTCTTGGGTAACATGACACCACCCAATAAAAATTAGGTCACTGTGATCTATATTTTATGCATAAACGACTTCGGTTAAATGTTTGGTTAAGGTCCATAACTTGGATACTAGATGTTGGGGGTCAATGATATTTCACCACTAGATGTGTCTTGGGTAAGGTGAGACCATCCACTAGAAATGAGGTCACTGTGACCTATATTTTATGCATGAATGACTTTGGTCAAGTTCTTGGTTAAGGGCCATATCTTGAATACTACATGTTAGGGGTCAATAATATTTTACCACTAGATGTGTCTTGGGTAAGGTGACACCATCCACTAGAAATGAGGTCACTGTGACCTATATTTTATGCATGAATGACTTTGGTCAAGTTCTTGGTTTAGGGCCATATCTTGAATACTACATGTTAGGGGTCAATAATATTTCACTACTTGATGAGTCTTGGTGACATGGCACCACCCACCAGAAATAAGGTCACAGCGACCTATATTTTACACATGAACACTTTTGTTTAATTTTTTGGTAAAGGTCCATATCCCAGGTAATACACATTGAGGGTCAATGATTTTTCAAGAACGGGAGGGCCATCCTGTGGCTCATAGACACATTTTCTAGTATTGACCATGAAAGATCAGAATTTCTGATACCACATTTCACTAAGATGTAAAGGTCCTAGGTGAATGAAACATGTTATGCAGGTGCCTCAGTAACCGTACAGAGTCAATCTGACCATTGCCACTCTTTGTGCACATATCTTTTTGTTTCTCAACAACTTCTTGCACATGTACAGTGACTTGATATTTGAGGTATGTCTTCAGTATGAGGTCTTTTATCACAAGTTTTTGATAATAGGCCGGCCGCCTGTTGCATATATCTGCCTCTTTACTTCAATAATTTTCCAGTTATCTAAGACTAGTTATTAGGTGTGCTACCTAAGTTTATCATATGTGTATTGAGCATCAGAAGATAGGACTGGTAAACATTTATTTTGGGGTATTTGTACCCAGTGTGTCACAAATAGATGATGAAGAAATTTTGAATAAGTTTATGCAACACAACCAACATTAAAGAAACAGCAATTTAAAAAATCACAATGGAAAACAGCCAGCAGTCTTCAACATGACCAGAGGTCACTGCTCGCAGTCTTGCATTGGCCCAAGACTAAAACTACAATATATAAGATTCAAACAAATCCCTAGATTATCAACAAAAGACCCATTTCTGGACATAAAACAAAAAACAGAAAGTTGGCAAGGACAAACAAAAGCTTTGACAAGGATTCCTGGCTTAGAACAGGCACATATAAAATGTCTTGTATTTTCTGTTCGATGACCAATTTTTGTCTTGCCTTTGACATGAAATGATACATAAAGGTATGGCTTTACAAGCAGTGGTTTATGTGCACCATTTAGAGTTCTAGTTTTAGACTTACATATGTAGTTAGGTAGTAGCACAGCACTTGACATTTGCATCCCCATACTTAAATTTCTGGTAAAGTGACCCAAAAATTTTCAACAGGCACCATAACAATTTTCAATTTTTATCATTTCTTTTATACCTCAGGAAACAGACCTAGTAGGATGAGTTCAGTTCATGTAAAAAATGACAAAGATTTGGTTTCAATATGATAGTTATGGATTAAGTTGTGGCCAATAAAAGATTAATACATATATGTAGTACGTCTTGACTGTCGATATGACCACCATAAAACTCGAAATTGAAAGAAGTCATGATATTTTGGCAAGTGACAGATTGACATTTTCACTAAGAAGAATCTGGGAGTGGATTAGAAGTTTTTATACGACCGCAAAAAAATTTCGGACATATTATGGTGTGATGCTGTCGTCGTTGTCATTGTCGCCGCCGTCGTCGTCGGTGTCTGTTAACTTTTTAGTGTTTCCACAATAACTTTAGATCCAGTTATGCTATTGCTATGAAACTTGACAATGATGTTTCTTACCATAAAAGGATGAATGGGATTGATTTTGGGGGTCCCCCCATTTTTCGTTTAAAAATTAGGGGCCTAAAATACTTCTTTTTTGTTAGTTTCCACAATAACTTTAGTTCTAGTTATCCGATTGCTATGAAATTTGACAGTGATGTTCCTTACCATACAAGGATGAATGGGATTGATTTTGGGGGTCCCCCCTTTTTTTGTTTCGAAATTAAGGGCTCAAAGGGGGCAAAAAATTCAAATATTTTACTTGTTTCCACCGTTACTTTGGTCCTAGATGGCCTATTGCTGTGAAATTTGTCAAGAATGTTTCTTACAATAAAAGAATGAACTTGAGGAATTTTTGCGCCCCCTTTTTCCCCGTTGTGTAATTAGGGGCCAAAAGGGGCCAAATAAAAACTTTTTTATTTGTGGTCCGATTTTGAAAATTTTTTTTGCATGTTTGTTCTTGTCAAATAGCGGATACAAAATTAAGAAATAATTTTTTGCGACCCCCCCTTTTTCCCCATATTACGTTATAAGGGGCCAAATGGGGCCAACATTGAAACTTTTTTATTTGTGGTCCAATTTTGAAAAAAAAATTTGCAAGTTTATTCTTGTCGGGTAGTGAATCCAAATTTGAGAATTAAGTTTTGCGACCATCCTTTTTTTGACTTGTTTTGTAATTAGGGGCCAAAAGGGGCTGTAATCAAAACTTTTTTATTTCTGGTTTGTTTTTGAAATTTTTTTTGCAAGTTTATTTTTGTCAAGTAGCGAATTCAAAATTGAGAATTTATTTTTGCGACCCCACCCCTTTTTCACCTGTTACGTATAAAGGGGCCGAAATCAAAACTTTTTTAATTCTTATCATTTTGACAATTTTTTTGCAAGTTTATTCTTGTCAAGTAGCAGATATATTTTTGTGTCCCCTTTTTTTTTTTCTGTTATGTTATTAGGGACCAAAAGGGGCTAAAATCATAACTTTTTTATTTCTTGTCGGATTTATAAGAAAAATTTTTTTACAAGTTAAACGTAGCTTTATCAAAAAGAATGGAAAACGCAGGTACAAGTATTTGGTAGTCGGTTATAAAAAGACTTACTTTGTCATCCAAGAGTCTAGCAAGAAAAACAAATTTACAGAAGATCAAATAATAGAAATGCTCAACTTCCTAATCGACAACATATTTGTACAGTTTGGTGGACGTGTTTTTCAGCAAACAATAGGTATCCCAATGGGCACAAATTGTGCACCATTGCTTGCCGATTTGTTTCTTCATTCATATGAAGCAGACTTCTTACAATCACTTCTAGACAAAAAGGACCGCAAACTTGCTTTATCCTTCAATCTCACATTTCGTTATATTGATGATGTCCTTTCACTAAACAATCCTCGATTTGGTGACTATTTACATCTCATATATCCGAAGGAACTTGAGGTAAAGGACACTACAGATTCTAGGAGGTCTGCTTCATATTTGGATCTATTTCTCGAAATTGACACACAAGGAAGGCTTTGTACAAAGCTCTATGACAAACGTGATGACTTCAACTTTCCAATAGTTAACTTTCCCTTTCTGTGTAGCAACATTCCGTCCGCTCCAGCATATGGAGTTTACGTATCACAATTGATTCGTTATTCCAGAGCATGTGGGGAGTACAACGACTTCCTTGATAGAGCTACACGGCTGACAAGCAAATTGTTAACACAGGGGTACGTTGCTCCCAGGTTGTTGTCATCACTCAAGAAATTTTACGGACGGCATCATGTGCTTGTATGCAAATACGGGATTTCTATCTCTCAGATGAGCACAGATGTTGGTTTGACATAGAGTTTTGTAATGTCATCCTTTCCGGATTTGACCAACACTTAATCGATCTTTGGCAACGTGACGGGTGAGCTTTAGCAAGCAGGAACTGCTTACTCTTCCGGAGCACCTGAGTTCACTCTCGTTTCGACTTGAGTTCGCGTTGCTGAATGCGGTTTTGTTGTTATGTGTGTGTTTTATGTTGTTATGTGGTTTGTTTTGTTGTGATGATTTTTTGTCTGCCGGTTTTGTCTTTGTCTTCACGGTTTTATGATACTGATTACCCCTTTGGTACACCTTTGCTTCTTTCATCCTTGCCAAGTAGCAATTCTAAATTTAAGAATAATTTTTTGCGACCCCCACCTTTTTTTCGCTCATTACCTAAGGGACAGTAATCATAATTTTATTTTTCGATTTTTTATTTTTTCCCCCAAACATTATTCTTTTCAAGAGTAGAATACAAAATTGAAAATTTATATGTTTACCCCTGGGTCGAAAGTCCATCAGAGAAGCATGTGTCAATAACCTTTGTCAGTCCACCATGGGCTGCATGTGTCCAGAGCAATAGACTATTTATATTGGGCCTATAACGTACAGGGTTCAACATGTTGCGGTCGTATCATGCTGCGCTCGGCGAAGCTTTTTATTGAGAAAAAAAATGACTCCACCTAAAAAACTATCAGAGGTCAACCAATATTTACTGCCATGACAGTCAAAGTCCCATGTTATAGTGACAGATGAATAGAGCATAACATAACAGTTTACAAACTAATTATCAGATGCCAAGGTATTCAACTTTTCAAATATTATTAAAAAAATCCAGAGTTGAAACATGAAAATAGGGTCAAGGTCACATGACATTGTGTAAACCATATCAAATATCATATGCTTTTCAAGCGATTAATTTTCTACAAAATAGTGTACACCACTATCACTGCAGCCTTGGGGAAAGTACAATATAATACCAGCATCTTGCCTTCCACGACTTGGTGTCCCAGTCAAGACAAGAACTGAACATTATCGAATACTTGTTCACTTTTGAATGATGTATAAAAATACCGGTTTCCACAATTGTCCTCTAAATCTGAATGAATAAAATAACTCTCTTGTTTTTCTATGACCTGGAAAATTCAATGTTCACAATTAGTCAGAAATCAAATCTTTTATTTAATCAATTTCACTAAAAACCTTGAGCAAACTTTCGATAAAATCCCTTGGGTCATCCTTATTTTAACTTTAAGAAATTCATTGGGGACAAATTGACAAGACGCAAAACAAAATGGAGGGTATAACATAATACTGGATACCTTGCTATGACCTATATGTTGCAAATTTCTGTAATACACCTTTGGCTTTGAATTGACTGAAGCCAACTTGTTACCTAGTTAAACAACAAAACCACTTTGATGTAACGAACTTCTTTAATTTGCATTTAATCAACAGTAAACAGATTTACAAAAGATAGACACATATGAAAACTAATGACAAATAACATGAGAAAATTGGCCTGAATCAACAACTCTTGGAATGTAACAGACTTGGCCGTAGGTTTGTGGTGCCAAGTGCCTGGGACTTTAACAAACTATATAAAATATCACAGTCACAATAAATACTATAGTTCAGACAGAATAAAAAAGATGTTAGTAAAAGTTTTAACATGATTTGATATCCATCTACAAACAAACAATTCAATTCAACATATACATGTACAATCACAGGTTTCAATGTGATTTGAACTAGTACTGATATATAGATAAAATATGTGTGCAATCAATATATAAATATTACATTCTCTTATTACATAGATAGCAGTGAAATATCTGATCAGAAATCTTTTAAAACATATGTTAAAATACTAAAAACCAGGGAAATTTTAATTCACTTTTGTTTATACTTTATAGCCATAACTTGTAAAATTGTTAATGAGCTAAAAAATCGCTGCATCAGCATAAAAATTAATCAACTGAAAATAACTATAATTTTATAATAGTCATAAGCTAAGCTGTAGTTGTGGTATCATCTATGTAATAAATAGTAAAGCTTTATTCAAGTTTCCAAATATGGAATATATTTAACTAGTGACCAAACAACTTCACAATTCACAAGCTTTTTTCTT
The DNA here is from genome assembly GCA_963971305.1 of Arcuatula senhousia. Taxonomy (NCBI): domain Eukaryota; kingdom Metazoa; phylum Mollusca; class Bivalvia; order Mytilida; family Mytilidae; genus Arcuatula; species Arcuatula senhousia. Next base: position 43,411,777 of record OZ020311.1, read on the forward strand.
AATTATTGGGTTGTCTAGTCACTCATTAAATATTTCCTAAAATTTAATATCATTTGTGTTATAGATTATTACACAGGGTTTCCGTATCAAGTCCCATATCATTCTGAGACTCCCATATTAGGTCAAGGCATAAGCCGAGACCTAATATGGGTCAAGGAATGATATAGGACCTGATATGGAAAACCCTGTGTCATAAACTTTTTATCATACATTTTCAGCAAACAAATAAAGATACAAATATACTATTTATATACTGTGACTTCAAATTTTAAAGTGAGGCTCTAGACTTTGATATGGCATATAAGCCCACTTTTATGCACGCGAGGTCTTGATATGGCCATATTTGCCCACTTTTGTGCACACGATGGTTTGATATGGCAAAAAAGTCCCTTGTCAAGATATGGCTTGAAAGTTTCCGTCTGTTACACACAGACAAATTTAGAGGCATCAAAGCTAAATGAATGATAAAACAATTAAAAATTATAATTGATTAAAATAATTTTTAAAAATTAAAAAAAAAAATAAAAATTAAAGCATTTCTCAAAGATATAAAAATTGGACGGAGTTTTTAATACATGTCAAATATGTAAAGGTAATAAATTGAAAAAAAGAAAGCTATAAGCACTTAAAATTCTGTTGTACTAAGATAGCTATTTGAAATTAAAATAATTATTAGATAAAATTAAACTAAGGCCACACAGAATTAATTTCTTGTTCTTTGGATTTTGACTTTTAAAAAGAGGAGCGAGCGAGCGAAATTATTTTTATTAATTTTTTTTCTGAAAATCTAATTTTTAGGAGCGACTGATTTTTTTTTAGGCGAGCGACTTGTTTTTAAATTTTTAAAAAGTTTTTTTTCTGGTTTTTAATGTAAAAGTGAGGCGAGCGAGCGATTATTTTTATTTTTGAAGAAAATAAGTGAAATATTAAAAAACTTCTATTTAAAGTATAACAAATGCTTGTTCTCAGTGGTTTATGGCTTTTCCAATTGATTAATATATTATTTAAGCAGGAAATAGTTGTCTTTGTTGTTTTGTTTTCTCTGAAGAGTTGCTGTCTTTGCTTTCTATCAATAGCCACAAGCAGCCCAAGAGAAAGTCAATTACACCAAACAAGTATAACTATGTCCCAAAATCTTGCTGGCATAGCATAATTTTAAGATAACATATTAAAAAGAAAAACAACTTCCTATCTTTATTCACAAAAAACATAAAACAACAATAACAATTTGTAAATATTTATTAAAAAAATATTTCAAAACAATCCTTGGTCAATGGTGAATTGAATGTTCATAGATGGTGTCATCAATATCCCATTATTGTCCTTACACATAAGTTAGGGATTCAATTTGAACCATGTTGTTTTTACATGTATAACTGAGGTCATTCGAGGAAAAATACCACAGGAACTTGAAACTATCAATAAAAGGGGTCGATTATACATCGTATACATATGGCATTCTTTGAATGTCATGAATGTATTTAAATAAATCAACGTAAGAGTCTTCCATTTGACATGCAATGGCCGTATTTTGTAACAATACTTTTACTTGGCAACAGATTTCATTGTTTTCATCGGAGTGTTTTGTTTGAGGGGAATGAAACGTAGTTTCAACCGTTTAAGTTTCCTTAACGTCTTTTATCCTGAATGTATCTCCAATATTGGAGCACTAAACTTAACTAACAAGCGATTACACAAAACAGAGTCAAGTTTATAAGAGTACATGGTTGAAAATCGGCAATTTTTTCAAATGCGGAGATAAAAAAAAAATTTGAACACAACTTCCGGCTCCCGACGCGGGCGGGTTTCCGGTAAATGCGGGCGGAAGAAATTTATATTTTTTTCTTAAGGAAACAATTTCACATGCGGGCGGTCCGACGAACAAGTAATTAATTCGGCGTGGCCTAACAATATATATTTAAGGTTTTATTTTTTTCTAAAATATTACAATTTCAACATGAAGATAAATGTACTTGATATTTCCATCAATCAAATAAAAACCTCAGAATTCTAGCTAATAAAGACTGTTTTAGACTTCACAAATATATTATATTATATAAATTCATCATATACACCAGCCTGTATTTACTACAATCCATCTTTCACAACTCAAATTATCCCAGATTATATTTTATAATTTGAGATAAATACCCTGCTTGTCTAAAGAGATTGCTCAGCATCCCCCTAGATATTTTTAAAGGCAATTTCAAAATGAAGTGTAGAACAAACATTTAAAGGTTTATGTTTATTTATAGTCAGACCATTATCTTAATATAGACAACTGACATGTACTGGGTCCATAGTTCTAGGAATCCCACAAAATATGTATTAATGAAAATGGAAAAGAAAGGTTTTGTAAATATAAGGGTGTTGCTAAGTTTGTGCACAGCACATTAACTTTAAACAAAATTTTATTTTTGTCTAAACACACAATCTTGTGAGACTGGACTTCATCTGATCGGTAAGGGGAGATAATTAGTGAATGATAACAAATATGAATAATATGATAAAAAAATTTAACTTTGTAACAATATATGTTCTAAAAACAACAATTAAAATATATAGACAAAGATTTTTACAAAATATAAAACTAGGACCAGCCTAGATTTCTAATAAAAAATACATTCTTCATCAATATCATTTAGGGAAAGCTTCACCCAATCAAAAAGGTTATAAATTATTTACATAACTAGAAAAACTGTGAGCCGCAGCTCACAAATAAATACCCCCCACCCCCAAAAAAATTTCTCAGATAAAATTTTAAATAGGAGATGCACATCTACATTATGTCACAGAGATTGTGTGTAAGTTTCATGAAAATCCATCAAGGGGTTTAGGAGGAGTTGCGGATAAGAGATGGGCACCCCCATGAAGTCGAATGGCTGAGTCCATGTATTGCTATGGGAAACCCCAAGAATCATTCTGATCAAATTTCAAAATAGTAGGTGCCCATCTACATTATGTCACAACAATTGTGTGTAAGTTTCATGAAAATCCATCCAGGGGTTTAGGAGGAGTTGCGGATAAGAGATGGGTACCCCCATGTAGCCGAATGGCTAAGTCCATGTTTTGCTATGGGAAACCCCAAAAAACATTCTGATCAAATTTTAAAATAGTAGGTGCACATCTACATTATGTCACAAAGATTGTGTGTAAGTTTCAAAAAAATCCACCAAGGGGTTTAGGAGGAGTTGCAGATAAGAGATGGGTACCCCCATGTAGCCGAATGGCTAAGTCCATGTATTGCTATGGGAAACCCCAAAAATCATTCTGATCAAATTTTAAAATAGTAGGTGCACATCAGCATTATGTCACAAAGATTGTGTGTAAGTTTCATGAAAATCCACCAAGGGGTTTAGGAGGAGTTGCGGATAAGAGATGGGTACCCCCATGTAGCCGAATGGCTAAGTCCATGTTTTGCTATGGGAAACCCCAAAAATCATTCTGATCAAATTTTAAAATAGTAGGTGCACATCTACATTATGTAACGAAGATTGTGTGTAAGTTTCATGAAAATCCATCAAGGGGTTTAGGAGCAGTTGCGGATAAGAGATGGGTACCCTGAAGTGTAACGGAAGGACGGACGGAAGGACGGAAGGACGGAAGGACGGACACCCCTATCACTATATACCCCCCACTTTTGAAGTGGGGGGTATAATAAAAGGAAAAACAGTAAAATATTCAATATACAAAAACTTGTTTAAATCTATCAAATTGCAGAAAAGAGTATTAGGAAAAGGAAAATAATTGCAAAGAAGGATTTCTAAAATTAATTAATTGATACACATATGTATAGTTAAATACATGTACATGAGGAGCTGCTTATACATTTATTTTTTTCTATTACAGGAATCTACACTTAAATTATTTTTACAGATAACACAGTCATATGAGCTACAAACAACATCCTACAATAAAGAATGTTGACTATAAAAGTTTAATTTGGTTGATGTTCCATTTTGAAAAGATTCAACTTTATCTTAAATTATTATTTTAAGAAGAAAGAAAAAACAATTAATGTGAACAATATCTATGGTTTAATCCATTTTTTTTCTTTATTAAAAGATTAAATGTGAAACTCATTAATAATGAAAAAAATCATTAAGTAGCTAATTTATATATTGACCAGAACCAAATCGTTTTGCTATTAAACAAAAATAAGGAAATATGTCATAAACTGGCTAGAACATAATTATTTCTTTTAAATAAACCAGAAAATAGGAAAATCTACCAATTAAAGAATTCCCTGAGAATGATTTATTTGTAAGTCAATCAACATATACTAGCCCAAGTCAAATGTTTCTTGCCAGGCGCGGATTCAGAGGGGGGGCGTGCGCCCCCCTAAAACTTGCAAAAATTATATTTTTATGCATAAAATCCACGTAAAAATACTAAAAAAAATTTGTGCGTTGCTCCACTCGGCGAAAAAAAGGTTCACGCCCCCCCTAAACTAAAATCCTGGATCCGCCCCTGCTTGCATCATAAAAACCTGTACAATACAGTCTAAATCAACAGTTTAAGTCAACAAACCATTAATATGTACAATATATACTGCAGGTGCAAACATTTGTATGTATAATAATCATATAACAATAAAATGTATTAAAGTTAAAAAGCCTGACGTTACATTACAATTACAATTCTTATATATTTTATTCTTGTAAAAGCAATGGGTATCTAAAATTCTTAACAGTTGTTATAATGCTTTTTAAAGAAAACAATACGTATGTCTGTAACTTAGTTTAAATTCTCAGGCAAGACAAGTAAAATTGGCTTGTATTTGTGCGAGTTATATACTGTGGACTCATTATTTTCATGGGTATCAAATTTCATCAATTGATGGAATTTTAATTTTTTGGTTATAAATGTTCCAAAGAAGAAGCCAATATAACACTTGACTTCCACCAATGAAAACCATGAAAATTGGTACCTAACAAAAATAAAGTAACACAGTATTGTAAACTGGGAATTTTTTATCTTTGCTGCAATTTTCAAGTTGACATTGCTAGCATGAAATTCACACAGAATGAATATATTTGTAATTCATTGTTGTCTATGGACAATAACATTATAGCGCAAAAAAAATGACAGCACAAAAATTTCCCAGTCTACAGAATGTAAAATGTCCCTGATCTTTTAATTTAAAGCAGCAGTTTTATTTCAATTGAGCAAGATGATTAAAATAAAATGTTTCTTTTGAATTCAGCTCTATGACTAGGCTTTATAGCTGGTCCTTTAGTCCCCTACTTCTTTCCTTTAGGTTCCTGGAACTTGTTCGTCTTGTTCAGGATTTTCATCAGGTTTTTACTCATAAAATAGGGCTTCTCTGGTGATCCATCATGCATTTCTATGTCTTCCACTGAAAAAATATATATAATTGTTAATCAACTACATGTACCAGCAAAATCTGACATACATTATACGAATTGATCTTATTAGTTTATTGTTACTTTTGAAAGTTATGCCTAAATAGTTATTGAAACTTAGTAACTTGAACCAAAGACAAAAATGAATGGCTTTTTACTAACCAGAAAGTGAGTTAGTGAAAGTCCTGAAATTAAATCACACAATAATGGGCCCTGTCAAACAAACATAAAGAACTGTACTTTGTAATTGGTCAGAAATCTGTTACAATTTATTCGCTGTTTGTCTGCTTGCCCCACCCAACATTCACCATTCTACACTGGTAAAAATGCCACATGCATGTCACATGTGAGTCACATGCGTTCCACATGTGTGTCACATGCATTTGTAGATTTGCATGTGACACATGCGTGTATTATCTGTGTGTCACATGTGTGATGCACATGCATTTCACATATGTGAAACGCTTGTTTAAATTTTACATGTGCGCATTGCATAAAATCATATGAATATACTAAATATTAATTTGAAATCTACATATGTGATACATGGGTGGCAGAAAACGTCTCTTTTACATGCGTGTCACACATATATGAAACGCATGTGACACATATGTATCACATGCGTGGCATTTTTACCGGTGTATAAGGCAGATTAACCCAAAAATGCAGGGAAGGATAAGAAATTTGGGAAAAATGGTCCATTTTTTGACATTTTCTGACAAACATCTCCATGAATTATAACAAAAAACCTTCCTCATCACCACTTCAATGTCCCATTAAATAGAATTCAAGTGTTGTAAGAACAATATAAAATTAATGCCCAAATTACACATACATTTATGTTCAGTGATATACTTACAGAAACACAGGAAGAGTGTGTCCACTGCCATGTTGTATACACTGAAGAATGTACAGGCAATAATGAACATTCCTATAACTACAACCTGTAAGAAAAAAGAATTAACAATTAAAGTCTAAAAAAAGACATGTGCATAATTTTTTTATGCTTTGGTAACTGAAGCAATGTTTAAAACAAAACAAAACAGACAGCTTAAAATAAAATTATATAATAAGTCTTGTGCATAAGTAAAACTGTATGATAACATCCCTCCTCCATAAGACATGCATGTTTCTCCCTCTTTGATGTACACTTCTGGTCATTTCATTGTGAAATTAAAATTTAAAAAACAGTGTTCTGCAAGAAATCATAATGGATGTAAACAAGTTGAAAAACCATGTAAATCCCACTGGATGATCAAGTTTGCTCATGATATATGGGTCATTCTAAAAAAATGTCTATATTTTGAGGTAGGCAAACTTGAATATTAGAATTGCTCACAGAAAGTTTGTAATTTACTATCCTCTATCATTTCAGTAAACAAAACAAGCAAAGAGTAAAAATCAAATCGAATATATTTTGATTTTTTTTTAGTCATTGTCCTTCAGGGTTGATTTGGCTGTCCTTGATGTTACCACATAAAAAACGTTGCAATGAAAGAAAGCTTTAATATTTTATTTAAAAATTCATGCATAACTTGCCACACAGGGACAGAACAAGTACTTTGCAAGCGTCAGAAATAAAGGTTAGTTCAAAAATTTGTTTTTAAGAGCATCATAGACAATGATTTTAAACAGTTCAGCAAACAGGTCAAAACTAACTAACATATCAAATGCAATATATGACATTTCACTTCTTCATTGACATTATGATGAACAATAAGGTTAACTAGTTTCAGTTGCAAAATATCATTGTTCAGAGGGTTATGTATTAGACAACAATTGAGCAAATTAGACTGGTAACATCAGGGACAATGCGTAACATCACGGACAACTAATAGCAATAAATAAAGACTTCTTGATATTAAATGTTTATTTTAATGCAATAAATAACATGTTTTGGGGCAATATCTAATAAATTATGTAGATGGGATATCTTTATCATTAAATATCGCATTTTATGACTGGTTAAACTTCACTAAATATCCACTATGTTACCGGCTATTTGTCTCTGATGTTACCACTATTTAAGCAACAAATACAAGAATTTTTACCCCAAAGTATTGACACAATTGCGTTTCGATATTTGTTTATGTCAGAAGTGCATCTTGGTGCATATTTTACTCAAGACAAAAGATATTGTTTAAACTCAATTATACGTGGAAATATTTTGACTGCCACGTAATAAGGACATTTTTTGAGAATGACACATATGAAGTATACATCATGTATAAGGAAAATAAAAGCAATTAATAATAATAAAGTTATATACATGTACTTACCACCACTGGTACCAGGTAATAGTTCAGTGCTGGTTTGTAGTTCTGGAAAAAGTCTATTCCACCTGAGAACCAGAAATAGGCTCCAACTCCTACAAATATAAACAAAATGTTTTACAGAACAAGCTTGGGATATGAAAACATGCCAAGTTTGATAAGATATAGGTCAAGTTTGAGTTTGAGATCAAGACAAATTTGAATTGGAGGTGCAGTTCAAGTCATCTTTGGAGTTTTCACTACAATTTGAAGTTATTCAAAATGTTGATTTTCATGGCAATAATTTTTTTTTTATATTCTAGAGCAAGAAAGTGGAGTAATGACTTGAGTTTGAGTTTGAATTATGACTTAAGACCTAAATTAAGTTCAGTAATATCTTGAGTTTGAGTTCTAGTTAGAATTGTAGTTGACATTTTGTTTCAAGTAATAATGGAGTTAGTATTGAAATTTGATCTTACTTGATATTAAATTTTATGACAATAATCAAGTTATTGTTATGACCTGAGTTTGAGTTCAAGTTTGAGTTAGGACTTGAATTAGTTCTTATATAGATTATTCTTATGAATATGTTTTATATTTGTGGCACCTAAGTTATAATTTCAAAGAGTTTGCAATGGTCTTGAGAAGTAATTTATTAAGACAACACATACAATTTAAGTGCATGTCTCAGAGAAAACCATGCAAAATCCTAAATTTTGTCCAGAAGCAATATTTTCACAAAAAGGGTTCTTTTAGATTCATAATCACCACATTTTACATGACCTCCAATGGATCTGACTTGATTATTTAAAACTAACAATTTCTTCATTTTTCCATTAATTCCTAAAATTTCCACATTTTGAGTTCCGACTTGAACAATTTGTGCAAAGTCAAGACACGAAGGGCTATTTTTATTCTAATAAACTATCATGTTACTTGCTAAAAATGCATTTTGTTTGAAATTAAACACTTTCATGCTTTTACAAAAGTTGTCAAAAAGTTGGAGTTTTTCTACCAAAATCAAAACCAACCCACTTCACAGACTTGTACCGAAGTTATAATACAGGATCCATGGTTGCAGGTTTAACATGTTCCCCTTGTAAGCATAAATTGTTTGAATATAAAAGAGGATTTCATTTCAGAGGCCTGCCTTGGAAAAAATTAAAAGTTAAAAACCAAGGATTTTGGTGATTTTGAACAATTTGGCAAATTGCCAATATTACCCCCAAGGGTGCTTGGTAATGGAAATTATGATTTTCAAAATTTCTTTTGCAATTGAAAGCCAAGGCATTACCCTTATAGGATTTCATGTTGAATTTTTGATCATCAGAAGACATTGGGACAAAATAAATCATAAATTAGTTGAAGTTTTCTTTTCGATAAAGCTGATTTTAGCAAAGATATGCATTTATACTGGTTAAGGTCCGTAGGTCGGCCATCTTGAATTTTTCAAAAAAATATTTTGCCAAAAGAAGTCATCGATGAAGGGCTTTAAGTTACACCATTGGTTTTATAGCTATGAAAATATTGCTTCTGGACAAAACTGCATGGTTTTCTCTGAGACACGCACTTAACATTTGAAAATGATCAATGAACAGATAATGACAAACAACCAATGCCAAATGAAGGTCTTGGATCACAGAAATGCTTATTAACTTCTACAAGCCTTAGCATTTTAAAGTTTTCATAAGGAACCAATAAATGTATAGATGTAGTTATACAATCTGAACTAATATTGAATCTGTACAACATTTCACTATTTGAATCAATTTTTGAATAACACTCTGACAAGTACATACAAGTGCCTTGCATCTAGTATTCAAACAATCTTAAATTTTAACTTTTAAGAGGACCCAATCTTAAATTTTAACTTTAAAGAGGACCAAACTCACCAACTGCAGCTGTGACCATTAGTTTACTGATGAACAGAACATAGTCACACACCTTGTCTAAAACAACAGCCCTAAAATGAAAAAAAAAGTTTCTCATGAATAATCTAAACTATCTAAAGTTAATAAAGTACAAGTCTATGGTATTACAATTATGGTAAAATGTTCTTACAAAAATGATTAAGCTGTGATCAGCTATAAAACAGTGTCAATGGTTATAAAAGAAAACAAACTTATGGTACGAGGTTGCAGTTAGCTCCCTTCAATTTTCGTTGTCTAGTAATATAGTTCTTATAAAAACATAGTATTTCTTTCAAAATCTATTGTAATGTTAATTTAAATGATAAAAAGACAATCTTTGAATGAAATGAGAGATGAAAGATTGTAGATATTGATCAAATTTGAGTTTTTTGGAAATTCAGTGATAAAGTTGTGATTTGGCTTAGTGCAAAAAGGTGAATTTTACAGTTTTGACCCCAGGGGGTCAACTTTAAATAAAATTTTCTAAAACGTAAACCGGTAAAATTTTCTGAATTTTTTATCAATATATGGAAAGCTAGCAAAGTTTATATGGCCAAAATTTCTAAAAAAAAAAAATGGTGCAATTTTTTTAAATTCACAAAACGTTATATTGAAAATGCATTGCGAGCTAACTACCACTTCGTGCCTTATAATGATCATTGATTGTGAAGTCAGTATTTTTTAGTTCTTTAAAGCAATCAGTGAAATTGCAATTTAAATCAAATGAACTGAAACTTTCATGATAAAATAGTTTGAACTCATTACACATTATTTAGACCATTTTTCATCAAGATTAAAGTCTGGTAACTAATATTTTAAAAATAAATCTGAAGCTTACTAATTCAATAACTTTCAATTTCATTATGTTTCATTCATACTTTACCTGACAACATTTCGTAACAACAGGAAAAATGCTTCTTTTGCTGCAGAACAAAAGTTTCTACCATAAACAGCAGTCTAGAAAAGAAAAAAAAGATATTGTTAACATAGAACAAACACATGAGATGAACAAAAATATGCGAGGTATGATTAAAAAGTTGTTCCATTATTGACCTAAACAAAAGCAGATCTACATAAAGATAGGTAGAGGAAGATCTTACCCTACTTGTAAAATGATTTATTGGTTGAATAAAACTGTTTCAAAACTTACATTGCCGACAGGCAAACATGTTCTTCTTCAAAGCAGAATTATAATTAATTTTTTGGTTGAATAAAAGTGCACCAGGGCCAAGCTCCCTCTTAGGCTACATCCGAAAGATCACTGACTAAGAAAAATGTCTGGATTGATTCCATTAACAAACAACCAAGATAAAACTTTTTTAAACATATATTTATGACTTTAATTTAGTATAGTTCTGATAATTTGAATATGTAATATATACCATGATATAGGCATTTCTGTTCAAAAACTTTACAAACTTCTCCAAACACCAAAAACAGCATTTCAGACACCTATAAATAAATAAATATATATCATACCAGATATTTATTTAAAAAAAAAAGACTAATAAAAAGTAATGTCTTTACCACTTACCGAGCAACTGCATCTGGTTTATATAATTAAAACATTCCTGCCCTTTCACTATTCAGGAATTGGTGTTTCCTTAAGCTGAACTACATCTTTGACCTTCATTAGTTATTTTTCAAGTGTATTGGAATTTTCTAATCATACTTTCAAAGATTTTTTTTTTCATTTTTTTTGTTTTCCCTCAATACTGTTTGCAAAATTGTGTGTAAAAATCAATCATTTAATTAACTGATGGTGAATTAAAAAAATAAACCCTTAAGTTTAAAAACAACTTTCTATAATAAGTGAATTTTTTTAAATATATATGTGTGTATGAAATTTTAGAAATGTGGACCTACTTGATAAAGAATTTTGCCACAGGATTTTCCTTGTTCTTGAGTTTGTGATCTAAATACTCCAGGACAATTCTTATAAACTGTATGATAGCTATAATCAGTGATCCAAAAGCCAGAGTTCCCAAATGGTATCTGAAAATAGATGTATGAGTCAGTAAACTGAAGGTAACAAAAATTCAACATTTAGATCATTATAATTTTAGGCATTAAAATGATAAGTACATGTTTTAAATTGTTTTAGGAATATCAACATTCAGTAAACAGTGCATATATATATATGTGTATTCTGTATCAATCTTTTCTTCACTGCTTGCAGATTTTCTTTATGAAACATGTACAATCTCTTCATATTGCTTTTATCTTATGGGTAATCTGCCATAAGATAATCTCAAAATCTTAATTTGAGTTATCTGCCCTTAGACCATCAATAATGCTTAATATTATTAGCTGTTGAAATGTTTTCATTGTGAGAAAAAAAGACAGTTAACTCTATCTCAGTGTAACTCAACCAATGAGCAAAGACCTGTTTTTGCTTCGTATTGTACTTTTTAAAAATAATTTTTAAAACGAATATGGGTTCTTAAAGTATCCAGCATATTATCTCCCCCTGTTTTCTACATCTTCATACATACCTGATGCTCCTGTACAAGGCAGCTGTCAGAGGGAATGCTGGGACATCCTTTGGTTTCTCAAAAGCCCAGTAATAAGAGGCAAATGCTCCTGCCAAGGTCATCTGGCCAAGGGCAACGATAAAGTTCATCATCCAGAGAAACATGAATAACATAAAGACCAGGACTGGGATAATGTATCTAAAAAAATAAGGTTATCTAAATTGTCAATTATCTTTCTAAAATATAAAAAAACTGGGAATATAATTTAAATTTCTACCATAGAATGTTCAATTTAAAATATGATACATTGTAGGGACAATTTTTTTTTTTTTACATTATAACCTGTATTTGAATATGATAAATGTTAATACATCCTCCCTTATCATTTATCTCATCTGATCCAAATAATCTTATCCATGAAGTTGATTTTTGTCTTATTAACAACTATAGAAAAACTTTTTCGGCAATGCATTTTCATATAAACTTACTCTTCTCCACCATATTTGACAAAATCACAAACTTGACCAGCTGTTGAATCCTACAGAAATGGAGAAAAAATAATACAAGATGAATGTATGCATATGGTATATCTGTTCCATAAAGTCTCTTGAGATCAATGAACAAATATACCCAAACACTTTATGCCCCTCTTCTTTCATAAGTGGGGCATAAAATTCTTCACTTGTTCTGGTTTATAATAGACATAAATAAAGAAGGAATATGTCCATGTCCATGGACATGGACATGGATGCCCAGTTAGCCCCAAACAGGAAGTAGAAGTCTGACAAGTCTGAAAGTCACTTAGAATGTATAGTTTGTCATACTGAACAATCCTCCTAAGTTTTAATTCATTCTTATGTAAGGTTACTGAGAAAAGCCTGAAGGAAATTTTCATTCATGTTCACATATTTTAGTTTAAACATATTTATTTATCCTGGATTGGGAAACAAGCTTGATGCTTATATCAATCCCTCTCCAGCTAGCAGTTTGCAAGTGTGGCCTTTGTAGCGGTCTCAATTGAACCAGTGCATTGAACCTACTCTTATCGAACTCCACAAAGGGGTCTTTAACGTGCATGGGGTATTGCTCTCCACATACACGGGACAACCTTTTTTCATCCCTTCCGAAGGACTAGCATCGATTCTCGAGACCATTCTCGCAAATGGTGTCAAGAGAGAGTCAGAAAATTGGTTCATGAAATTTACACCCCTGACGAGGATCGAACCACGAACCTCGGTGTTGGTAGCCCAACGCGTTAACCACTACACCACCGGTTCACATATTTTCACACCGGCCTAAGTCCCAAACAGGAAGTAGATGTCCAACAGGTTCAAAAATCGCTAAGGATGTATAGTTTGTCATACTGAACCATCCTACCAAGGAATTCAAAAAGTGTGTTTCAAAATAATAAAATACAAAATATATCATCTCATCCAATAAAAATATTTTCTGAACTAAGAAATCTAGGTATATGATAACTAAATCATTTTGATTACAGTCTACATATATAATATAAAAAATAAAGTCTTAATGCTTGATTTTGTAGCTTTTTTATACATGTATGTCAGCAAAGATGAAAAAAAAACAGAGGCGGATCCAGAGATTCTGAAAAGAGGGGGCCCACTGACTGGCCTAAGAGGGGGCCCGCTTTAGTCACGCTTCAATGATTTCCTATATATTCAACCAAATTTTTCCGCTAAAAGGGGGGCCAAGGCCCTCCAGGCCCCCCCCCCTGGATCCGCCTTTGAAAAAATCTTGAACAAGCATGCAAGTCTCAAATCCTGAACTTATGAGGATGTTCCAGACCATAGCAGTATCTGGACAGTATAAGTATACTAATATTGTCAGACCATACATTAATTGTTGGGGCTTATTAGAAATACTGATATTTGATTAGCTTATTATAAAATAGAACATTTTCATCATCTCATTTCACACAAAATATTTTTGAAAAAAAAATCAAATTGAATACTTTGAATCATTTGTCAGGAAACTAGAATGATCTGTTATTGTCATTAAAAAAAATAAATTGAAGTTCTTTGTCAGGAAAACAAGACTGGCCTGTCATAGCCATTTGAGTATATATTCATATGGTTCGACCATACGCATACGGTCCATTTATACAAGTATACTCTTATGGTCATGACCATATGTGTAGGGGCCAAATACTCATTTAGTTCGGACACTGATATACTATTATACATTTATATATTTTCTAATTAAAGTCTGATTGTTGAAGTTTTTTTTAATATATGATTGCCACTCAAGCTAAAAAGCAAATAAAAATCTAATCAGTTTACTATATAGTCTTAAAACTAGTGCATTCTCTCTTACCACATCAATTATCTAACAAATTAAGTTTTTTTAATATACTCAGTCGAAAAATATATAAAAAGGAAAATACATATGAAATGAAAATTTTAATAACAAAACCATTTTAACACAAGAAAGTTATATCTTCCAAGTTAATTTATAGAATGTTCAAAATGTCAATATTTCGTTGACTCAACTTAACATAACTGATTGTAGTACATGCATACCAGTAGTTGTTTTGTCAATGTTTTTGAGACTGTTGTTCGATTAATTTCATGTCAGCTTTCAAGTCTACTGACTTTGTCTTATCCTATTCAGACTTCTGACATTTAAATGCCTATTGGTACTAATTTGCATTTTGAAACATTTTTACTTGGAAGTCATGTATCCCGAGACATATAGCACCTAGTTTTATGTTCATTTGTCTTCCGGTACAAGTTTTTATTTTATGGGGGGTAAATGAGCTTTTAATTTGTATTTTACAAGCCCCTTCAAATTGCCTGATGTGTTTTCAAATTTCATTTTAAATGATGATATAGTATTTTCTATATTTTTCATAACCTTTTTAAAACTACATTTTGTGTATCCCGTGACTTTAGTCACCTGTGTGATGGGGAAATATATTTAAGCAGGAATATACAAATTATAAAAATTAAAACCATTAATGCTTAATATCAAAGTTGTCGGAAAATAGTTATATTGATTTCATATCGTTGTAAGATAGCATGGTTCATACATAAATAAAGATCTAAATAAATTCCGTAAGTGCCTTCCTCTGTCGAAAAAGATATAAATCACTACACAAATCGCTCGCCTTCATTCAAATATAACTTCAAATTACACAGTACCAATGGTACTTTGATTAAACTTACATCAGGTGTACAAGGTGTCCTAGACAGGTAATAATCTACTCCGTTAGATGTTGCATTGGTCGAGTTGGAGTAAAACTCTGAGTTACCCATAGAAGCAATATATCTTCACAAAGTCAAGGATATTTCATTTCTTCAATAATTCAATTTTTATTATGTATAAGTTTTGTAATATTTTACAAGAATTATTATCAGAATAATGATGTGTTACTGGAGCATTTTCAAAATTGAAGTAAGATCAACAAGATGCAACAAAAGTTTTTTTCAATGTTAATGCAATTGAAACATTTATCCAAAAAACAACAGAATACCATCTGTTTACTAACTGAAATACTACAAATAAGGTATCATTAAAAGGATACGCTACACTAAATCCCATGTAAACAACTAAGCAAATCTGTAAAATGAATGGAATGATCGGCCAAAACAGGGTAAATATCATGTTACCAATGGCTCTGGAAAAAACAAAGAGAAAACATATATTCAAAAGCTGTTAAATGAATCATTCTTTTTGAAAAAAAAAATGAAAGAAAAAACAAGTGTGGCCACTAAAAGTATGTCTCGCCTGCCCGCACCATCGCTAAAATCAACTACCTAAGCTTTCATTTCTTGATATAAACATAAAAAAGTGTCAGTATACCTAATAACAGATGCCTAGTTATTATACTATTCAAGCAATCCATTGTCCACACAAGTATTACAAAAAGTTTTCTGTCTGAAAAAAAGACCTAAGTTCACAGAGTCACTGGAGCGTAAAAATGGGGTCATGGTCACATGGCATGGTGACAGTTGCGTTGTCCATAACCGCAACTGTCTGTTTACCCAATATCAGATGCCTAGCTATTATAACTTTCCAGCAATTCATTGTCCATAAAAGACTTACAAAAAAGTTTTTCGGCCTGAAAAAGACCTAAGTTCACAGTCACTGGAGCGTGAAAATGGGGTCAGGGTCACACGGCATGGTGACAGTTGCATAGACCATAACCTGAACTGTCTGTATACTAAATATCAGATGCCTAGCTATTATACTTTTCAAGCAATTCATCGTCAACAAAAGTCTTACAAAAGTTTACAGCCTGAAAAAAGACCAAAGTTCACAGAGTCACTGGAGCGTGAAAATGAGGTCAGGGTCACACGGCATGGTGACAGTTGCGTAAACCATAACCTGAACTGTCTGTATACTAAATATCAGATGCCTAGCTATTATACTTTTCAAGCAATTCATCGTCCACAAAAGTCTTACAAAAAAGTTTACAGCCTGAAAAAAGACCTAAGTTCACAGAGTCACTGGAGCGTGAAAATGAGGTCAGGGTCACATGGCATGGTGACAGTTGCGTAGACCATAACATGAACTGTCTGTATACTAAATATCAGATGCCTAGCTATTATACTTTTCAAGCAATTCATCGTCCACAAAAGTCTTACAAAAAAGTTTACGGCCTGAAAAAAGATCTAAGTTCACAGAGTCACTGGAGCGTGAAAATGGGGTCAGGGTCACACGGCATGGTGACAGTTGCATAGACCATAACCTGAACTGTCTGTATACCAAATATCAGATGCCTAGCTATTATACTTTTCAAGCAATTCATCGTCCACAAAAGTCTTACAAAAAAGTTTACGGCCTGAAAAAAGATCTAAGTTCACAGAGTCACTGGAGCGTGAAAATGGGGTCAGGGTCACATGGCATGGTGACAGTTGCGTAGACCATAACCTGAACTGTCTGTATACCAAATATCAGATGCCTAGCTATTATACTTTTCAAGCAATTCATCGTCCACAAAAGTCTTACAAAAAAGTTTACGCCGCCGCCGTCGCCGCCGTCGCCGGAAAGTAATACCTATGTCTCGCCTTCCGCGACTATTCGTCGCAGGCGAGACAAAAACAATAAAAAAAAGTATGGGCAAGTATGTAAATAGGCATGAACAATTTGTAATTCATGTACAAAGACTTGCTTATCTACATATCAAGTAAATATGTTTACCCAACCATATTTAAAGTTGGTATTAACAAGAATGTCAACTTTATGGAAACATTTTAATAAGCTGCTCTATTTACCAGTGAATGCAAGCAAATGAAATAAGATTAATTCAGTTCAATTATGGTTCTGTTGAAACAGGTCTTACTATACTGAAAAACAAACATCCATACCTGCTTCCCTCCTTGATAAGTTCTATAGCCAAACGAATTCTACTGCACAGAATCAACAACAAGAGGATGAAGATTGCCAGGAATGTTGCAGTGGTGCATCCTGAAATAGAATAAGATTTACAACTAAATTTCATGTACCTATAAAAATAAAATGTAATGTACTCTATGCATAGAGTTGACGGAGGTTGCTCATGTATGTCCTAAATGATCTATGTAAACATGGAAATCTTTATTGGATAAAATTGTGCAATTTTGTCAAATTTCAATTTGTATGGGAGATGATTCACGATTTGTGCATCATGCATATTTTTTTCTCTTATTGCTACAATTCTAGTACATATACATTTAAATGTAGTGAAAATGAGTCAAAGACAAAAATGGATATAATCAACTGAATAGCGAGGCAATCAACAGACCTGAAATCCAATCCCACAATATGGGACCTAAACTGATGCTTGCTGCTGCAGACATTCACTATACTATAACCATGAATTATTACTAAATTGAAAAAAAAACCACAGGAATAAACTGACAAAATTTGATAAGAAAAACCCCCAAAATAAGTTTCTCATTTAATAGTATATAAGTCTGCTTACCAAAGGCCAGCCAGGTCTCCTTCAGACGTAAGTAATATGAAAAGTTGGCAGCAAAGGCTTGATCTACACCCCATTCTTCTTGTACATTCTGGTTCTTAAGTTCATAGTACTGCTTGTAACACCAATAGGAACCTGTCATAAAAAGTATATTTCATGTGAACTTACATTTATTATTAAATATATTAAGTGTAGGGTAATATTTTAGCAATTGAAACCTTTTTATTATTTTCTTCTTTCGACATTCAAAGGAGAATAACACCCAAAATGAACATTTTAATACATCTTGATGTGCTTAATAATATGCACTTTACATTTCTTAATATCTCATATGGTTTTTTAAGATATTGAGCTAAAGTGCAAAATTCATTTAAAGAAAAAACAAGAAAAAGGGCAATAACTCCTACATGGCTTGTTGGATCTTCTTCAAAATTTCAGGGCATGTAGATCTGGAGATGCTGATCACTTTTATTTAGCCAGAATTTTGATTACAAATACCAAAACGGTTAATTTGGATATGCTATATATCGATATTTCAAGGAGTAACCTCTCATCAGTAGCATTTAAATCAAAACATTGGAAGGTCAAATTCCAAACTGTTGAAAACGAAAAGTACTCAAAACCAAAATGTTCGAACAAGGAAGCCAAATCCAGCACCAAGGATATCTGTAGTCATTTTTGAGTTATTTGCAAAAATCTGTAATTTACCCGTATGTTCTATATTTAGCCATGGGGGCCATGTTTTACAATGAATTAAAAATCCTTACATCATTTCTAAGCACCTAATGCTAATGAACAGTTATACCAAGTTTGGTTGCAATTGGTGTCAGAGCCGATAAAACTTTTAAAAAAGTTTATAGACCACAGACGGATGCCAACTGATGACAATAGCTCACCTGACCAGGTGGGCTAATAAGGATGAAGCTGCCTGTTGTTGGGGGAAAACCACAATGACTCATTTTTTGTAATGAAAAAAAAGAAAGCTTTTAGTTCTTTTATATTGAAAGAATATTAGTGAACAGGATGATTTGCTTTCATTCACAGAATTCATTTTCCAATGTGATATGTTTATAAAATACATAAGGATAAACCTACCGAATCCCATCAGTCCAAGGAGAGCAAATATACTGATCCATACCATTATACCAGATATCCATCTCATCAGTATGATCCAAATAAAGGCAAAAATCATGCCCAAACCAAGGAATCTGAAAAATAAAGACTTATTCTTTAAAACTGACCCTGAACAACTGTAAAGAATCTTAATAATTAACATAACAATTGACAGAAATCATTCCTATTAATCCTAAAAATGATTTATTGCAGGTGAGCCTGAACCCCTTACCTGATGTAACAGGTATACGCTTTTCTAATTAGTATATTGTTTAACATAAAAAAGGTAACCGTAAGCTAGATTAAGTGATACACCAAAAAAGTCAAAAAATAAAAATTAAAAAGAAAAAACTAACATTTTTTTAACTATCTGGTTTAAGTATTATATATGAATAAGCTTACATTAGTATAAGATATCCAGCAGCTACAACATCCTTCATAACCATCTCAACATGCTGTACCCCAGAGTAGAAATAGGCCAGGTATCTGAAATGGAAATCAGTGATCATAAAAAGTGGAAACAATATTTGACCTAAATTTGTACATAAAATAAGTAACATGCATGTATATACTAATTTATTACATCTGTTGATTATAATTTCATATGTTTTAAGACAGGTAATCTATCAATTAAAAAACTCACCTCTTTATGCAGTATCATTGTTAAGCAGAAATTGACTTTAACCTCTCAAAATTTTAAATAATCATCAATGCGGAAAATAAAATTCACAGCTAGCATCTGTGCATTGTGTTAAGAATCACTAGCTGCATCTACGATACCTATATCCTTAATGTGGCACTTTTCAGTATGTGGTAATTGACTTTAACGATTCTTCTGCAAGTGATCATTCTTGGGGCCACTAATGCAGTTTACCACAGAGAACAACCTCTGACCACAAAGACATTTCTAAAACATTTTTCAGACTATTTTAAAGCATTTTTTCAATGATGTTGCAAGATGTTTTTGATTCATTGTGACGGTAATGTGTATGTTTTAATCATTTAAATTTAAATGAAGGTCAGAATTCATCACTAAAATTTCTTAAGGACAAAGGTCCTTTTTGACCTTGTGGGAGCTGCAGGGTTCTGCCATTGATCAGACAGTCTCGACTTTGAATACATTCCTACTACCAGGTTGCCACCTCAAACTTAGGTCTGTATACTTACTGGCTTCCAGAGCTCATCAAGGTACCAGTTAAACTAGTGCCACCAGAAGTCTCAAGGGTGTAGTTTGTACCACTAGCTGTATAATACAGATCTTGTCCATAATCCACAATGGTATCAAATATTGATGGAACACATCTATTTATAACTACAAAATAAAGGTTTAAGATTAAAATACTCAATAATGCTGGTTCCACTAATGGAGTAACAGATACCTCCAGCAGTTATGTGCCATGAACTGCAAAACTCATGGTACAATGTGTCATCAAAGGAAGGTCACTATATTTTCATCTCCAAATAATAAGCTTAATGCTTAAAACATATAATTTCCATCAATACCTTTATTAGAAAATGCAAAGCATTTCCAGAAAGAAAAAGAAAAGTTGGGCATACCAACATCAGCAAATATTCTTTTGGACAACTGTTTTTTGTTAAAATCGCCTTTAAACATACAAAAAATCTGTCTAAGTAAAAAATGGCCAGATTTTGTTAAACGAGAAGTAGGTCAGCAACAGACCTGAAATTGAATGCCACCTTATGGGACCCCACCTTGATGCTGTATACTAAATATCGAATGGCTGTGATTAGTGGTTGCTGAGAAAACTGTTACAAAAATATTCAATAAATTTATAAACTTGTAAAACCTCAATTGAAGATCTGTACCAATTACTGTTTTGGCATTTATGTGATCACATAAAATGAGGTGGACAAACTTATTAAACTGACAAATGTAGTGAAAACTATAGGGCATAATTCTGCTTTCTCTCTGCAGAGTCTTAAATGTTTCTACCAAACACATGTGCTATCACGACAGCAAGGGTAAAGTTATATTTTTTAATAGAAATTTTTGGAAAATATTAGTCCATGAATTCCTAACCAATGCATTCCAAAACTGTATTTCTATGGTGGCTGATACATGGAATAGAAGTAGCTCTTGTTTTTCACTTCATATGGTATAAAGTATTATTATTACTATCATTATGTCCAGAAATCCAGATTTTTTAACATGTTTCAGTTGTTGTGAAATTATACAGAGAATTTTTCACCTCACAACAAAGATGTGGGTGATTCTAAAAATTCTACTATTTGTACTGTACTAGTAAGACTGATACAAATTTAAACACTTACTTGGTGTTGACTCAACATAATATGGTGCACATTCATCGTCATCTATGAAGGCTTGGATTTGTGACTGAAAAATATCAACAATATACATGTAATGATAAAATTATCTTGAAAAATTCTAAAACATAATAAAAAGTTGATTCTTGGATCTTGATGTCATTGTTTTGTTTTCTTCACTATTCTTCATTTACTTTTTCAATTGTAAAATTATGTAAAAAAATAATCAGAATGTGAAATAAACACACTCAGCGTTTTTTATCTGCTCATATAGGAAAACAACAAACCCCTTCAAGATTTTAATTTTGATTTTTCCTTCTTTTTGTGGGTAATAATTGTAAAATGTTAAATCATATTTATATAGAATTCATGCTTGAGTTTTTTTTCTTTTTCTGTCATCTATACACTATATGTTTCAAAAAGAAGCTTGAAAAACTCATTTCTAGAAACATTAATGTATGAAGAATTTGAACATACTTGAGTTGGTGATGTGGTAAGTTGAGGAGTGGTCCAATTATTACTTATTTAAGTTAATGATGTTGTTGGTTGAGGAATGATAATACTTCACAAACTTGAGTTGATGACATCATTTTATTGGGGAGTTAAACAAGATTAACTTGTTTGAATCGATGATGTTAGTGTTTGGGGAATAATCCAGTAACTTCCTTGAGTTAATGATGCTGTTGGTTTGGGAGTTGTCCAATTTCAACTTACTTGAGTGGTTGAGAATTAATCCAATTTTAACTTACTTAAGTTGATGTAAGTTGAGGTGTAATCCAATTTTACCTTACTTGAGTTAATGATGTGGTTGGTTGAGGAGTAATCTAATATTAACTTACTTAAGTTTATGATGTGGTTGTTTGAGGAGTAATCCAATATTAACTTACTTAAGTTGATGTTAGTTGAGGAGTAATCCAATTTCAGCTTATTTAAGTTAATGATGTTGTTGGTTGAGGAGTTATCCAATTCTAACTTACTTGAGTTGATAATGTTGTTTGTTGGGGTAATCTAATTTTAACTTACTAAAGTTGATAATGTTGTTCGTTGTGTGGTGATCCAATTTTAACTAATTTGAAATGATAACATTATTTGCTGGTTGATTAATGATCCAATTTTTCATTAAGTTGATGATGTTTTTGGTTGGTGAGTGATCATATCTCAGCCTACCTGAATTGATGATGTCATTTGTTGGGGAATGATCTAATTCTTACTTACATCAGATGATGACGTTGTTGGTTGAGGACTGATCCAATCTTTGCAAACCATCTTATCAATATCAGACTGAATTAATGATGAGGCCAATGCTTTAGCCTTAGTCTCTAAGTACACCCAGTATGTTGAGGGGCAACTCGCTCTACAGACCTTAAATAAGCAATCTAATCATCAATTTGTTAAGATAAATTAAACTTATTAGGCATACAAAGAAAACAAGAGGCTCCCAAGAGCCTGAATGGCTCACCTGTCTTTGATCACTGAAGGAAAGTAAATATATTTGGGGCATCTGAGACAAAAAACTTTATTTACATTGTATAAAGCCAAACATTTAAGCAAACAAAAGCTTTTCTTAATCATTTATAGGTTTGATCTGCAAGACAAAAACCAAAAACTTGATTACTAGGGACACTAACTTTAATAAGGAGCCATCTGTCAGCTTCAGTCTAATGAATATTTTTGAAGAACTGAATAAACTGAGGGTTTAAGCGAGCAACAGCTTTTCTCTATCTGCTATAGTTTTCATTAAATAGGCCAAAACATGAAAAAAAATCCTTTTTTCATCTCTAAAGGGCTGTAACCCCTATAAGAGGTCATCTGACAGTCTCAACCCAATAGAGACTTTTGTAGAGCTTTTTGCTGAAGAAGGAACATTGCTTCAGATTTCTGTATCTATTATACTCTTAGCAACAGCGGCCATGTTTTTTGGTCAGCAGTAACCATTTGCACAATCTTGGTAAAATATACCCCATAGAAGAAGTGTGAAAAGTTTCAAAGCAAACCCTTCAGTAGTTTCAGAGGAGAAGATTTTCAAAGAAAAGTTAACGACGACGACAATGACAATGGACGACAAGGACGACAAATGTCAAGTGATGGCAATAAGGAGCAATTCTCTCCATCGACCTAAATTAAAATAAACAAGTAATTCAAGAAATTGGTTAAATTAATTGAGTACCGTAATGGTGCATCTTTCTCCACAGGAAAAAATGGTATAAAATGTTATTCTTCACTTGTCAAAAAGACTGAATGTAACCACATAGGCACATATAATTACTTTATATGAACATCTGTAGTTCCTACCTTTTTTTTTAAATTAAAAATTAACTTAAAAATAAATCTTTTCTGTGTTTTCTACTTACTTGTGGAGTAGGACAACCACTAACTGCTGCAGCAGCACCCATCTGTGCACATGTCAAAATGTCAAAGTATACCAAGTATGGTTTGTCCTTAACACTAAAAGACAAAAAGTTATATTATTCATAGTTTTCTAGTTAGGTACAAAATGCAATAAAAGGAAATTTAAAACTACATGTAGTTAATCTTCATTCAGTGGTAGTGTACTGCCTAATATATACTTTGCAATTACATTGACTTATTAAATACTGAGGGCAGTATTTATTTATGAGCAATTGCGCACAGTTTTACTAGATTATTTCATAGTTATAAATAGACATTTTCCCACAGAGGAGAAGTGCCCATAAAAAATTAACTGTTTCCTAAAAAGCCGATTATTAAGAAGTCCCATAGCTCATATAAAATGTGTCTGATCAAAATTGTGTTGTTATATGATCAACTACATACTCAATCCTACAAACTTTCAGTAAAACTGTTCAGACATTCCTTAGAGAAGGTGTGACATAGACTGGATGTACACACAGACAGATTGACCAATGAAGACTGTAAATAGGTTCCTCATTGCCAGCCATTATTCCAAACTTTTGTAGATCAAACATCCTCAACATCTTATAACTATAACATACTTTAGCACACTTAAATGGAAAGACAAAGTACAATTCATCCCCAGTATTTATCAGATAAAATTCAAAGAAAAGGGGGATAACTTACGCTGAATCATATCCACAGATTTGTCCCTTGCTGTCTGTTGGTAATATCAGCTTGTAAGGATCACCTCTTGTGTAGCCTACAGAATACAACAAAAACATTTTTATAATTAAGTAACAATTTTTCCAAAACCTCAAACAAGAGGCTTTAAGGAGGCAAGAATTGCTTGAACATTTATCATACAGCATCTTGTGCAACTTAAGTTTAACTTAATTTAGGTTAGGTATAATTTTTTTTTATCAACTATTGTCATATATCTTGTCTAAATTCTAGTTTTATGATTCAACATTATTTTGATATTTTCCAGGCTTTACTGTTTTAATTAATTCAAAACTAACTGAAAATATTTTATGTTATTTTTACAAAGTTATCAGAGACAATATGTTAATTCTGTGGATTAAAGGATTTTCATGAGAATCAACTTTCGTGGTTTGTTAAAAAATGATCAGTTTGTGGATTTTTAAATTCGTGATTCTAAAATATTCAGCATATAAATCAATGTTAAAATTTCCTTTTCGATATCAAATTTCACGGGTCAAGACAAATCAATACCTCACAAATAATAATAATAAAAAAACACAGTTTGCATTACAATAAAATCCACAGATCTTTTCAGCTGTTGTTTTGGTTGTTGTATTAGTTTTCATGGAAGAAGTGAATTTCAATTTATTTACGGATAACTTACCAATAACAGTGCAAGCTATCATACCAGTTACAAATATCAGAAACAATAAACAACATATTATATCTGTGCAGGATCTGAAAAAAATCAAGTAAAATTTGATTTAAGCAATTCAAGCACAATTTCTGAGAAATATTTACAAATTTGTACAGATGTTTAGAAGGACAGCCACCCAAGTAAAACTTGATGCTTTTCAATGGACACACTTTTTTCAGAACAGATTTCTAAGCTACTTTTTTTTGCATGATTTTGATATTTGGTATGTAGCTTCAGGTACGTAGGCATCTCATATGGTTGGATATGTTTTCAGGCCCGTCCTTAATCTACTTCCTGTTTAAACAGAAGGGGACTCCGGAACTTTGTTCTTGTTTGAATGACATGGTTTACTTTGCTTTATATGAAAACTTTGCAAAAATAACAATTAAGGTGTATTAAAAAGAAGACAAAGGGAACTTGTTCTCATATACCTGAATCAAATTCCCTGATTTAAAACTTGAAAAGTTTACATTATTAGGAGCATAAAATAAAATAAAATTTTGAAAACTTAAAAAAAAAACGAAAGTTATTGAGTTATGGGATTCAATTTTTAAATCTTCATTTATTGTAACATTCTTATATCCAATAAAGTTTTAACTATAGTTATGACAAAGAATTTAATCCAGGACTTATTAAATAATATATTGGATTGACACAGTATGAAATTTAACAACAATAACACACTATTATTCCATGGCCTTTAATGAATATCGGTGAGATTTACCTGTTTTTTATTGGACCTTTGAAGTTAGGATCATATTGACGTTTTTCTCCTGAAATAGAAATCAAACATGTCATAGATTAAAAGAAAACAATATTTTCAATGCTAGGATAGGATCCTTCTAGGCTTTGCCTGTTAACCAATCCTTTTGTTTACTCATGACAAAAACATCTTATCTGGTTTTGAATATTTCACAATGTCACAAGAATTCTTCCTGTTTGAATTTAAAGTAAATCAAATGTTGAATAATTGCATAAGTTACACAAAAATGTGGGTATCATTTATAAGCTTGTTCTGGAATTAGTAAATTTATGTTTAGCTCACTAGTAATCATTGTAACGATGCTGGCCTTTAGGGACCTTAATTTGAAAAAAAATTAATGTCTTATATATAAAAAAAAACATAATATTTTCTTAATACTCTTTCATAATTGATAAAGGATATATAATTAATTTCTTTGCCAAGGAATCGAAAGAAAGACAAAATGGATGAAATCCATAATTCTATTAATTTCATTCTATAGGCTTTATTGCAGTGAGAATTCAATATGAATAGATTTTAAAAGTGTGAGGCCCTGATGAAACATATGGTCATGTTATTTGTTTCATTAATTGAAAGCATTAATATAGACAATGATAGAGTATTAGAAAGAAAGTACACACACAGAAGAAAGTATTGCTCCAAACTAGTAAAATTCTTATTACAATCCATTTTTAAATCAGTCACCTGAAACCATTTATTATTGTCTATGGTGAAACAAAATCTCTTCCTTGTTTAAGTAAAATAAGGTAATCTATTCTTTAACAATTTTATAATTTCTTATTCTTTTCAATGAATCTTGGTCCAAACAACATACATTTGTATTGGCCATTATATATATACAATTTTACTGTGAATTCTGCATCAAGATAGGTAATCTTGGTTTTTCTGTTAGACAAATATATTCAAAAGAAATATGCTACCAGTATGCTAATTGTACATTAATTGTCACATGCACTCATTTATAGTTGCAGTGTTCCAGAAGAAAAATTGTGTTAGAACAATCCAATGTCATGAATGTGATATCACAGAAAGACAAGACAGGGTGTATTGAATTATATCAAACAAAAAACATAAATGTAAAAAATATAAACAGTTATAGTTATATGGTGGACAACAAATCCTGGAAAAAACTTTAAAAATATGTTTAATGTAATATTTTTTTAATCAAGTAGCATTCATTCAATGTTACAAATAAGTAAGTTTAAATCACATGGAGAATTAAAGCAATACTTGTCACAAAGAGAAACAAATCAAACAGCCAGTCCAGAAGCAGATCCAGAGCAGATTTCCTCATGCAAAAAGGGGTCAAAAATTGAATGGAACATCCATCCCCATTTTATTGGGATTCCTCCTTTTTTCTGGATCTACCCCTGCAGCGTACCTTGATTATCTGGTTCTTTCCAAGCTTGTTTCTTGTCTGAAAATATGTACTTTTATAGACTTATCCTATTACCATGATTACAGCAACCAGAAACAGTAAAAAAAGAATTGGTCAAGGACAAACATGGCCAGATTTCATTTTACAGCATTTGAATTGAATGTCAATTATCAAGAAACTGCTATAAAAACTTGCTGCTTAATTGTTACAAAAATATTTTCCTGCCTGTGAGTCATCTGACATTTCATCCTGTGAAATCAGACCCATATCTGGGCCAAAATAAATGAAGTTGCTTAAAATAATATGATGTTTATGGGATATATTAAGTTTTATATAGGTGGAATCAAAGAAAACCTATCGAATAAGACTTATTTCTCTCATTACGATGTTATATAGTTTTTTTTTTTTAAATCAGAAAATATGTATGTCATTTTGAATATTTTTAGTGCATATATATTTGCCTTATTTAACACATAGAACATGAAGTGAACAATTAACTTAAAACTTTTAGAAATGTTGTGTTGTTATTCAGAAATTCCCATATTTTTTCCAAACAGAAAAGTGTGCCGAAAACAGCAAAAATCTATGAAATTAAGACAATGTCCAGGGCAAAATATAGCTTTTGTATTAATAGATGGGCATGACAACTAAAGTGATATGAATGATTTTCTCTAGGCCCTATATTTGATCTATGTTTCAGCAACATAAGATATTCTGTTAACTCAGTTTTAGTTTGATGGTAAATCTTCACTATAGGGCCAAAAAATGGGTCTTATTGCCACTCATCCTTATAGAGATCCAAGGAAGATTTATACCTGGAAAACTTTAAAATGAAAGCATTATAAGTTGTACGCTTTCGTTGCCTTATTCATTGAAAAAAAAGAATTTTATTTCCAAACTCTTAGATTCAATAGCATTATTATAATAGTGTTGTCTTTTTTTAGGATTCATCGTAAAATGATCACTTATTTTCTTATCCTAAATCATAAGCCTTATACAATCAAACCTGACTGAACATGTATAAATGCATTGTATATAATCGAAATTCACTTATTGGATCAACTTGAATCAACATGCAATATAGATGCAATCAATTGTAGATTAACAATTGATTAAGGATTATGATTGTAAGGAAGTCAAAAGTTTACTTTTTTCTTAGATAAATAGACTACTAGAACATTATAGTTTTAAATTATCATTCATTACATAAATGGCTAAAAACAAACTTAACCCTGAAGCCTAAACTCAATAAATTGACTATAATAGTATCTGATGATTTTAAGGCTCATTCTTACATTTCAAATTGGATTTTTCATCAAATTGTTATTCATTTTTTTAATACCATTAAATCTTGAATTATTGTACATCATATTGATGATTACTTAATCTTTGTGAAGTAACATAAATCGTTCCCTCAAATGTGAGCAGATTAAACAATATTACTTTAAAAGGGGTGGAATAAATTTAATGTCCAATTCATCATTCTATGTAAAGTTTACAATCAATGACCAATTATAAAATCATGAAATGCTACTCTCAAACACTAACAAGTTTTATCAAAATTGTCCATATTTCAATTAAAATAATCAATATTCTGACATTAAAAACTTTAAATTCCAAAATTCATTTAACTTGAATGTATTTAATTGTTTCCTTTCAAAATATTATGGTACATGTAACTGGATATAAAAGATTTCTTCACCTTTTTAAAAGTACAATAGTTCAAATTTAATCTTTTTAAATATTCCGTAATGTATAAAACTTTTTAAACAGACTATCATTGTTTATGTCTAAAATATACTGGCGGCCAAAAGAAAGGATACACATTACAAAAATTGTGATCTTTTGAAAGAGTTAGTGTCCACAAGGTTTTTAAAATCTTCAAAGTGTCAGGAGGGGAGTGTGCAATGTTGATTTCATTCCAAAAGATGATTTCATGCACATATTTAGGCGCAGTTCAGGTTATCATTAATATACCCCCAATCTTTGTTTGCAGGGAAGGGACAGGGCGCGCGCGGGGCAAGTGTTATAAAAAAAACTTTTTTCCATGGGAAATGGCAGACAAAACATAGACCTGAGAGGTTCTGCTCCCTGTAGTGTGACATGAGAGAGGTGTGGCTGAACAGGATTCAATATCAAGTTAAATAAAGTTAAAGACCATTGGAATGGATTGGACAACTGTAAAATGTGACATTATTCAGTTGTAAATTCTTTTTTGACAATTTTTTCTAGAACTCCAAATATTAGTGGTCAGTAGACATATTGAATGCTACAGTTCAGATGCACACCCAACTGTTTACATAAATCTCATGATCAATAGAAATACTTGAAATATTTGAAACTGCTTAAATTAGAGTATTTCGTGTGCAAGAAATAAACATCTATATGACATGTATGAAGAAGAAAAATCCATCTTAAAAAAAATATCTTAATAGTCTCGTTATTCATATAAAGGCAGTAAACAATCCTAAGTTAATGGTAGATCTGTATTGATCTTGAGGTATCCTATTCTGCCTACAGAAATTTTATAATGTTTTTTATTGTTACTTTATATACCTTTCTTGGAAATTGTACACCAGAGTAGTATATTAGATATTCTGATGTTAGGAAAAAAAATCCATTATATTGATTTAGACTTTTTGTCGATTGAAATCAGAATATAAGGTTTTAAAATTGTATAGAAACATTATATTTGATATCAAAACTGTACAGGGGATTTCGGGGGTTGTGAATGCACATCCTTAATAGGCAAAAAAAAAATGTGTGTTTCCTATTACCATGATTACATGTTTGAAAAAAATACATACAATTTGTTTTCACCTTGAGTAAATGGAGGGTGGAATTAAAGTTTAGCATGCAGTGCTTAAGCAAAAATGGCAATAAAAATGTTAGGGTAGGCATGAAAAAATAGAAAGGGTCAGGTGACCGGAAACACATATTTTTTTTTCCTTAACTTTCGGAGAGCATACTGAAAATTCCTGGAGATTATTTATAAAATTTCTTGTCAACCCTAGTTTTACCCACAACATTTTCTTACAAGTTCTATGAAAATACACCCACTTTTGGAAAATTCCAAGTACAGGCCCCATGTGATGATATTTAGTTCTTCAATGATAAACAGCTAGGAACTAAATATTAAGAAAAGTTTATTGTATGGTATGATATAAATTTCTATTTCTTCCCAACAACAAATGATGAAAGCATCAAAGAGACATAAAAGGCATAAAAGGACTAGCATATTTCCATGTTCTCATTTTTGGCTGCAACCAAAGCATACACCCACCTGTTTTATAGTCAGCAATAAATACAAACAATATTGTTGAATCTGGACATTATGTTTAATTTCATAATTTGATAAATGTAAATTTATTAAGTGCTTCATATTTTAAACTAGTAAAATTATATTATCTTACAAGTTTTATATACTAAGAATTTAATATACAAGTATTCTATTTACTGAACCCAGAAAAGACTAAGAAGTTATAACAACATACTGGGGAATATAATTAACAGTTTAATTTCATATAACAGTTTATAACACGTACATGTCAAGCATGTACATGAAGAATAAATTTTGATAACAAATCAATCCCAAGAGGGGGCAGATATTTTTGATAGGGCTTGCCTGAGGAAAAGAATACCCCCCCTCAAGTAAAATTGTGGCCTGAATTTTGTCTGAATGACCTGTCTGATTTTTGTCTGAACTCTGAATTCAGATACATTTGTACCACTCAAGACTGAATTCAGAAATATTAGGTACTAATATGGTATTCAAACATACTATCTATTATAAACATATTTATTAGTTTTTTGGGTAAATCCAATGATTTCCTTAGAGGCATGGCCATACATGGTTCCAGGGATTGTTTTAAGAATTTTGCATGTGTGTGTGTTGGTGTTTAACACCCTTTATCGATGCACATGGGCCATAAGCATTTTGCAAAGTGGGACATAGACTATAAGGTGGCCGACAAAAATCTTCAAAATTATCTGCATTATAGTAAAGGGGCCAGCCAAAGCCAGATCTACCTTTAGTTGCTAAATAAAGTAAAAAATTGAGGAGATAAAAATCAAAACCTTCACTAGACATGAAACTATATACATGTAGAGTAAAATGTTACAGTAAAAGAAAGAAACATATTAATTTCTATACAAGAAGTACAAAAATGTTAAGACATCAACCATTTTATTTGACAGAGTATAATTATATACATGTATAACCGATTTTTTCAAGTGTACTACAAATGTTTTTTTCCCAAAAATTTTGCAGTATACATGTAAACATGTATATACAACTTTTAATAAGCTCTATAGTGCAGCATCATAGATTTGTTTTATAGATTTATATGGCAACAGGCAACAAGTTTCATTTACACTTTACAGTCGTTCTAAAAAAAGAATATGAAATAACAATTTTCTTGTAAACAATATAACAAATTACTTGTAAACATGGTAAACTGACACAATGTCTCACTAGAGACCCTATATACCATGTTTGAGGAGGCGTAACTTGGTACAGGGGTTGCGGTGGCAGGGATGGAAAGGGCGGAGGGGCCGTGGAGTGGGGGAAGAGACCCCCCTGTCCATCCCCCCATATTTAAAGGGGCCTCTGGTCTCACCTGAGAAAATCATATCGAAGAGAATCGAATCATCCTATTAAACATATGAAATGGCTGAAAATAACAGTGTCGTTCTTGTGAAGGTCTAGGATCCTCTCGATTCAACTTTGGTGTTTCTAAAGTATATTCAAATATAAAAGTATCTCTAGATAGCTGAATTTCTCGTACATTGTTTGATAGTATTTTCGAAGCGTTTTATTTATTATTTTGTTTGTAATTTAATAAAATGTGAAGGGTGGTGAAAATTAATATATCAAACACCACACGAACAGACTGATATTAATGTAACAATAAACAAATTTCCTTATCAAGAGTTCTCGGCCAGCGGGTGTCCTGTTAAAACAGGAAATTGACCAATTTCAAACTGTTAATTAGTTGACCTGAATTTATCAAATTACCTTCAAAGGACTAAAGCCACGAACCCTCATATTTGGCCCTAAATCGGGCCATTTTTTTCAAATTCATTTGTTAGATAAGATTTATGTGGCCAAGAAGTCTAAAATGGTTGCTTGTTACAAAACAAAATCAATTTTAAAGTTTTCTGTACTTGTGACGTTGTAATGACATCATAAAGTGATGCTAAAATTGAAAATATGCTAATTTCAGCTAAATTTCACAATTTTCCACCTGGTTTTTGGTGAAAATGACATGGGCGCCACCCCTTGCCCATAAATATTTTTGCTTAAATTTTATAAATACATCAATTTCTTCATATTACATCAAAAATTTTGATGGGCGAGGGGTGGCGCCACATAGGGTTGGGGTACTTGAAAATTCATTTATACAGCATAATCAAATCTTTTCTCTTATAACACAGACATCCAGCTATGAAATACACAAAATTTGGTGTAAAACAAACCAATTTTGATATTTGAGTATTAACAGGGCCAATTATGGGGGTTCATGGCTCTAGTCCTTTGACCTGAATATTCTCGAATCATTTTGCTATTTAACAGTACTAAATAATATATTCTATTGGTAGGATTTGATATGAAATATATAAGATTTCCAAGAGGTCTATTTTTAAGTTTGAATTTGTTAAAAAATGTACGATTGACTTTAAATTGTTCCTTTGAAAAAATGTGTGATAAAAATGACAAGAAAAATAGTCTAAACAAAGCAGCAAAATATACTCTTTCCATTGATGTATATAATTATTTCATAATGTACGATTCATTATGAAAAAGTTTACTCGCTTGTAATGCAAGTGGCTATTTCAACAGGCCGAATCTGAATTTAGAAATTAGGGCGGACACTGTTATTTTGGATTTATCGTAGAGACCAATCTCTTTAATTATTGTCTCAGGTCTTACAGACAAATTGCATTGG
Organism: Arcuatula senhousia; assembly: GCA_963971305.1. Taxonomy (NCBI): domain Eukaryota; kingdom Metazoa; phylum Mollusca; class Bivalvia; order Mytilida; family Mytilidae; genus Arcuatula; species Arcuatula senhousia. The sequence goes on from OZ020311.1 coordinate 43,444,962, forward strand.
TTGGAAAAAAGGGTTTTTAGTCTCTAGGATTTTAGGTACCAGTCTTGTATTGCAAGTTCTTGCGCGGGTGGACGTCAAAACATGGAGGCTATTAAAATATAGTGCCTTTTCCCTGAGTCGTTTGCAGCATTGCTTTTCATGCATTTTTTCTAACTTTTGGCTTAAATTGAAGGTAAGACACCAAACTTTGACATCACTAACTTTTTGAAATGTAAAAATTGCATTATTAAATAAAACAGTTCTCATGAAAAGGGGGGTATTTTTGAAATGGAAGTTAAAGTGAAAGTAGGAAAAAATCTATTTTTAATTCAATCAACTGTGGTTTTCTTATCTTCGTGCGACTTTTTTTCGGCCCACCCTTTAAAATGTTTTCTGACACTTCCTTTATTGAAAAAATATAGCAAAAGTTGTATTGAATCATTTTAACTATTTTTTAAAAAATTCCAAAAATCTCAGGTTTACTATAGAAGTCTAAGGGAAAAACAATACAAGACTGTGACCTGATTACTGGGATTTACAGTCAAGTTGAATATTAAATAAGTGCTTATTATCTGTTCTATTCTAAAGAAAATCATGTCTTTGAACACTTTATAAAGATTTTTTTTACTTTTTGCTTAATTTGTTTCAGCTACCCTTCAGTTTTTGCTATTTTAGTACTTTTTGACCAAATTTGGACATTAAAATATATTTTGTCTCTTTTATGAGAACCAGTGGATTTAAATGTCTATATTCTTTATATTTAGTAAGAATGACTTTATTGCACTGCTAATATGCAATTTAAACTGTCATATTTTATCCGCTGTAACTTTTTCAGCACTTTGCATATGTTCAGTTCAAACTAAGAAATGAAGGCTTTTTTTACCTCTCCACACATATGGGAACTGTTCTGATTTTAAACATAATGACTTTCTAACCAAACAAATGATGTGAAAATGTTCTAGATAAACTTTATGACTGATTTCAGCAAAAAAACTCCAAACAAATTCAGTATTTTTTTCTTTATGGTGTTTTGTGATGTGCAAAATATTGGCTTTTTGTATGCGGCAAGTTAAAAACTGCAATTTTACAGTAAATAAGACCACTTTCTCTCCAAGTCTGATAACCTTGCACAATATGCTGGTGATTTCTGTCTTCTACACCTTCTTCCCATGAAACAACTCAAGTTTCATCAGCCTAGTATCTGAATTCCTTGAAAAAATGGGCCATTTATGTATGCCTGGGGCACCAATTTTACCTGAAAAATCCTTAAATTGGTATATAAAATCCAATTGTATTCCAAATAATGTATTCTATTCCACATTTATAGTTTTTGTTACAATAATCTTGCCAATTTTGTCAGGTTCAAACAACTGATAGGTCTCCTTCTTATATTTGGATAAACAAGAGGCTCCAAGTTGTCTTTGTAGTAAAAAATGGGGTTCCTAACATAGTTTTTTCTACTTCAAGAACTTAAAACTGTCAATAAAAGAATATTTTTGCACTCAATCCATTGCTAAGGTAGTATTGGCATCACTTCAACTCACATATTCTATTTGAATATAACCCAACAAGGACAGAACATTAAAGTGTTCATTTTAAGTCAATATAGAGAAAATTGGCCAAAACCTTGAAGAGGGTACCCTTTTAAAAATTGTAATAAAAAAATCAATGAAAGCATTTTTGCTATGGTTTTTTCTTAATTTGATTGAAAAATGTATAAAGAAACAGAAAAACAACTTTATTTAGAAATATCAAATCATCTTTGATCCTAATAGGTACCAGTCTTGTATTGCAAGTTCTTGCGCGGGTGGACGTCAAAACATGGAGGCTATTAAAATATAGTGCCTTTTCCCTGAGTCGTTTGCAGCATTGCTTTTCATGCATTTTTTCTAACTTTTGGCTTAAATTGAAGGTAAGACACCAAACTTTGACATCACTAACTTTTTGAAATGTAAAAATTGCATTATTAAATAAAACAGTTCTCATGAAAAGGGGGGTATTTTTGAAATGGAAGTTAAAGTGAAAGTAGGAAAAAATCTATTTTTAATTCAATCAACTGTGGTTTTCTTATCTTCGTGCGACTTTTTTTCGGCCCACCCTTTAAAATGTTTTCTGACACTTCCTTTATTGAAAAAATATAGCAAAAGTTGTATTGAATCATTTTAACTATTTTTTAAAAAATTCCAAAAATCTCAGGTTTACTATAGAAGTCTATGGGAAAAACAATACAAGACTGTGACCTTTAATAAATAGATTTCTAGCAGACTCAGACAGAAACATGAAGCGCAGACATATATTCTAACAGGAATATTACCTTTATATTCCTCTTTATCACTGGGAACTTCTGGCAAAAGATAACGATTTTGAACAAAAATATACATGTGTTAAGTGTACATCAATGTATTAAACGGTAACACCCCCCCCCCCCCCCCTTTTATTAAATTATGATCTTGTAAAGTATGTATATTTCTCTGAAAGCGTGTTACTTTTTCATTTAAACTTAGAAAAGAAATAATGCCAAGAGATAACATATTGTAGCATGAATGCAGAATGCTTACAAGTAGAAAATTTAAAATTACGTTTGATCTCAAATCTTCCTCTTTTTTGTTTCTGTAAATTGAAAGTTAAATTGTCTCCCTTTATGCATGTTTTATGTAGCATCAAACAAACCTTTCTTTTCGTTTTTACTTTCTTCTTCGTCGGCGATCTTTGCCATCCTCTTCAAAAATGTTTAATTAAGATCGAAAATAAGTAGACCAATTCTCTAAAAATAAACAATCCTTAATATTGCACCGATCGTGACGAAAATTCTTTAATTTTTACCTGAGATTTTGTCACGTGACCAAGCTTTCTCATTAGCAACAATAAAAACATTGATTCAATGAAAGGTAGAAATGATATTTTGTATGTTAAATTAAATCAAATGATAAAAATATAATTGCATCTAATCATACTGCAACAGTGACACTCTAAATTGCACCCGTCGTAATTAGAATTTACATGAATGAGATTTGAATTAAATTAGTTAGAACTTTAATTAAAATTAATCAATTATAATTAAATAAATAGAATTTATATTTTTTACGATTCAAGAACTGGAACTTGCGTCTGTGGGGGAGGGGGGTGCTCTCCTTTGGCAGCATTTTGTTGGCGATTAAAATCAATGTTCGTAATTGCACATGCCACGTAAGTTCGGTGGTGTTATGGCGATCCTTCCTTCTTTAATAAAATGTGTCAAGGTGTGTTTTGCAACTATAAGAGCACGTGAACTATACTGTTAGGCAATGACTTGAAACACGATAAATTGGTTAATGGTTTGCACCCAAGCTTAGTCCAGATAATCATGACGTCTTTCTGGGGTTTTTTTATCATTTGGACTTTTTTTAGATCCACAGAGAAGCCAAACGTCAAAAATTATAAAAGGCTTCTATAAAGACGGCATAATTATTTGGACTATCCCAAGCTTAGAATTGTAAGGGAAAAGGTAAATTTAACGAAAAGAAAAAAATATAAAAGTTACTTTAAAAAAATAAAGATAAACAACGTACCTTAACATATATTAAAATGTCTTCATAAGTTGTCAATTTCTGTGTTGACTCTTCAAGCAGCATTTCCCCCAAGCACATGCTAGTGTTAATAATTATTTCACATCAGCGCATAACAAGTACCTGGAGAAAAACTGATGGTATGCATGTTCTGTTGCACATTTTTGTCGTCGTTGCAGATTTTTCCAACGCCTCTCCGATCACAGGCTAGTGCTAATTTGTTTAATAATCAGCACAAGCAAGTACCCAGGAAGGCATCAGATTCGTGTCTTGAAGTTCGGCTTTGTACGTTTCATCTGTAGCTTTGAATGATGATAGTTCCGATCCCCTCTCCAAGCACAGGCTAGTGCTAATGTATCGTTGTCATCAGCACATAGCAAGTACCCGGGAAGATCTCAGATCGTGGTGGCTGTCAACCTTCACACTGGTCTCTGAAAATTCTCTTTTCTTCATTTATAGTACGATCTCTGGAAATGTGTCGAGGTGCTCTTTGAAGATGAGTTTGAGGAGCTAATTAGATCGCGTGAAATACCGTTAGGCAATGATTAGTGTCACGATAAATTGGTTAATGTTTTACTCCCAAGCTTTGAATTTTAAGGGAAAGGGTAAAAGAATAGAAAAAAAATTAAAAAGTTACTTTAAAAAAATAAAGATAAACAACGTAACTTAACATATAAAATGTCTTCATAAGTTGTCCGTTTCTGTCTTATCTAGTTGACTCTTCACGCAGCATTTCTCCAAGCACATGCTAGTGCTAATAATTATTTCACATCAGCACATAACAAGTACCTGGAGAAAAACTGATGGTATGCATGTTCTGCTGCACATTTTCGTCGTCGTTGCAGATTTTTCCAACGCCTCTCCGAGCACAGGCTAGTGCTAATTTGTTTAATAATCAGCACAAGCAAGTACCCAGGAAGGCATCAGATTCGTGTCTTGAAGTTCGGCTTTGTACGTTTTATCTGTAGCTTTGAATGATGATAGTTCCGATCCCCTCTCCAAGCACAGGCTAGTGCTAATGTATCGTTGTCATCAGCACATAGCAAGCAACCGGGAAGATCTCAGATCATGGACATTATTGGTGGCTGTCAACCTTCACACTGGTCTCTGAAAATTCTCTTTTCTTCATTTGTAGTGCGATCTCTGGAATTGTGTCAAGGTGCTCTTTGAATATGAGTTTGAGGAGCTAATTAGATCGCGTGAACTACCGTTAGGCAATGATTAGTGTCACGATAAATTGGTTAATGTTTTACTCCCAAGCTTTGAATTTTAAGGGAAAGGGTAAAAGAATAGAAAAAAATTAAAAAGTTACTTTAAAAAAATAAAGATAAACAACGTAACTTAACATATAAAATGTCTTCATAAGTTGTCCGTTTCTGTCTTATCTAGTTGACTCTTCACGCAGCATTTCTCCAAGCACATGCTAGTGCTAATAATTATTTCACATCAGCACATAACAAGTACCTGGAGAAAAACTGATGGTATGCATGTTCTGTTGCACATTTTCGTCGTCGTTGCAGATTTTTCCAACGCCTCTCCGAGCACAGGCTAGTGCTAATTTGTTTAATAATCAGCACAAGCAAGTACCCAGGAAGGCATCAGATTCGTGTCTTGAAGTTCGGCTTTGTACGTTTCATCTGTAGCTTTGAATGATGATAGTTCCGATCCCCTCTCCAAGCACAGGCTAGTGCTAATGTATCGTTGTCATCAGCACATAGCAAGTACCCGGGAAGATCTCAGATCGTGGTGGCTGTCAACCTTCACACTGGTCTCTGAAAATTCTCTTTTCTTCATTTATAGTACGATCTCTGGAAATGTGTCGAGGTGCTCTTTGAAGATGAGTTTGAGGAGCTAATTAGATCGCGTGAAATACCGTTAGGCAATGATTAGTGTCACGATAAATTGGTTAATGTTTTACTCCCAAGCTTTGAATTTTAAGGGAAAGGGTAAAAGAATAGAAAAAAAATTAAAAAGTTACTTTAAAAAAATAAAGATAAACAACGTAACTTAACATATAAAATGTCTTCATAAGTTGTCCGTTTCTGTCTTATCTAGTTGACTCTTCACGCAGCATTTCTCCAAGCACATGCTAGTGCTAATAATTATTTCACATCAGCACATAACAAGTACCTGGAGAAAAACTGATGGTATGCATGTTCTTTTGCACATTTTCGTCGTCGTTGCAGATTTTTCCAACGCCTCTCCGAGCACAGGCTAGTGCTAATTTGTTTAATAATCAGCACAAGCAAGTACCCAGGAAGGCATCAGATTCGTGTCTTGAAGTTCGGCTTTGTACGTTTCATCTGTAGCTTTGAATGATGATAGTTCCGATCCCCTCTCCAAGCACAGGCTAGTGCTAATGTATCGTTGTCATCAGCACATAGCAAGTACCCGGGAAGATCTCAGATCGTGGTGGCTGTCAACCTTCACACTGGTCTCTGAAAATTCTCTTTTCTTCATTTGTAGTACGATCTCTGGAAATGTGTCGAGGTGCTCTTTGAAGATGAGTTTGAGGAGCTAATTAGATCGCGTGAACTACCGTTAGGCAATGATTAGTGTCACGATAAATTGGTTAATGTTTTACTCCCAAGCTTTGAATTTGAAGGGAAAGGGTAAAAGAATAGAAAAAAATTAAAAAGTTACTTTAAAAAAATAAAGATAAACAACGTAACTTAACATATAAAATGTCTTCATAAGTTGTCCGTTTCTGTCTTATCTAGTTGACTCTTCACGCAGCATTTCTCCAAGCACTTGCTAGTGCTAATAATTATTTCACATCAGCACATAACAAGTACCTGGAGAAAAACTGATGGTATGCATGTTCTGTTGCACATTTTCGTCGTCGTTGCAGATTTTTCCAACGTCTCTCCGAGCACAGGCTAGTGCTAATTTGTTTAATAATCAGCACAAGCAAGTACCCAGGAAGGCATCAGATTCGTGTCTTGAAGTTCGGCTTTGTACGTTTCATCTGTAGCTTTGAATGATGATAGTTCCGATCCCCTCTCCAAGCACAGGCTAGTGCTAATGTATCGTTGTCATCAGCACATAGCAAGTACCCGGGAAGATCTCAGATCGTGGTGGCTGTCAACCTTCACACTGGTCTCTGAAAATTCTCTTTTCTTCATTTATAGTACGATCTCTGGAAATGTGTCGAGGTGCTCTTTGAAGATGAGTTTGAGGAGCTAATTAGATCGCGTGAAATACCGTTAGGCAATGATTAGTGTCACGATAAATTGGTTAATGTTTTACTCCCAAGCTTTGAATTTTAAGGGAAAGGGTAAAAGAATAGAAAAAAAATTAAAAAGTTACTTTAAAAAAATAAAGATAAACAACGTAACTTAACATATAAAATGTCTTCATAAGTTGTCCGTTTCTGTCTTATCTAGTTGACTCTTCACGCAGCATTTCTCCAAGCACATGCTAGTGCTAATAATTATTTCACATCAGCACATAACAAGTACCTGGAGAAAAACTGATGGTATGCATGTTCTTTTGCACATTTTCGTCGTCGTTGCAGATTTTTCCAACGCCTCTCCGAGCACAGGCTAGTGCTAATTTGTTTAATAATCAGCACAAGCAAGTACCCAGGAAGGCATCAGATTCGTGTCTTGAAGTTCGGCTTTGTACGTTTCATCTGTAGCTTTGAATGATGATAGTTCCGATCCCCTCTCCAAGCACAGGCTAGTGCTAATGTATCGTTGTCATCAGCACATAGCAAGCAACCGGGAAGATCTCAGATCATGGACATTATTGGTGGCTGTCAACCTTCACACTGGTCTCTGAAAATTCTCTTCTTCATTTGTAGTGCGATCTCTGGAATTGTGTCAAGGTGCATTTTGAAGATGAGTTTGAGGAGCTAATTAGATCGCGTGAACTACCGTTAGGCAATGATTAGTGTCACGATAAATTGGTTAATGTTTTACTCCCAAGCTTTGAATTTTAAGGGAAAGGGTAAAAGAATAGAAAAAAATTAAAAAGTTACTTTAAAAAAATAAAGATAAACAACGTAACTTAACATATAAAATGTCTTCATAAGTTGTCCGTTTCTGTCTTATCTAGTTGACTCTTCACGCAGCATTTCTCCAAGCACATGCTAGTGCTAATAATTATTTCACATCAGCACATAACAAGTACCTGGAGAAAAACTGATGGTATGCATGTTCTGTTGCACATTTTCGTCGTCGTTGCAGATTTTTCCAACGTCTCTCCGAGCACAGGCTAGTGCTAATTTGTTTAATAATCAGCACAAGCAAGTACCCAGGAAGGCATCAGATTCGTGTCTTGAAGTTCGGCTTTGTACGTTTCATCTGTAGCTTTGAATGATGATAGTTCCGATCCCCTCTCCAAGCACAGGCTAGTGCTAATGTATCGTTGTCATCAGCACATAGCAAGTACCCGGGAAGATCTCAGATCGTGGTGGCTGTCAACCTTCACACTGGTCTCTGAAAATTCTCTTTTCTTCATTTGTAGTACGATCTCTGGAAATGTGTCGAGGTGCTCTTTGAAGATGAGTTTGAGGAGCTAATTAGATCGCGTGAACTACCGTTAGGCAATGATTAGTGTCACGATAAATTGGTTAATGTTTTACTCCCAAGCTTTGAATTTGAAGGGAAAGGGTAAAAGAATAGAAAAAAATTAAAAAGTTACTTTAAAAAAATAAAGATAAACAACGTAACTTAACATATAAAATGTCTTCATAAGTTGTCCGTTTCTGTCTAATCTAGTTGACTCTTCACGCAGCATTTCTCCAAGCACATGCTAGTGCTAATAATTATTTCACATCAGCACATAACAAGTACCTGGAGAAAAACTGATGGTATGCATGTTCTGCTGCACATTTTCATCGTCGTTGCAGATTTTTCCAACGCCTCTCCGAGCACAGGCTAGTGCTAATTTGTTTAATAATCAGCACAAGCAAGTACCCAGGAAGGCATCAGATTCGTGTCTTGAAGTTCGGCTTTGTACGTTTCATCTGTAGCTTTGAATGATGATAGTTCCGATCCCCTCTCCAAGCACAGGCTAGTGCTAATGTATCGTTGTCATCAGCACATAGCAAGCAACCGGGAAGATCTCAGATCATGGACATTATTGGTGGCTGTCAACCTTCACACTGGTCTCTGAAAATTCTCTTTTCTTCATTTGTAGTGCGATCTCTGGAATTGTGTCAAGGTGCTCTTTGAAGATGAGTTTGAGGAGCTAATTAGATCGCGTGAACTACCGTTAGGCAATGATTAGTGTCACGATAAATTGGTTAATGTTTTACTCCCAAGCTTTGAATTTGAAGGGAAAGGGTAAAAGAATAGAAAAACATTAAAAAGTTACTTTAAAAAAATAAAGATAAACAACGTAACTTAACATATAAAATGTCTTCATAAGTTGTCCGTTTCTGTCTTATCTAGTTGACTCTTCACGCAGCATTTCTCCAAGCACATGCTAGTGCTAATAATTATTTCACATCAGCACATAACAAGTACCTGGAGAAAAACTGATGGTATGCATGTTCTGTTGCATATTTTCGTCGTCGTTGCAGATTTTTCCAACGTCTCTCCGAGCACAGGCTAGTGCTAATTTGTTTAATAATCAGCACAAGCAAGTACCCAGGAAGGCATCAGATTCATGTCTTGAAGTTCGGCTTTGTACGTTTCATCTGTAGCTTTGAATGATGATAGTTCCGATCCCCTCTCCAAGCACAGGCTAGTGCTAATGTATCGTTGTCATCAGCACATAGCAAGTACCCGGGAAGATCTCAGATCGTGGTGGCTGTCAACCTTCACACTGGTCTCTGAAAATTCTCTTTTCTTCATTTATAGTACGATCTCTGGAAATGTGTCGAGGTGCTCTTTGAAGATGAGTTTGAGGAGCTAATTAGATCGCGTGAAATACCGTTAGGCAATGATTAGTGTCACGATAAATTGGTTAATGTTTTACTCCCAAGCTTTGAATTTTAAGGGAAAGGGTAAAAGAATAGAAAAAAAATTAAAAAGTTACTTTAGAAAAATAAAGATAAACAACGTAACTTAACATATAAAATGTCTTCATAAGTTGTCCGTTTCTGTCTTATCTAGTTGACTCTTCACGCAGCATTTCTCCAAGCACATGCTAGTGCTAATAATTATTTCACATCAGCACATAACAAGTACCTGGAGAAAAACTGATGGTATGCATGTTCTTTTGCACATTTTCGTCGTCGTTGCAGATTTTTCCAACGCCTCTCCGAGCACAGGCTAGTGCTAATTTGTTTAATAATCAGCACAAGCAAGTACCCAGGAAGGCATCAGATTCGTGTCTTGAAGTTCGGCTTTGTACGTTTCATCTGTAGCTTTGAATGATGATAGTTCCGATCCCCTCTCCAAGCACAGGCTAGTGCTAATGTATCGTTGTCATCAGCACATAGCAAGTACCCGGGAAGATCTCAGATCATGGTGGCTGTCAACCTTCACACTGGTCTCTGAAAATTCTCTTTTCTTCATTTATAGTGCGATCTCTGGAAATGTGTCGAGGTGCTCTTTGAAGATGAGTTTGAGGAGCTAATTAGATCGCGTGAACTACCGTTAGGCAATGATTAGTGTCACGATAAATTGGTTAATGTTTTACTCCCAAGCTTTGAATTTGAAGGGAAAGGGTAAAAGAATAGAAAAGAAATTAAAAAGTTACAATAAAAAAATAAAGATAAACAACGTAACTTAACATATAAAATGTCTTCATAAGTTGTCCGTTTCTGTCTAATCTAGTTGACTCTTCACGCAGCATTTCTCCAAGCACATGCTAGTGCTAATAATTATTTCACATCAGCACATAACAAGTACCTGGAGAAAAACTGATGGTATGCATGTTCTGCTGCACATTTTCGTCGTCGTTGCAGATTTTTCCAACGCCTCTCCGAGCACAGGCTAGTGCTAATTTGTTTAATAATCAGCACAAGCAAGTACCCAGGAAGGCATCAGATTCGTGTCTTGAAGTTCGGCTTTGTACGTTTCATCTGTAGCTTTGAATGATGATAGTTCCGATCCCCTCTCCAAGCACAGGCTAGTGCTAATGTATCGTTGTCATCAGCACATAGCAAGCAACCGGGAAGATCTCAGATCATGGACATTATTGGTGGCTGTCAACCTTCACACTGGTCTCTGAAAATTCTCTTTTCTTCATTTGTAGTGCGATCTCTGGAATTGTGTCAAGGTGCTCTTTGAAGATGAGTTTGAGGAGCTAATTAGATCGCGTGAACTACCGTTAGGCAATGATTAGTGTCACGATAAATTGGTTAATGTTTTACTCCCAAGCTTTGAATTTGAAGGGAAAGGGTAAAAGAATAGAAAAAAATTAAAAAGTTACTTTAAAAAAATAAAGATAAACAACGTAACTTAACATATAAAATGTCTTCATAAGTTGTCCGTTTCTGTCTTATCTAGTTGACTCTTCACGCAGCATTTCTCCAAGCACATGCTAGTGCTAATAATTATTTCACATCAGCACATAACAAGTACCTGGAGAAAAACTGATGGTATGCATGTTCTGTTGCATATTTTCGTCGTCGTTGCAGATTTTTCCAACGTCTCTCCGAGCACAGGCTAGTGCTAATTTGTTTAATAATCAGCACAAGCAAGTACCCAGGAAGGCATCAGATTCATGTCTTGAAGTTCGGCTTTGTACGTTTCATCTGTAGCTTTGAATGATGATAGTTCCGATCCCCTCTCCAAGCACAGGCTAGTGCTAATGTATCGTTGTCATCAGCACATAGCAAGTACCCGGGAAGATCTCAGATCGTGGTGGCTGTCAACCTTCACACTGGTCTCTGAAAATTCTCTTTTCTTCATTTATAGTACGATCTCTGGAAATGTGTCGAGGTGCTCTTTGAAGATGAGTTTGAGGAGCTAATTAGATCGCGTGAAATACCGTTAGGCAATGATTAGTGTCACGATAAATTGGTTAATGTTTTACTCCCAAGCTTTGAATTTTAAGGGAAAGGGTAAAAGAATAGAAAAAAAATTAAAAAGTTACTTTAGAAAAATAAAGATAAACAACGTAACTTAACATATAAAATGTCTTCATAAGTTGTCCGTTTCTGTCTTATCTAGTTGACTCTTCACGCAGCATTTCTCCAAGCACATGCTAGTGCTAATAATTATTTCACATCAGCACATAACAAGTACCTGGAGAAAAACTGATGGTATGCATGTTCTTTTGCACATTTTCGTCGTCGTTGCAGATTTTTCCAACGCCTCTCCGAGCACAGGCTAGTGCTAATTTGTTTAATAATCAGCACAAGCAAGTACCCAGGAAGGCATCAGATTCGTGTCTTGAAGTTCGGCTTTGTACGTTTCATCTGTAGCTTTGAATGATGATAGTTCCGATCCCCTCTCCAAGCACAGGCTAGTGCTAATGTATCGTTGTCATCAGCACATAGCAAGTACCCGGGAAGATCTCAGATCGTGGTGGCTGTCAACCTTCACACTGGTCTCTGAAAATTCTCTTTTCTTCATTTGTAGTACGATCTCTGGAAATGTGTCGAGGTGCTCTTTGAAGATGAGTTTGAGGAGCTAATTAGATCGCGTGAAATACCGTTAGGCAATGATTAGTGTCACGATAAATTGGTTAATGTTTTACTCCCAAGCTTTGAATTTTTAAGGGAAAGGGTAAAAGAATAGAAAAAAAATTAAAAAGTTACTTTAAAAAAATAAAGATAAACAACGTAACTTAACATATAAAATGTCTTCATAAGTTGTCCGTTTCTGTCTTATCTAGTTGACTCTTCACGCAGCATTTCTCCAAGCACATGCTAGTGCTAATAATTATTTCACATCAGCACATAACAAGTACCTGGAGAAAAACTGATGGTATGCATGTTCTTTTGCACACTTTCGTCGTCGTTGCAGATTTTTCCAACGTCTCTCCGAGCACAGGCTAGTGCTAATTTGTTTAATAATCAGCACAAGCAAGTACCCAGGAAGGCATCAGATTCGTGTCTTGAAGTTCGGCTTTGTACGTTTCATCTGTAGCTTTGAATGATGATAGTTCCGATCCCCTCTCCAAGCACAGGCTAGTGCTAATGTATCGTTGTCATCAGCACATAGCAAGTACCCGGGAAGATCTCAGATCATGGTGGCTGTCAACCTTCACACTGGTCTCTGAAAATTCTCTTTTCTTCATTTATAGTGCGATCTCTGGAAATGTGTCGAGGTGCTCTTTGAAGATGAGTTTGAGGAGCTAATTAGATCGCGTGAACTACCGTTAGGCAATGATTAGTGTCACGATAAATTGGTTAATGTTTTACTCCCAAGCTTTGAATTTGAAGGGAAAGGGTAAAAGAATAGAAAAGAAATTAAAAAGTTACAATAAAAAAATAAAGATAAACAACGTAACTTAACATATAAAATGTCTTCATAAGTTGTCCGTTTCTGTCTAATCTAGTTGACTCTTCACGCAGCATTTCTCCAAGCACATGCTAGTGCTAATAATTATTTCACATCAGCACATAACAAGTACCTGGAGAAAAACTGATGGTATGCATGTTCTGCTGCACATTTTCGTCGTCGTTGCAGATTTTTCCAACGCCTCTCCGAGCACAGGCTAGTGCTAATTTGTTTAATAATCAGCACAAGCAAGTACCCAGGAAGGCATCAGATTCGTGTCTTGAAGTTCGGCTTTGTACGTTTCATCTGTAGCTTTGAATGATGATAGTTCCGATCCCCTCTCCAAGCACAGGCTAGTGCTAATGTATCGTTGTCATCAGCACATAGCAAGTACCCGGGAAGATCTCAGATCGTGGTGGCTGTCAACCTTCACACTGGTCTCTGAAAATTCTCTTTTCTTCATTTGTAGTACGATCTCTGGAAATGTGTCGAGGTGCTCTTTGAAGATGAGTTTGAGGAGCTAATTAGATCGCGTGAAATACCGTTAGGCAATGATTAGTGTCACGATAAATTGGTTAATGTTTTACTCCCAAGCTTTGAATTTTTAAGGGAAAGGGTAAAAGAATAGAAAAAAAATTAAAAAGTTACTTTAAAAAAATAAAGATAAACAACGTAACTTAACATATAAAATGTCTTCATAAGTTGTCCGTTTCTGTCTTATCTAGTTGACTCTTCACGCAGCATTTCTCCAAGCACATGCTAGTGCTAATAATTATTTCACATCAGCACATAACAAGTACCTGGAGAAAAACTGATGGTATGCATGTTCTTTTGCACATTTTCGTCGTCGTTGCAGATTTTTCCAACGTCTCTCCGAGCACAGGCTAGTGCTAATTTGTTTAATAATCAGCACAAGCAAGTACCCAGGAAGGCATCAGATTCGTGTCTTGAAGTTCGGCTTTGTACGTTTCATCTGTAGCTTTGAATGATGATAGTTCCGATCCCCTCTCCATGCACAGGCTAGTGCTAATGTATCGTTGTCATCAGCACATAGCAAGTACCCGGGAAGATCTCAGATCATGGTGGCTGTCAACCTTCACACTGGTCTCTGAAAATTCTCTTTTCTTCATTTATAGTGCGATCTCTGGAAATGTGTCGAGGTGCTCTTTGAAGATGAGTTTGAGGAGCTAATTAGATCGCGTGAACTACCGTTAGGCAATAATTAGTGTCACGATAAATTGGTTAATGTTTTATTCCCAAGCTTTGAATTTGAAGGGAAAGGGTAAAAGAATAGAAAAGAAATTAAAAAGTTACAATAAAAAAATAAAGATAAACAACGTAACTTAACATATAAAATGTCTTCATAAGTTGTCCGTTTCTGTCTAATCTAGTTGACTCTTCACGCAGCATTTCTCCAAGCACATGCTAGTGCTAATAATTATTTCACATCAGCACATAACAAGTACCTGGAGAAAAACTGATGGTATGCATGTTCTGCTGCACATTTTCGTCGTCGTTGCAGATTTTTCCAACGCCTCTCCGAGCACAGGCTAGTGCTAATTTGTTTAATAATCAGTACAAGCAAGTACCCAGGAAGGCATCAGATTCGTGTCTTGAAGTTCGGCTTTGTACGTTTCATCTGTAGCTTTGAATGATGATAGTTCCGATCCCCTCTCCAAGCACAGGCTAGTGCTAATGTATCGTTGTCATCAGCACATAGCAAGCAACCGGGAAGATCTCAGATCATGGACATTATTGGTGGCTGTCAACCTTCACACTGGTCTCTGAAAATTCTCTTTTCTTCATTTGTAGTGCGATCTCTGGAATTGTGTCAAGGTGCTCTTTGAAGATGAGTTTGAGGAGCTAATTAGATCGCGTGAACTACCGTTAGGCAATGATTAGTGTCACGATAAATTGGTTAATGTTTTACTCCCAAGCTTTGAATTTGAAGGGAAAGGGTAAAAGAATAGAAAAAAATTAAAAAGTTACTTTAAAAAAATAAAGATAAACAACGTAACTTAACATATAAAATGTCTTCATAAGTTGTCCGTTTCTGTCTTATCTAGTTGACTCTTCACGCAGCATTTCTCCAAGCACATGCTAGTGCTAATAATTATTTCACATCAGCACATAACAAGTACCTGGAGAAAAACTGATGGTATGCATGTTCTGTTGCACATTTTCGTCGTCGTTGCAGATTTTTCCAACGTCTCTCCGAGCACAGGCTAGTGCTAATTTGTTTAATAATCAGCACAAGCAAGTACCCAGGAAGGCATCAGATTCGTGTCTTGAAGTTCGGCTTTGTACGTTTCATCTGTAGCTTTGAATGATGATAGTTCCGATCCCCTCTCCAAGCACAGGCTAGTGCTAATGTATCGTTGTCATCAGCACATAGCAAGTACCCGGGAAGATCTCAGATCGTGGTGGCTGTCAACCTTCACACTGGTCTCTGAAAATTCTCTTTTCTTCATTTATAGTACGATCTCTGGAAATGTGTGCTCTTTGAAGATGAGTTTGAGGAGCTAATTAGATCGCGTGAAATACCGTTAGGCAATGATTAGTGTCACGATAAATTGGTTAATGTTTTACTCCCAAGCTTTGAATTTTAAGGCAAGGGTAAAAGAATAGAAAAAAAATTAAAAAGTTACTTTAGAAAAATAAAGATAAACAACGTAACTTAACATATAAAATGTCTTCATAAGTTGTCCGTTTCTGTCTTATCTAGTTGACTCTTCACGCAGCATTTCTCCAAGCACATGCTAGTGCTAATAATTATTTCACATCAGCACATAACAAGTACCTGGAGAAAAACTGATGGTATGCATGTTCTGCTGCACATTTTCGTCGTCGTTGCAGATTTTTCCAACGCCTCTCCGAGCACAGGCTAGTGCTAATTTGTTTAATAATCAGTACAAGCAAGTACCCAGGAAGGCATCAGATTCGTGTCTTGAAGTTCGGCTTTGTACGTTTCATCTGTAGCTTTGAATGATGATAGTTCCGATCCCCTCTCCAAGCACAGGCTAGTGCTAATGTATCGTTGTCATCAGCACATAGCAAGTACCCGGGAAGATCTCAGATCGTGGTGGCTGTCAACCTTCACACTGGTCTCTGAAAATTCTCTTTTCTTCATTTGTAGTACGATCTCTGGAAATGTGTCGAGGTGCTCTTTGAAGATGAGTTTGAGGAGCTAATTAGATCGCGTGAACTACCGTTAGGCAATGATTAGTGTCACGATAAATTGGTTAATGTTTTACTCCCAAGCTTTGAATTTTAAGGGAAAGGGTAAAAGAATAGAAAAAAATTAAAAAGTTACTTTAAAAAAATAAAGATAAACAACGTAACTTAACATATAAAATGTCTTCATAAGTTGTCCGTTTCTGTCTTATCTAGTTGACTCTTCACGCAGCATTTCTCCAAGCACATGCTAGTGCTAATAATTATTTCACATCAGCACATAACAAGTACCTGGAGAAAAACTGATGGTATGCATGTTCTTTTGCACATTTTCGTCGTCGTTGCAGATTTTTCCAACGTCTCTCCGAGCACAGGCTAGTGCTAATTTGTTTAATAATCAGCACAAGCAAGTACCCAGGAAGGCATCAGATTCGTGTCTTGAAGTTCGGCTTTGTACGTTTCATCTGTAGCTTTGAATGATGATAGTTCCGATCCCCTCTCCAAGCACAGGCTAGTGCTAATGTATCGTTGTCATCAGCACATAGCAAGTACCCGGGAAGATCTCAGATCATGGTGGCTGTCAACCTTCACACTGGTCTCTGAAAATTCTCTTTTCTTCATTTATAGTGCGATCTCTGGAAATGTGTCGAGGTGCTCTTTGAAGATGAGATTGAGGAGCTAATTAGATTGCGTGAACTACCGTTAGGCAATGATTAGTGTCACGATAAATTGGTTAATGTTTTACTCCCAAGCTTTGAATTTGAAGGGAAAGGGTAAAAGAATAGAAAAGAAATTAAAAAGTTACAATAAAAAAATAAAGATAAACAACGTAACTTAACATATAAAATGTCTTCATAAGTTGTCCGTTTCTGTCTAATCTAGTTGACTCTTCACGCAGCATTTCTCCAAGCACATGCTAGTGCTAATAATTATTTCACATCAGCACATAACAAGTACCTGGAGAAAAACTGATGGTATGCATGTTCTGCTGCACATTTTCGTCGTCGTTGCAGATTTTTCCAACGCCTCTCCGAGCACAGGCTAGTGCTAATTTGTTTAATAATCAGTACAAGCAAGTACCCAGGAAGGCATCAGATTCGTGTCTTGAAGTTCGGCTTTGTACGTTTCATCTGTAGCTTTGAATGATGATAGTTCCGATCCCCTCTCCAAGCACAGGCTAGTGCTAATGTATCGTTGTCATCAGCACATAGCAAGCAACCGGGAAGATCTCAGATCATGGACATTATTGGTGGCTGTCAACCTTCACACTGGTCTCTGAAAATTCTCTTTTCTTCATTTGTAGTGCGATCTCTGGAATTGTGTCAAGGTGCTCTTTGAAGATGAGTTTGAGGAGCTAATTAGATCGCGTGAACTACCGTTAGGCAATGATTAGTGTCACGATAAATTGGTTAATGTTTTACTCCCAAGCTTTGAATTTGAAGGGAAAGGGTAAAAGAATAGAAAAGAAATTAAAAAGTTACAATAAAAAAATAAAGATAAACAACGTAACTTAACATATAAAATGTCTTCATAAGTTGTCCGTTTCTGTCTTATCTAGTTGACTCTTCACGCAGCATTTCTCCAAGCACATGCTAGTGCTAATAATTATTTCACATCAGCACATAACAAGTACCTGGAGAAAAACTGATGGTATGCATGTTCTGTTGCACATTTTCGTCGTCGTTGCAGATTTTTCCAACGTCTCTCCGAGCACAGGCTAGTGCTAATTTGTTTAATAATCAGCACAAGCAAGTACCCAGGAAGGCATCAGATTCGTGTCTTGAAGTTCGGCTTTGTACGTTTCATCTGTAGCTTTGAATGATGATAGTTCCGATCCCCTCTCCAAGCACAGGCTAGTGCTAATGTATCGTTGTCATCAGCACATAGCAAGTACCCGGGAAGATCTCAGATCGTGGTGGCTGTCAACCTTCACACTGGTCTCTGAAAATTCTCTTTTCTTCATTTATAGTACGATCTCTGGAAATGTGTCGAGGTGCTCTTTGAAGATGAGTTTGAGGAGCTAATTAGATCGCGTGAAATACCGTTAGGCAATGATTAGTGTCACGATAAATTGGTTAATGTTTTACTCCCAAGCTTTGAATTTTAAGGCAAGGGTAAAAGAATAGAAAAAAAATTAAAAAGTTACTTTAGAAAAATAAAGATAAACAACGTAACTTAACATATAAAATGTCTTCATAAGTTGTCCGTTTCTGTCTTATCTAGTTGACTCTTCACGCAGCATTTCTCCAAGCACATGCTAGTGCTAATAATTATTTCACATCAGCACATAACAAGTACCTGGAGAAAAACTGATGGTATGCATGTTCTTTTGCACATTTTCGTCGTCGTTGCAGATTTTTCCAACGCCTCTCCGAGCACAGGCTAGTGCTAATTTGTTTAATAATCAGCACAAGCAAGTACCCAGGAAGGCATCAGATTCGTGTCTTGAAGTTCGGCTTTGTACGTTTCATCTGTAGCTTTGAATGATGATAGTTCCGATCCCCTCTCCAAGCACAGGCTAGTGCTAATGTATCGTTGTCATCAGCACATAGCAAGTACCCGGGAAGATCTCAGATCGTGGTGGCTGTCAACCTTCACACTGGTCTCTGAAAATTCTCTTTTCTTCATTTGTAGTACGATCTCTGGAAATGTGTCGAGGTGCTCTTTGAAGATGAGTTTGAGGAGCTAATTAGATCGCGTGAACTACCGTTAGGCAATGATTAGTGTCACGATAAATTGGTTAATGTTTTACTCCCAAGCTTTGAATTTTAAGGGAAAGGGTAAAAGAATAGAAAAAATTAAAAAGTTACTTTAAAAAAATAAAGATAAACAACGTAACTTAACATATAAAATGTCTTCATAAGTTGTCCGTTTCTGTCTTATCTAGTTGACTCTTCACGCAGCATTTCTCCAAGCACATGCTAGTGCTAATAATTATTTCACATCAGCACTTAACAAGTACCTGGAGAAAAACTGATGGTATGCATGTTCTGTTGCACATTTTCGTCGTCGTTGAAGATTTTTCCAACGCCTCTCCGAGCACAGGCTAGTGCTAATTTGTTTAATAATCAGCACAAGCAAGTACCCAGGAAGGCATCAGATTCGTGTCTTGAAGTTCGGCTTTGTACGTTTCATCTGTAGCTTTGAATGATGATAGTTCCGATCCCCTCTCCAAGCACAGGCTAGTGCTAATGTATCGTTGTCATCAGCACATAGCAAGTACCCGGGAAGATCTCAGATCGTGGTGGCTGTCAACCTTCACACTGGTCTCTGAAAATTCTCTTTTCTTCATTTATAGTACGATCTCTGGAAATGTGTCGAGGTGCTCTTTGAAGATGAGTTTGAGGAGCTAATTAGATCGCGTGAAATACCGTTAGGCAATGATTAGTGTCACGATAAATTGGTTAATGTTTTACTCCCAAGCTTTGAATTTTAAGGGAAAGGGTAAAAGAATAGAAAAAAAATTAAAAAGTTACTTTAAAAAAATAAAGATAAACAACGTAACTTAACATATAAAATGTCTTCATAAGTTGTCCGTTTCTGTCTTATCTAGTTGACTCTTCACGCAGCATTTCTCCAAGCACATGCTAGTGCTAATAATTATTTCACATCAGCACATAACAAGTACCTGGAGAAAAACTGATGGTATGCATGTTCTTTTGCACATTTTCGTCGTCGTTGCAGATTTTTCCAACGCCTCTCCGAGCACAGGCTAGTGCTAATTTGTTTAATAATCAGCACAAGCAAGTACCCAGGAAGGCATCAGATTCGTGTCTTGAAGTTCGGCTTTGTACGTTTCATCTGTAGCTTTGAATGATGATAGTTCCGATCCCCTCTCCAAGCACAGGCTAGTGCTAATGTATCGTTGTCATCAGCACATAGCAAGCAACCGGGAAGATCTCAGATCATGGACATTATTGGTGGCTGTCAACCTTCACACTGGTCTCTGAAAATTCTCTTTTCTTCATTTGTAGTGCGATCTCTGGAATTGTGTCAAGGTGCTCTTTGAAGATGAGTTTGAGGAGCTAATTAGATCGCGTGAACTACCGTTAGGCAATGATTAGTGTCACGATAAATTGGTTAATGTTTTACTCCCAAGCTTTGAATTTGAAGGGAAAGGGTAAAAGAATAGAAAAAAATTAAAAAGTTACTTTAAAAAAATAAAGATAAACAACGTAACTTAACATATAAAATGTCTTCATAAGTTGTCCGTTTCTGTCTTATCTAGTTGACTCTTCACGCAGCATTTCTCCAAGCACATGCTAGTGCTAATAATTATTTCACATCAGCACATAACAAGTACCTGGAGAAAAACTGATGGTATGCATGTTCTGTTGCACATTTTCGTCGTCGTTGCAGATTTTTCCAACGTCTCTCCGAGCACAGGCTAGTGCTAATTTGTTTAATAATCAGCACAAGCAAGTACCCAGGAAGGCATCAGATTCGTGTCTTGAAGTTCGGCTTTGTACGTTTCATCTGTAGCTTTGAATGATGATAGTTCCGATCCCCTCTCCAAGCACAGGCCAGTGCTAATGTATCGTTGTAATCAGCACATAGCAAGTACCCGGGAAGATCTCAGATCGTGGTGGCTGTCAACCTTCACACTGGTCTCTGAAAATTCTCTTTTCTTCATTTGTAGTACGATCTCTGGAAATGTGTCGAGGTGCTCTTTGAAGATGAGTTTGAGGAGCTAATTAGATCGCGTGAACTACCGTTAGGCAATGATTAGTGTCACGATAAATTGGTTAATGTTTTACTCCCAAGCTTTGAATTTTAAGGGAAAGGGTAAAAGAATAGAAAAAAATTAAAAAGTTACTTTAAAAAAATAAAGATAAACAACGTAACTTAACATATAAAATGTCTTCATAAGTTGTCCGTTTCTGTCTTATCTAGTTGACTCTTCACGCAGCATTTCTCCAAGCACATGCTAGTGCTAATAATTATTTCACATCAGCACATAACAAGTACCTGGAGAAAAACTGATGGTATGCATGTTCTGTTGCACATTTTCGTCGTCGTTGAAGATTTTTCCAACGCCTCTCCGAGCACAGGCTAGTGCTAATTTGTTTAATAATCAGCACAAGCAAGTACCCAGGAAGGCATCAGATTCGTGTCTTGAAGTTCGGCTTTGTACGTTTCATCTGTAGCTTTGAATGATGATAGTTCCGATCCCCTCTCCAAGCACAGGCTAGTGCTAATGTATCGTTGTCATCAGCACATAGCAAGTACCCGGGAAGATCTCAGATCGTGGTGGCTGTCAACCTTCACACTGGTCTCTGAAAATTCTCTTTTCTTCATTTATAGTACGATCTCTGGAAATGTGTCGAGGTGCTCTTTGAAGATGAGTTTGAGGAGCTAATTAGATCGCGTGAACTACCGTTAGGCAATGATTATTGTCACGATAAATTGGTTAATGTTTTACTCCCAAGCTTTGAATTTTAAGGGAAAGGGTAAAAGAATAGAAAAAAAATTAAAAGGTTACTTTAAAAAAATAAAGATAAACAACGTACCTTAACATATAAAATGTCTTCATAAGTTGTCCGTTTCTGTCTAATCTAGTTGACTCTTCACGCAGCATTTCTCCAAGCACATGCTAGTGCTAATAATTATTTCACATCAGCACATAACAAGTACCTGGAGAAAAACTGATGATATGCATGTTCTGCTGCACATTTTCGTCGTCGTTGCAGATTTTTCCAACGCCTCTCCGAGCACAGGCTAGTGCTAATTTGTTTAATAATCAGCACAAGCAAGTACCCAGGAAGGCATCAGATTCGTGTCTTGAAGTTCGGCTTTGTACGTTTCATCTGTAGCTTTGAATGATGATAGTTCCGATCCCCTCTCCAAGCACAGGCTAGTGCTAATGTATCGTTGTCATCAGCACATAGCAAGCAACCGGGAAGATCTCAGATCATGGACATTATTGGTGGCTGTCAACCTTCACACTGGTCTCTGAAAATTCTCTTTTCTTCATTTGTAGTGCGATCTCTGGAATTGTGTCAAGGTGCTCTTTGAAGATGAGTTTGAGGAGCTAATTAGATCGCGTGAACTACCGTTAGGCAATGATTAGTGTCACGATAAATTGGTTAATGTTTTACTCCCAAGCTTTGAATTTGAAGGGAAAGGGTAAAAGAATAGAAAAAAATTAAAAAGTTACTTTAAAAAAATAAAGATAAACAACGTAACTTAACATATAAAATGTCTTCATAAGTTGTCCGTTTCTGTCTTATCTAGTTGACTCTTCACGCAGCATTTCTCCAAGCACATGCTAGTGCTAATAATTATTTCACATCAGCACATAACAAGTACCTGGAGAAAAACTGATGGTATGCATGTTCTGTTGCACATTTTCGTCGTCGTTGCAGATTTTTCCAACGTCTCTCCGAGCACAGGCTAGTGCTAATTTGTTTAATAATCAGCACAAGCAAGTACCCAGGAAGGCATCAGATTCGTGTCTTGAAGTTCGGCTTTGTACGTTTCATCTGTAGCTTTGAATGATGATAGTTCCGATCCCCTCTCCAAGCACAGGCTAGTGCTAATGTATCGTTGTCATCAGCACATAGCAAGTACCCGGGAAGATCTCAGATCGTGGTGGCTGTCAACCTTCACACTGGTCTCTGAAAATTCTCTTTTCTTCATTTATAGTACGATCTCTGGAAATGTGTCGAGGTGCTCTTTGAAGATGAGTTTGAGGAGCTAATTAGATCGCGTGAAATACCGTTAGGCAATGATTAGTGTCACGATAAATTGGTTAATGTTTTACTCCCAAGCTTTGAATTTTAAGGGAAAGGGTAAAAGAATAGAAAAAAAATTAAAAAGTTACTTTAGAAAAATAAAGATAAACAACGTAACTTAACATATAAAATGTCTTCATAAGTTGTCCGTTTCTGTCTTATCTAGTTGACTCTTCACGCAGCATTTCTCCAAGCACATGCTAGTGCTAATAATTATTTCACATCAGCACATAACAAGTACCTGGAGAAAAACTGATGGTATGCATGTTCTTTTGCACATTTTCGTCGTCGTTGCAGATTTTTCCAACGCCTCTCCGAGCACAGGCTAGTGGTAATTTGTTTAATAATCAGCACAAGCAAGTACCCAGGAAGGCATCAGATTCGTGTCTTGAAGTTCGGCTTTGTACGTTTCATCTGTAGCTTTGAATGATGATAGTTCCGATCCCCTCTCCAAGCACAGGCTAGTGCTAATGTATCGTTGTCATCAGCACATAGCAAGTACCCGGGAAGATCTCAGATCGTGGTGGCTGTCAACCTTCACACTGGTCTCTGAAAATTCTCTTTTCTTCATTTGTAGTACGATCTCTGGAAATGTGTCGAGGTGCTCTTTGAAGATGAGTTTGAGGAGCTAATTAGATCGCGTGAACTACCGTTAGGCAATGATTAGTGTCACGATAAATTGGTTAATGTTTTACTCCCAAGCTTTGAATTTTAAGGGAAAGGGTAAAAGAATAGAAAAAAATTAAAAAGTTACTTTAAAAAAATAAAGATAAACAACGTAACTTAACATATAAAATGTCTTCATAAGTTGTCCGTTTCTGTCTTATCTAGTTGACTCTTCACGCAGCATTTCTCCAAGCACATGCTAGTGCTAATAATTATTTCACATCAGCACATAACAAGTACCTGGAGAAAAACTGATGGTATGCATGTTCTGTTGCACATTTTCGTCGTCGTTGAAGATTTTTCCAACGCCTCTCCGAGCACAGGCTAGTGCTAATTTGTTTAATAATCAGCACAAGCAAGTACCCAGGAAGGCATCAGATTCGTGTCTTGAAGTTCGGCTTTGTACGTTTCATCTGTAGCTTTGAATGATGATAGTTCCGATCCCCTCTCCAAGCACAGGCTAGTGCTAATGTATCGTTGTCATCAGCACATAGCAAGTACCCGGGAAGATCTCAGATCGTGGTGCCTGTCAACCTTCACACTGGTCTCTGAAAATTCTCTTTTCTTCATTTGCAGTGCGATCTCTGGAATTGTGTCAAGGTGCTCTTTGAAGATCAGTTTGAGGAGCTAATTAGATCGCGTGAAGTACCGTTAGGCAATGATTTGTGTCACGATAAATTGGTTAATGTTTTACTCCCAAGCTTTGAATTTTAAGGGAAAGGGTAAAAGAATAGAAAAAAAAATTAAAAGGTTACTTTAAAAAAATAAAGATAAACAACGTAACTTAACATATAAAATGTCTTCATAAGTTGTCCGTTTCTGTCTTATCTAGTTGACTCTTCACGCAGCATTTCTCCAAGCACATGCTAGTGCTAATAATTATTTCACATCAGCAAATAACAAGTACCTGGAGAAAAACTGATGGTATGCATGTTCTGTTGCACATTTTCGTCGTCGTTGCAGATTTTTCCAACGCCTCTCCGAGCACAGGCTAG